>VWZS01010611.1:6050-24691 GCA_013397075.1 Rhabdornis inornatus | reverse complement strand
AAATAACACGATGCAACAGGAAATGGCTTTTTACTTCCTGATAATTTCTTGTCACAGAAGCCATGGGAAGAGATTTGGATGAAAATGGCTGAACAAGCAAAGCTTCATTTCAATAGCTTTTTGTAGTACTCTAAAAACTAGCCTGCCACCTCTTCCTAATTTGTAGTAAGGTTGGTTCAGTGTTGTGGTTTGTTGTTTTCCGACATTATGAATTTGTTCCTTGTGTTTGTTAAAATGGCCTTGCCCTATGTAATCCCCCGTTGAGTTGGTTTGGACCACCCCTTCCTGCCTTCATTCCTGTTCATTAGCTCAAACCCCTCCCTTTGTTCCAGACCCTTCCTTGTCAGTTATCCTACACCCTATGCTCCCAGTTGTCAGTCCTTCCTGGCCACATCCCTTGTTCTAGAGAGTTCGATGTCAGTCTGTTGCTGCTTGTTACCCGATTTGCTGTTGGAAGTTGTGATCCTCCCTCATTCCTCGTTATTGGCTCCCTGTACCCCAAACCCTTCCTATTGTAACACCCCCAGGTTTTTCCTATTGGCCTTTGAGTTGTACCCTCCAAGGGGGGAGGGCCCCTATTTAAGTTCTTGCACAGGCGTGTTTTTCGCCTTTCTTGGTATCCTTCCCCTGATCATGTTGCTCACTAGCCAGCTTTTCAGTAAAACCCTGGAACCAAGAGAGGACTCTCCTGCCTCTTTACTTCTTCTGGACGCTGACTCTACTGACAAGGCTTACACCTTACCCTCTCCCTGGATCTTGGGAGTTCGGGGGAGAGTGCCTCTCTTGACGTCCGGTGCCACCTCAGGAGCTAGCTGGGTGGGTTGGATCAGAGTGGATAAGGTGGACGGCGTCAGTTCAGTACAACTGATTTGAAGAAGTACAGCTTCTGAAGTACAACTGTTTTGAAGGTCTCTGAATTTTAAGTGTTTCTGATTAATGTATACGTGATGTGTTTCAAACTGTAATCCAACTCCCATTGAAGTCTGTGCAATGCTGCCATCAATTCCTGTGGTACAGAAGTGTACTTATAATGAGCTATTTAATGTTGCACTTATCTAAATTGTCACAGCTTGAAAGCCATAGTAAAGGACTGGTGGGGTTATGGAATGACTGGAGGGTCTGTAAATGTAATCAAAGAGACCAGATTGTGTGCGAGAAGCTGTTTCATCTCAATCTCTTTCATCTACGGAAACCTGATAGAGTTTGTTTAGTACATTCTGGCAAACAGAAATGCACAGTCAAATGCAGTATTTATAATGGCTCTTCAGAACAAAAGCAGACAGATGAATCGCTTTACAGTTAAGCAGTTATAATTCAGCAGTTTTAAGTTCTTCACATTCTGTAACAAAACTCCTGATGGTTTGTAAACCATCTCTAACTCGTTTTCTTATCTGTGCAATTATAGAAGCATATATTTTTTTCTTAGACAAGACTGAACAGATATGCTCTAATATTTATGGAGTGTTACAAATGAATGAGGATTGTGTCTTATGATAACTGGTTCAATATAAAAATATTTTTCATATATCTGATCTTCATTTGTTGTTCAGAATGGCCAATATAACAACCGATCTCAAATGGCAGCTGTTGTGCTGTGTTTTGTTTTGCCTTTCTTTTTGTTTTTCCATGAGTTTCTCTCAGGTTCTAAAATCCATTGTGTCTAAATGCACTGAAAGGTACACTAATCCAAATGAACAAATAAATGAATGTTCTTTTAAAAAAATGGGACAAAATATAGAACAAATTGTAGTAATCTTAGGTATATTTGCTAGTTCAGTAAATTAAGCATGAAAGAACTGTGGTTTCATCATCTTCTTTTGAAAGACTCAGAGACTTTAATGATGGAAGAGCTAATATGTGTAGTGTGCATGTTACCACAAGCTGTCAGCAAGTCATCTGCAGCGAGGTGGGAAGAGTTGCAGTGTATATAACATAGAACTGATCTCGTGATTGCCCAGTGTTGTTAGCAAAAGATAGCATTGAGTTCACAGGTAAGCTTATATAATGTTTTTTTTGAATTTTGGCATTCTAAAAACCAGTTTGGAACCAGTGCAGCAGTAATAATCAAAGCTTGGCCAGATCACAGCTTGTCTCTTCAACCCCACTGAACTGCATTGTGACGAACTCAAAAGTTGGTGCTGCTAATTTTTTTTTTTTAATTAATAATAAATGAGATGTTAATTAAGGAATTATCCAGATTATTGTTCAGCATCTTCAGGCTGAATATATTCCTTTCTGTTACTGAGTCAAATGTATGGCGTGTAATTGTGTTGACTTACAGCATTTGCCATATGTTCGTAATAACAGTTTTGTAAAATGACAAATAAATTATCTCGCTTTCCCTTTTTCCTTAGTTCTGAGATATCAGCCTAAATTTCCTTCACACTTTGTGTCCTTCACTCAGGCATGATTTTGCACAGTTATTCTAGCAGCAGTTCTCTTCTCAGACCACCTTTCCTCTCACTATCCTGCCCACTATTCATTTAAAATGTTGACTGACAAAAATAAGTTCTTAAATTAGGGTTGTCTTGTGTAGAAAATATTTCCTAGTAAAACTCTCCTATGGAGAAGTTAAAATTCTAGTAGTGCCTGTATTTCTTAGGGGAACTATATATTTTAGGCCTTTTTTTTGTTTTTTAGCATTGATGATTTGGTTGCAAAATGAAAGGAGTACACAGAAGGATAATTTTTCATTGGCTTTTTTTTTTGTTTAGAACTGAGTCACGCAGCTGTTGTAAGCATGGTGGGTGATGTGGTCTGAATTTGGGTGATGGCAATGCTGTCATGGGACAAAGCCCAGGCAGTAGGATTAACCTAAAGTTTTGGAGAAATTAGATGTAGATCTAATTTTTTTTTTTTTTCCAAAGATGTGTCCATATTCTTAAAGTAATGTTTAACAGCATTGGAAACTCACTTGATATGCGTAACTGTAAAATCCAGGAAAGCAGAATTCTATGGCAGATGTAAGGAAGAAAATTAATTATGGAACATAGGGACCAACTCCTTCAGGATGATTTTACCATTAGTAATGTTGAACTGGGCAAATGCAATGGTAAAATGTTAATGAAGTAACTGATATTTTGTTACAATGTTCATGCACACATGTGTATGTAAATATATGTGTAAGTGTAGATATCTATCTCTATGCCCCTGGACCCTTGCATGTCTGGATATAGTATATATATCTTTTCTAGCTCTTTTTTTGCATGATAGTGCTACTCAAAATATCTTCTAATATATTTACTAAGTTATGAATGTAGTCTATCAATGACTAGCATGGACTATTTAAGCTGTTTTAACAGACCAAAATCATTTAAATGTTTGTCTGAGAGAAAAATCAAGTGTATCTTAAAACTTGCATTTTCAATTGCTAATCAAAACTGTAGTCTGTCTCAAAGGCTGTTGAAGTGAATATAAGCTTTTTCCCCAAATTTACTTCTGAATCTGACTTGTAAGGACTCTACACTTTGGCATGAGATGCCTATTTGTGCAAACAAGGAGAGGGAAGGTGAAAACACTTGCCTCTGAGTCATGTGGTTTTGACTTTCAGAAGTAAAATGTAATGTTAATAACCTGGTGCAGGACAACAAGAGGTGAAAACTAAAAATTATTTATTATGTACAGTAAAAGTGTCTTCACTGTCAGTTCATTAATTCACAAGTAAGCTGTATTTTGTGCTAACACAGTTTTTAAAAAACCCAACAAATGCATCATCACTATGTCTCCATGAGCAAGTGAATTCCTTATAGCAGTTTCCAGTTAAAAGTACACATTTGCTGGCTGAGGCTTGCAGTTTTTGCAGATAGTCTGACTCCAGCCACTCAACTATTAAGAATGACATGACTTTTAAATTTTGTTTAACAACTAGTTCTTAAATTTACTGTATCCTTTCAATTTTAATTACACTATTACTTCTGTTTAAATAAAAATAGTCATTTCAACACACCCAATTATATAATCAGCAGCAGAGAACCTAGTCTTTCAAAACCTGTTCTGTTTATACAGAAACATTTCTATGTTGTGTGCGTATGTATGTTTTTTGTATGATACATATATATGTGTTCATGTGTGTTATATTTTAAATTAATGCAGTATTTTTATAGCATTTATTTTTTTATGCAGCAAAGTTTTTCCCTAGTGATCAGCTGCTATGCTAACTAAAACTGGTTATGTAATTAAAGCAATCTCAAATTTGAAGTCAAGTTTTTCTTGAGAATATTTATGAATACCTTGGTCTTAAATACAGAGAAATATTTGCCCCGTAGCAAGTGTTTCACATTGATAATCAGTATAGTGAAAGGGAGAAGATAGTTTTCTGGGGGTATTTTGGTGCCTTTCTGCTTGTTTTTTTTTGATATTTGTTTGCAGTTGTGTGTTTTGGGTTTGGCCAATAGCCAATCTTTGAGCAACAGCTACTTTGGAAGAAAAACCCCGCATTTTTACTGTTGAACATGATAATATGTGGCATGAGCCCTGTTTTGGCCAGTTTGAGCCAGCTGCCTTCCCTCCCAAATGCTTGCCCACCCCCAGCCTACTTGCTGGCAGAGACTGACTAAGGAACTGAGAAACCTTTGAGTCATGCAAGAGGCTGCTTCTCAATAGACAGAACTTCAGTGTTACCCACTCTGTTTTAGTCACAAATCCAAAGCATTGTACCACCAGGGCTCCTATGAAGAAAATTATCTCCGTCCCAGACAGACCCAGTGCAGCCCTCTTCTGTTCTTACCCACCATTAGTCTGTGTAATGATCGTTTCTTCTTAGCAGCATTTCCTTATTAATTATTTTCTCTCAAATTGTTTTTCATATCTAGAAATATATTTTGAATGTTGTCTTGTAAAATTAATTCTCAAATAGACTGACCAGCTCCACCTGAATGCATGTAGAAAACACATTCTTCTCCAGGCTGAACAGACCAAGTGACCCTAGCTGCTCCTCATTCAGCTTCCACTCAAGGCTCTTCACCATCTTCGTTGTCCTCCTTTGGACACTCTCTAATAGCTTTATTTTCTTCTTGTATTGTGGTGCCTAAAACTGCACACAGCTCTCAAGGCCATCCCAGTGCAGAGCAGAGCGGGACAATCCCCTCCCTTGCCTGGCTGGCGATGCCCCCCAGGACATGTCTGTCCCTCCTGGCTGCCAGGGCACCACGGCTCATGTTCACTTTGCCATTTACTAGGAGCTCCAGCTCCCTTTCCATAGCACTGCTTTCCAGCGTCTCATTCCCCAGTCTGTACATGCATCCAGGGTTGCCCAGTCCCAGGTGCAGAATCCAGCACTTTTCCCCTATTAAATTTCATGTGGTTAGTGATTGCCCAGCCCTCTAATTTATCCAGGTCTCTCTGCAGGGCTTCCCTGCCTTTGGGGAACTCCTCAAGCTCCTCTTAATTTTGTATCATCTCCAAGCTTGCTTGGTATAATCTCTTTAGCTTTGAAAGCTCTTCCTTCTGAGGACCCTGCTATATGCTCTAAGGTGTGCTATGCTTATGCAATAGCTTAAAGTTTCTTCTCATGGGTTTTCTCCTGCAATTCTTCATAGGGTAGATAAAAGTCCATAGATATTATAGTGCAGGTGTAATACAGCTCTATTTATTTGAAAAACTATACAACTGATTTTTCTTAATTTCTGTGGAGGGAAAAAATCCAGTTCAATTTTTACCTCTAAGATTTTTTTTTCCTTTTTTCACCTACATCTGCTTACTATTGATATATCATGCCAACTCCTGATTAAGAAAAAAATCTGTATATACAAACTTAAATTTAACCATTGACTGAAAGTCAAAAGATATTAAAGCATGTGTTTAGAGCTAACTCTGAACTGAACTGAGTCAGCAAGATGTTAAATAGTAATATTCCCATGTTACTGGTCTGAGGTCACATCACTTCTTATATGTCCTTTGTCATTTTCAATTACGGGGTTTGCTGATGCAAAAGGACTTTGTATTCATAAACTATATACTCTATATTACATGAACAACCCTGTCTTTGGCACTTTTGATATTCTGGATTTTCTGCTATTGTATATTTGGTGCCCTGTTATAGCAGTGACCTCAAATAAACAACACACATCTCAAATGACATTATTTTCTCAGTTATTCGGTGTTTCTTCACCCCAAAATCTCACTCCGGCTTAGAGCATCTGTAGCTCTTTCTATGGCTTGAAACCCTCTATTGTGGCATAAATTGCAACTGCTGGAAGAAAAAAATATCACAAACTCACATGACTCTTCTGAAGATCACAAACAGGAAGATGATTTCTAAAAAATTAAGAAAGAGTTTGATGTAGAACATTGTCTGAGGTCTTTTTCATATGGCCTATAAACCAAACTAGAAGGTAAGTCTGACTGATGTGGTTGAAGTTCTCTTTTGACATTAGTCACAGACAGCAGGCTGATAACGGGGTGTGTTCAGAGCACGTTTTTTCACATGCACAGTATTGTTTCCTTCATATACCAAAAAAATGGAACAGCAATTCTGACTTACTTTTTGCAAATAAGTGCACTGGGAAGATGAATAAAAACCAATTACTAGTATGTTGTTCTTAAGTTGGTTCTTGTTTGAAGGCTTTGCCATCTTTGTAATTGCTCTCAGACTAATCAATTATACAAATTTTCTTTTTACAAATTAGAGAAAACTGCTTACCCAATTTCCTGATTATTGTGCTTTTATGTTTTCTTAAAGCTTTTAGATTAATTAATTCTTAGAGGAACATAATTTTACAAGTAATTTTTCAGTGAATGTTTTCTGCAAAACAGTCATTAATCATTTCAATGTATGACCTCAATCGTACCTTGTCTCTTAACAGTATGCTTTTCTATTAATCAGTAATTAACTTTGCCTTTTATTATGGCCTACATTTGAGAAGCTATCTTTGTTACTTGCACCTGTTGTTTGTAGAACGTAAATAAAATACTTAAGAACTTCTCACAGTACCTTTCTCCAAAGCTGTCAAATGTCAGAAATAAATGAAAGAAACTTAAAGATACCATCTCTGATTAATTAATTGTGTGGGAGATGGTGTTTTAGGCATAGCGTCCCTCCTGTGTGAGCATCAATACATGTGGAGCATGGTATGCACTGCATCAGCCCGCAAATTTTAGTGTCAGACTGCCTCTTTAGGTTGGTTTGTGAGCTTCTCCTGAGTCCTTAATGAGTTCAGCATTCAAACCCAGTTTGTTCATCAGCCTGAAAACCGATCATTTGTCTTTAGCATTACAGCTGAAAATATGGATTGTTCTGGAATTAAAGGAAATATGAGATATTTTGAAAACATGCATAGACAAATGGGTATGTATGTAAGTCTGTGTATTGTCTATTTTTCTGGGTTGGAGGAATCTACTGGCAGGCTCTTCCTGACTTTTTGTGACCTTGAGAAGGCTCTTAAGATATCTCCTCTCAGCTTCCTTAATTTTTAATTTAGAGACTGATATACCCCTGCCTTACATTATGTATAAGTTGCATCTTCTTTTGGAATATATTTTAAGACTTCTGGATTAATGGGTTTAATTGCACAGGAAAAATAACTAACATCTGGCCTTCCATTCTGACTGAAATCCTCTCAGTGTCAGATAAAACCGAAATATAGTAGAATAGTACAGAAAATAGCTAGAAGCACAGACCACCTGCTTGTTCTATATTGCCAGACTTGTTTTAGCCTAAAAGTCAAAAAAGAATCATGCATGTATGTTTGTAGCTATAGAGTAAAGGAGAATTTTTTGGTAGTCCAGTTTTTAAATTAAACCAAAACTATTAAAGAAAACAGTTAATGAAAGAAAGGTCTGTATTTTAACAAATCTAATGTACTTGCAGAAAAAAAAATCTAATAAATTAATGTGAAATATCTCCTAGTGACATGCCTTTATTTTGATTCAAAATGAATATGTGCAGTGTTGTTCACTGTCTTCTACGAAGGCTGAGCTACTTAAACAGTTGTAACTTGAGTGAAAGTAGTTCACATTTCAGCTCTCCAGCTGTGATTACCATGCTAAGATATTTCCTACAGTCAGGTGCACTTCTAGCTTAGGTATAGTGGGAGTGGTTTGTTTCTGAAACATTTTAATGGAAAACAGTAGCAGTCTGTAGAAAAACTCACTTTTAGTGTTTGTATTGCCCATGTTGTTCATTCATAGGTTCTCAGATAAACAAAATCTTGTTGGAAGAAATATATTTCATTCTGGTATAACATCCAGGTGTCTCATAAAAATGGTGTTAGTTGTGAATATTGTTATCCCCTCAGTGGATTTCATCTTGTATGAAACTCAACAACCATGACCTCACATGCATATCATTGCATGACCTTTCAAGAAGACATTATGATGTTGGACACAGGGTGTTTCACAAAAGTGACATCAGCAAGCATGAAATATTACTACTGCTATAACAAAGCAGTAGGTTTTGAATGAGCTGTTTCAGTAACAAGATAAAATTCTTTAATGTACTAAATAAAAAGAAACTGTTTACTATGGGTATGAACTAAGCTCTTCTGGCATCTTTATTATAGTACACTTTTACAAATATGTAATTAAACTGAGAAGACCAGTCCAGGAGTTTAAAATAACAAAACCAGCTACCATTAATTTTTGGTCAAGTGATAAGCATAGATATCTCAGCCTAGGGATCAGACTTGTTTCCTAAAAAGGTGAAAACATTTCCCATGATTATTCATCTGGGCTGGGATATAAAATGTTATCTTGAGAGCTCACAATTTTGGGATAGAAATAAGCATACAGTACTGTTGGATGGAGGCTGGTGTGAGAGAGAAAACAGTCTTCACTTTTTGAACTTCCTACTGCTGTCATGATATGATTGTGTCATATTACACCTCTGAAACTGGACTTACTTTTCAATGGTTGAAATATCTTCTGTGGTATTCATTTTGGTATGTTCTTTTAGAAAACATGTGCCACAGTGGTACATCTTAAGAACCCCTTCCTTATGTTCATTAATACATTTTCAGTACTCATCACTCTTAATTCTAAATAGTATTTTAAACTTTACAGCATTGTAAAAATACCCATGAGATTCATGAATGTGTTTCAAGCCACAGGGAATCTGCATCATAAAGTGGAACTACAAAGATGTGTTCTTGTTTCTGGACGCACATGATAGTTCATAATAAATTAATTCATATTGTATTACGCAGTTCATATTTTCATTACAGTAAACCAAAGTGCATGTAGTCATGGAATAGCTCCACAAAGCTGCAAGTATTTTTAGTTTTAGCATTTTATATCCTCTCTGCCATTGAAGGTACCAGATCATTCTGGAGGAGGGAGTGAAGGGGAGTTAAATAATTTAGTAATGAAAGTACAGACTGAAAAATGACCTGCTGCTTCCCTCTTTTATTACAATTTTTCTGCAACACATACTGTTTCTGAAGTTATGTGAGTGGAAACATGAAGTACGAATCCTCTCTCTTGTCCATCAGTTTTGTTTCACAATTCTCTTGGCTTAGAGTATTCTTTCATCTTAGATAATTGCATTTCTGTTGTCAAATAGCATGTGAGGCCATTTTATCTCAGGCATGGCTGTACTCCCTTATTTCTGTACTGTTCTGTTCATTCCTTAAGATTTTTTTTATTATTAGTTATTGCTCAAATAGTTCCATTATTTTTGTCAAAATATGTTTACAGTTAGGTCTCTGGACTATGCATCATTAGTTATTTTATGTAATTTAACTTTCAGTGGCATCATTTGATGGGACTTCCATTGTTTCTGCTGTTTCATAGGTTAGATGGGGCTGAAATGCTGTGGAGGTGGTTAAAAAAGATGTCCTTCAATCAGTTTAGTAAAGGTAAGGAAAATATTTGGTACGATGCTTGTAAATGGAAATAAAATCTTTGAGAAAGCTGAAAAAAAAAAAGAAAAAGAGAGGATACACATATGATGTTAGAGGAGATTGCATATAGGAATATGCTTGAAACAGTCCTCCCCCTAAAGTTCCATTCTCCCATCCCTTTGGGACTCGGTAAAACAAGATCTTCACTTTTCCAGTTCTACGTGGGAATTTGATTCTTGAAGTGCAAATAAAATTGAGCTTCAAATGCTGAGAACCTTGAAGGTACTTAGGAGGACATACCTGTGTGCTTGGGCTGTGCTTCACTCCTGCTTTCCTCAGCATCTGCAGCTGTGAACAACAGGTTGCAGGTTTAGATAGGACTATAGAAAGGCAGTTCTTTGGAAGTAATTTGAAACTTCTTGATGCTCAGCATTTTTTAAAATTATGCTAGCTGTTTGGCTGTCTAACGGGAGATGACAGTGCCCAAATTTAGAATGTTGAAAATCCTCATCAGTTTCTTCTGATTAATGGCTTCTATATATAATTCAAGAAGCCTTAGCATGAAAATGCTACCAAAAATCAATAAGAACATAGAAACAAAAGCTTTTTTAATTAATTAGAAATGCTTTCTGAATTTGCAGAAAGCTTTCCCTGGGGACCTCCCAAATATGCATAAATCTCTAAAATACACAGCCTAAGATCTCAGAACAAGTCAACGAGTTTTCTCTCTAGACTCAGAGCAGCACAAAAGAGAGTTCTGAAGGAGTTAGCTTGATGCCAAAATAATTTGTCAATGCTTTTTCTTTATGTCTTCTCATTTCATTGGTTCACTAGCTGAAGAACATAATTTCTTCTTTTATGTTTTTCTGCTATGAAAAAGGACAAAAGATTGGAAGCATTACGATAAGTTCCCTGAGGGCTCAAGAATGAAGCCTGATTCTATTTTATTTTATTTTTCCAGTTGAGGTTAAATTTTTTTTTCCTTCATCTGAATACGTCTGTCTTCCCTGACTACAGTGATAAAAGCTTTACATGTAAGTGCTGTCCACAACATTTATTTGGGGACTCTGCTCTGGGTCTGCATTTCTTGAAATCCCAGCATTGCAGTTTACAGATACAGCACATGCTCTTGTTGAGGAATGCCTCAAAACTGTTCTTCATGCAGTTCAGGCTGAGCTGAACTGTACCTCAAAACAAAAACTGCAGACTTATCTCCTACATGTACAGTTGATATTATATGAAAGATATTTCTTTAAAAAACCCCAGAGTGAACATTAAGGCTAAATGAGAAGAGTGTGTCCCTGCTGTCCTCATGGGTATGCTCTGGCAAGGCTGCAGATAGGGTTCCTGCACTGCATGCCAGATGTTGCATCTGTGAAAAGTAACACTTTGATAGACCTATGACCTTCCATAGAGACTGAAAGCATCAGTGTCTCAGTATTTTTGAGGAAGCTGAGAGCAGACAAAGAACAACACAAAGTAAAAGAGCAAAAATGGCGCTCTACAGCATATTGGCTTCCTACACATCCCCACACCAGTCATTCAGGAATATGCTGGTGTTAAACAGACATTCAGTGTGTTGTTACTTTATGCTGGGCATGCATTTCTGAAATTCTAAAAGGCCTAATGGGTACCAATTAGGAATGAGTAATTTGAGCAACAGTAACCAGTGTAACAGTGTTTCTCCTGGGCTGAGAAACCCAGGCAAAATGCCAAAGTAACATAGCTATGCAGGTCTGAAATTTGGGTTTTTTGTAAGATTATATTTTGTGCTATGTTGAAATGTCTTTACAGATTAAACTATCATGTGGCTGGATTTTCCAATATCTACATAGAGGAGTGAGATGACTACAAAAAAAAGCAGGAGTAATTTTGTACTGAAAGAGCATCTGATGTGTATTAAATTGATCTCACATTTTGTAATGACATTCTGATTGTCCTTTTACAAGAATACCTCGGGTTGTAAACAGCCTATTCACACAATAATTTACACAATAATCCATGTTGTTTGAACTTTTAGAGATTAAGGCATCATTAAACTTCTCTAAGCTCTTTACAAATGCTTCTTGAAACAAGGTGTGGGCAAACATGACAAGTTGCTCTGTTTTGTGATTCAGCCTGTTTCTGTCTGCTGTGAGATAAGGAAAAGTACAAGTCAAGTCAACCAAGTATATAGTATGAAAGCCATTCAATGGATTACTTAAGTATATAGGTAATTTCAGGTGTGAGTTGCATCAATGTTGAGTATCAATGAGGACAGAGAAATAATAGCACCTGTGAAAAACTGTAAAGGTCTTCTTTCTGAGATGCGCTATCATTCATATGTGCATTATATGATACATAATCAGACATTTTCCGCTTTTTCTCTTCAGTATTTGTATAAGGCTATTAGGGTTTTTAATTAATTTTTACATTATTTCAAAGGGGGAACATGTATAAGGCCATGCATGCAAGATTAAAATGTGCCTATTTATGATTACGTCATAGTTTATTTTTTTCACATACACTTCTAATTAGGTAACAGGGAAAGAAAATATGCTCAAACATGCTCTTTCAGAAATAGATAGAAGCAAGCAGGTCTAAAAGTAAACAATTTGCCTTTTGCCTGTAAATATTATGCTTTGCATGCAATAAATCTTTATAAAAGTTCTATTGAATTTTTTTGGAAAGGGGCTTATACTCAAAACCAAGAAGCTCATCTGTATCAACAGAGCTCATTTCAGCACCAGACTGGGAGATAATGATTGGTATTATGCAAAAATGGCAATAGCTTCTCAAAGTGGCAGGGAAAATTGTTTCTCCTCCCCTCTCAATTTCTGAAGAGGCAAATGAAAAATGTGATAATATTTTTCTCTCTACTTTCTTTTCATTTAAATTATGATGTTCTGGAACTTAAAAAGAAGAAAAGTAATATCAACTTCTTTCTGTGAAATTTAACATTTGCTATATAAATCTATGGATCATTTTGGAAATGCTCATCTTTTCTGTTTTGACAAGCCCTTTTTCTGCAATGATTTGTGCCAGAGATGCTTCTCTAAACAATGGGACCTTTCAAAAATTTTTATTCAAGAAATATTTTGCAAAAATATATACAATTGAGGAATTAACCCCTTGTTGTACCGTAAAGAGCCACATTATTTCTGTTGAGAAAATACAATTTTATTTCATTAGCATTAAATTGCTAAATAGGAAACTTTGGAGATAACCTTTTTAACTGAAAATTCTCCACCTCTATTGTATTTTCAAATACATTGTTATCAATTTATTGAAAGCAGGTATAAACCCAAACATTTATAACTACGTGCTAAAGTTCTTTTTCTGAACCAAACTTCCTGACAGAAATAATTTATAAAATTAATGTAAAATTTTGCATTTTCCTGACACCTAAGGGATATTCTTTATTTGGACATTGTTATTTTGCCTTCCTTCATCAAAGGCACACAGCTGCATGTGTCACCATGCCTGTCATACTCTGAATTTGAAATATTTCCCTCCTGATAAAGCACCTGCTCTGAAGCACATCCTTAATGATGAGATACTAATTTTTCTGAAAACTGCCCAAGAAGGTATGGGAAGTTTATAATAGAAAGTTTTGGTCTGGATTGCCCTCATCATCACTTGACTGAAAATGGTGTCTGATACCTCTGCACTCATGAGCTCATATGTATGCCCCTCTGCAAAATCAGTATTCTTTTGACGGAATGAGATTTGGCACTATGAACTATGCAATTCAAAAAAAGTAGGAAGCAGAATTCTTTTAATGTTGCACATCTTGATTATACCATTAAAATCAATCTATTACTGTTACCCTTGTTATTTTTCAAGAGAAGGGTAAGCAACAATTCAGATACATTAGATCCAGTCTTGTGAATTCAAACAGTTTATTAAAATGAAGAGCAGGCTGTTTGAGTGTACCTTGGTGGAAATGAAGAAGGCTAGAATCAGAAACATATGTCATTGTGTAATTAACTTTTTTTCCCCCTTTATGTTGTATTGCTATAATTACACTAATGGAATGTTGTCATTAAAGAAATACACAAGGTATTGGAATGTCAACTCCATTTAGTTCACTGGTACACTGAAGAGGGAAGCCTTTTATACCAAAGAATTATAAAACGGGCTCCTATAATTATTGTAGTATGAAAGACAAAAATTAGTTTTCAGTATAATCCCTGGAAATGGGTGGCACCATAAAGCATGACAAATTAATGCTGCTGATCATTATTATATTTTGAAAATTAAGGCTTGTTTTCTTTTGACAGATGATTGCTTGTGAGAACGATTCTGGTTTAATGAATGAACTCTGTGTGCTTCAAATTGTTCGGGAATCTCTTTTTTACTCCCTACTCTTTAAACTTATTTTGAAAATTAAATTTTCACTGAGGTGCAAAAATCACTTTACCTCTGAAATATACCTCTTCTGCTCTGGTTATCATGGAGATGTTCACAAAGCATGCCACTGCAATAGGTGAAAGCTTTATAAGCTGACTTAAAAGGATGCAGAATAATACCTTAGAATGTAATGTATTCATGAAAATCCATGAAGTAAAGAGAAAGTGTTTGAACTGTTTTTTCAGAGCTGTGATAATGAAGAGTTAGTAAATAGTTTTGAACATACCTAAAAGCTGGTGGGACTTCTATCATTCTAGTCTACGATTATTAGATTCCTAATAATGTAATTTGCCACCATGGAAAGTTTTCCTCCAATGCAAGTACAAAATAACTCTTAACTGAGAACTGAAAAGGATATGAATGGAGTTTGAGGGGGTTTTTTTTGTCCTCCAGAGTTAATAGAATTCCCATATATTTACTAGAACAGATCTAATACAGTGGGCTAAGTACTTAGGAGACATTGCATTTATTTTTTTAAATTTCTTGTGGGCCTGGCACAAGATTATCATGCCTTTTCAGAAACAGATTGTCGTGTGATGCTGGTAACTTGTCTTTGTTTAGAACTTTCCCTATTTCCTTCAGATATTTTCTATCTGCTTTTTAATTTTTTTTTCTGAGAGTGTGTAAAATCTAGACAACTCTAGTGAAAAGACTTTAATTTGCGAAATCAGAAAAAAAACACATAAAGGCTGTTGATTACCCTCTCTTTTTTTCTTCCTTCTGTTTTTTGTTTCTTTTCCCTTTCAATTATGTGGACATAGAAATGAGCACTGCATATTCTAGCAAGCCCATTTATTTTCTTGTTCACTTATTTCCCTCTTTTCCTTACATTCTTGTTTTGCATTAATTTCTCTCTTGTTAATGACCACATAAGCCTAATAGGGAAGATACACTATTTATCAATTGTTATATCACTGGAAGACATCACCTATAAATTCCTTAAAGTTTTTCTGCATCTCAAGATATGCAAATTTATACTTTGTTTTAGCAAACAGGTGAATCTTTGTAATGTCTTAAATACTGTATAAATCAATTCAGTATTAGCTGATTAAGTATTAGAAATGTCATAGGAGTTTTTGTGGTGTAAACACCAAGAAAATTAGGATGTGAGTCCCACCATTCTATCATTGTATGAGCACATGCTGACATAGTTCTTCCTTCACACTAGAAGCCTTGGTGTTTGTTTTGTGCAGCTTCTTAAATTTAGGGTAATCCCATTGAAGTTTGAGTCATAGAATCATAGGATAGTTTGGGTTGGAAAGGACCTTAAAGATAGTCTAGTTCCAAACCCCCTTCCATGGGCAGGGACATCTCCCACTAGACCAGGTTGCTCAGAGCTCCACCCAACCTGTCCTTGTTACCTGTTTGCATAAGTTTGCTTTTGACTAGGACCTAGCAAACAGTTGTGTGTCTGAGGAACTCATTTAAGATAAAACCTTGCTAGCCATTTCTTGGATGCCAAAGGAGTCCAAAAGTCCCAAGAAGCCTAGTCCATGCCTCTTCTTGCATAATTAACCACATCCTCTTGTCTTTTTGCCCTTCTGTTTCTCAGAGAAAAAAACAAAAACAGGAAAGTGTGTCATGTCCCCTACAGTGTAATACCTCAGTTCTGGTGAAGGCTGATAAGAGGAAATTTTTTCTACTCTTTTAAGAACCTGCAGTTGCAATAAAATGTGTCAGCAATATTAGAAACCATTGTCTTAATCTGTTTTTCAGCAAAATAGTTTAACTTTGCATACTAAGTATGTAATGAGAAGTTCTGTTTATCTCAAGAGATATGTGTGTGTTCAGATTTCCTATCACATTTTTGAGTGCTTGAATATAGAAATAATGATAATTTCTTTTTTTTTACTTGTTGTGTATAAAATAACAGAAAGAGGATGTTAAGAATGCATAAATGAGAGAACATAGGCATACAAGGTAATGGATGGAAGTCACTGTAGAAACTTCAGCTCAAAGTATTTTTAAATGTTAATATTCCACACTTATTCTTGCATTAAAATGTATGTAATGAAATAACTGTTTGAAATGCAAGATAACAAAAGCATCTTTAAAACAGGGAAGTGGTTGTTAAATAGCAGTATTAAAAATAGGCAAACATCAGTCTCTGTTTATCATTGGCCAAAAAATTAACTGAAAGTCTGTGATCAGTCATTTATTATTTTTGCTAGAAAGATGAACAACATGAGCTTAGCATAGATGAACATATCAATGAAGAAAGATATCAAACATCAACAAAGTGTTAGTAGCATTTTTTTTCCTGCACTGTTAGAAGGATATAAAGTGGTTGATGAAAGATAGACATCATTTGCTTCAAAGAAACCAGCATGTCACCTAAAATGTTTGGTAGGACAGGTTACACTAAGGTAGCCTTCCTGCTATAGTTCCAGATGGTAAAAGCACAGTATGCTTAGCTCAGTGCTGTGATTTTTACAAGCACAAAGAGACTCACAGACAAATGAGAGTCAGCAAATGGCCTGATTGCTACTAAAAGAGTATTTATAACAATGTACTGCTTCACACTGAATGGCAATTATACTTGTTGTGATCTCACCCCTTCAAGAATAATTTCTAAGTCTGTGCCTAGTCTTTCATCAGAGCAACATTAGGAGATACAATTTCTGTGTAATTTCTTGGGTCTCTGCACAGGACTATTTTTAAATTGCTTTAGCAGAAGCAAAAGAGTAGGAGAAATGCTTGCTGATAGCTAGAAAAGTGAACTGGAGTTTATGAAATTCGAATTCTATTCCCAGTTCTCCTTCTGTCTTCTTTCATAATTTTTTAAAATTTGCCTCTCCTGTGACACCTGCAATGTTGTGTAGAGTAAAGAATGTCTGCAGTGTGAAAATCTGGTAGTGTCTGACTGTGTTTACTTGCTGGACTGTTTGGTGAGCGTCCTCAGCATAAAGAATGATGTTTCTTCCTCTCTTTGGTTTGCAGGATACACATTAGGTATACAGTCACTAACTGAGCTGAATCAGGGGGTTGCCAAAAGTCCACGTTGGCTTTTCATCACCAGTTTGTAAAACAAGTCATCCAAAGCATAGATGAAGGCAAGGGTTAAAATAATATCATTCAGTTTTTTGTGTACTAAAAGATGCTAAATGGAAAGGTGTAACAAGCTGCGGAGGAGAATTCTCTGACAGCAAATGGATGGATACTTGCACTTAAAGGGAAATGGAGATAGCTGTCAGAAAAGCAGTAATACCAGAATTTAAAGGAGGAATCAAAACTCAGAACAGAGAGTACTGTGCAAAGAATCTCTGACAGAAAAAACTGATAAGAAGCTGTCAACAGAAACAAAAGAAATTGCAAATATTCTTAGCCACCAGGTTAATGGATGTACTTTTTGCCAAGCTCAGCACTTCAGGGAAAGGTGTGATTTGCATTCAACTACACTCATTCAACTGAATGAATGAGAGTATGTTGACGAGATGGGATATAGTTTTAAGTGCAGATAAATTTGAGGCCCTGGAAAAAAATTAGTAGTGTTTTTCTCAAGGAAACAAGCAAATTAAAGTAAAACAGCAACGAGTATTTTATACTGTTTGATTAAATATTTTTTTTTAAATCACACATTTTGTAATTGTTGTTATGTACAGAGTGGAAATCTTTCACCCACAGAGAATGTTTTATATCTGTCTCTTTCTTTAATTACCTAAGTTTAAACTATATATTTTTTTAAGAAACTTGAAATGCATTTGTAGAGCTTAAAAGCATGCTGCTTTGAGAAAATGACAAAGCCTTCTAAATTAGTAGGACAGCAATACAATCCCAAATTCTGGTGAGAAGAAGCCATACAGAGCACTTATGATGCTCCATATTAATTGTTACAAAATGTACTAACTCATAATACCCAAGCTACTGAGAAATTTGTGAATTAACCTGAACAATGAAATGCCATCTCCTGTGCATCTGTTTGGCTGGCAGGGTAGCCTCCTAATGTTCTGTGCAGAGTAGAGGTAGGCAAATAGCAGAACATGGATCTGAAAAGATTTCTTTAGAAAATGAAAAGAGTAATTGGCTCTGTAGCTGTCGTGCTAAGTAAAGAAGGCAGAGTGAACAACCCATGGTTGAGAATATGTGGGGAGCACGCTGGAAAACAGATGAAGCTGTGATTTGCATAGGGCAGACCACAGTTCTCATAAGCCATTGCTAAAGGATTGGTTGGGAAACAACTTACAGAGATGCAAAATTGCAGGGCTGGTCATGGAAGTATTTACCTTTGTTTGTGGTCTACTTTTCTTCTCCTCCCTGAGCTATGCTTTTGTTGTTACAGATGTTTCTCAAACGAATATTTTTTTAGTGGTTGCGGATTTTTCAAGTGTGATTTCTGTGTTTTTTGGTAGTTTGAATGCAAACTTTTCAGGACAGAATGTCCTAGATTGGAAAAAGTTAGAATTATTGAATGTTTTGACTCCCCCTTTGGCAATAGCAGTTGTGCTTTACCCTGAAACAATTTAGATCTTCTCT
>VWZS01010599.1:30475-84705 GCA_013397075.1 Rhabdornis inornatus | reverse complement strand
TTTGCCCTAAACCAGTACACTTTCAAAAGCCCTTTTAGCTGTATGGAATATAACAGATTTAAAATGCCTCAGAGGATGTTTGTTCTAAATAGTTTCTTTTCTTATTTGTTTTTCTAAATTACTCTTAATGAAAATAAAAACGATCTTGTTCTTACAAATAATTTTTCTTATCTCTTATGTCTCTTCCCTGCTATTCCACACTCCGTAAAATGACTGAGAAATATAATGATTAAAAATTTGCATCATGCCCATCTGCCTCTGTGCCCTGCACTTTGTCATCTGGCAGTTGGGTATCAAAGTAGCCTCATCAATATTTTTTGAAAACTAAGCAGATTGGGCACACAATTTATATGTAAAACAAAATTACACTGTGTTAGCTTGCTTTTGGCAAGAGTATTAGAGCTCATCTTGGAGACAGGAAACAAAAGCAGCACTTCATCTTCATAAATTTTAAATGAGGGGGAGGTGTATGTGTGTGTGAGAGAGCTGTCTGGCAGCAGCCTTTCCCAACAATCTTTCTCTAACTAGTTCTTTCCTTTATAGAATGTGTCCTAGTGTGTGCTACTGACATTGGCTGGAATAATATATATTTTCATATAATGCAGGTTATGCTAATGATTGTCTCATTAGAGTTTCTTTCAAATAATTTCTTTGATATTAATTTAAAACAGAAGGGTGTGCCTAGGTGACAAGCTTCAGAACCAAAATAAAAAAGGATTAAAAGAGTTAATTCATGTTGTATATACTCGTCTTCAGCCAGAAGAAGTTTATTTTGTCATATTTTCTGTGCAGTGCCTATTGTGGTATGTTTTCAAACACTTGTAAGTGCTCATTCTTAAATCTTTATAAGCAGCATTCATGAAAGTCTGTCTGGTAAGAACACTAAACTGAATGCTGCATTTTTTTTCAAAACATCGATGCAAAACCCATCATACATTGCTGTTTTCTAAAGTCCTTCAGGGTAATTGAGAACAAGTGTGTGATGGAATGTACTGACTTTGGAGAAATTGCTTTTTAGAGAGTAAGAGCAAGTTCAATGGTAATTATACCTTTTAGTGTGGTGGGTTTCCTTGTCTGAGTATGAGCCATAATCTGTCCTGCAGCACTTTTAATGAAGTTCTGAACAACGTCAATGAGAAACTAACAATGTGTTTGTCCGCCTTAAGAAAAGTCTTTACTCTGAACTTTAACACTAACTATAAGCATCAAGAAATTCTCAGTGATATTATCCATGTGACTGAAGTGTAGTCTGAGTTGCAGCTTGCCAGTATTGTGCAGCTTTGTACTTAAGTTTGGCAATTTTTTTTGTTTAATGAGGGCAATATGTCTGCCTTAAAACTAAATATACAACATTATTCTACTTTCTTCATTAATTCTTTTCCTTCAATAAATAAAAGGCTTAATTTGATGTCACAGTTATGAGATTTTTTTTTGTTTTTTTTGTGTGTTTCATAGATTTAGAAGATTTCATAGATTTAGAGGAATCTTATTGTAGAAAAAAATCTTTTGAATAATGTTTTCATGAATTCTAGCTTAAATCTAGTCAGTTTTTATTGTAGATTCCATCAGTGGTTAAAAATATTTTTTTCAAATTTGAACCAGGTATCTTGTCCATACAAAATTCTACTCCTTGACCAGACATTCCTGAAAATACATTGTATTTTAATGAGTAGAATAGAGAATTTGCAGCTGTTGAGTCAGCTCTGGATTCTTACTCATATTTTTTTACAGGCAAGATAAAAAAAGAATTAAGGTGGTGTAGGATGGAAAAGTTTTTTATTGTTTGTTTATTTGTTTGTTTGTTTCCCAAGTCTGCTGCTTTGAAATAATATTGCAGTATCAGATATGGAAGGGCATGTGAAGTTTATATTTTACATTGAGTTCTGAATTCTGTCATAAGCTTTTAGGGCATTATGACAGTAAAGTGGCTGCTAAAATGAACAGTAAACAGTAAAAAGTAAAACTTCCTTTTATCTAAGTATAAAAGTCTGCATAGTTTCCACAATCATCCCCCCTTGAGGAAGGCAGCAACCACCAGCCACAGGTGTAGTTTTATGGTGCTCAGAATCTTTGGGTAACTTTGGGAAGAGATCCATTACAGTGATTTTCAAAAATCAGTAGCATTCTGACCACAGATGTGAAATTTGATCCTCTCTGCCTGA
Organism: Rhabdornis inornatus; assembly: GCA_013397075.1. Classification (NCBI taxonomy): domain Eukaryota; kingdom Metazoa; phylum Chordata; class Aves; order Passeriformes; family Rhabdornithidae; genus Rhabdornis; species Rhabdornis inornatus. The sequence goes on along the minus strand of VWZS01010599.1, from coordinate 82,543 downwards.
AAGAATGGTAAGGGTTACCTAACTTACCACCTATAGCAGGCTGTCGATGTTGCCTGGGATGAGTTCTCACTTCAAGCTGTTGATTCTCTCTCAGCTTGCTTAACAGTATCAAGATAGCTCCAGTATAACTCATGTACTTTTTGCCATCCAGAAAATCTACAGTATAGCAGTCAAGTGAAAAAATGTCATTTCTGTGGCAAAGAACCCAAAATTTTGTGAAGATGGCAAAGTACTATGAAAATGGGCTAGAGTAAGTAAGTAAGTAAGAAAATAAACTATTTTTGACCTATTAGTGGTCACCAAGAAAGACTCTCTACTATTTGTTCAGAATAAAGGCACATGAGAGATTTGTAAGAGCCAGCACTGGAGACGGAGGACCACATTCAAGCCCACCTCCACTACCGTCCACATGGAATCCTGCACCTGAAATTCATTGCCATGGTCAGTATCATAACTCTAACAGCATTCCTGGGTATTCCTGTGCGTTGACTGCTGTGTGAGGACTTAAGGAACATATTCAGAGATCAGATTCCCTGAGCAATGGCAGCTGTACGGTTTTGTGTGCACCCACAGGGTCTCTTGAGTGTGGGGTGTTTCTCAGGGCTCCCTGACAGGTTAACAGTAAATGCACCTGACTAAAAGCCAGGTAAGAGCAGATCTCAGCTGATGCTGTAGCATGGTCTCTGCAAGAAGAAGCAATCCTGGCCCTGATCTGACAGAAGGCTGTGCAGCTCCCGTACTGTGGCTGTGTCAGCCTGCCAGGGACAAATGCATTTTATCATTTGGGAGTGAAGGAGGACTGCTGTCTGGCAAACCCTCACCTATCTGTTTCCAAAGCCATGCTAGGAAAGCTCTGTTGCATGAGCCACATAAATATTTCTACCAGCAAGTTTCAGTCCTCACTATTGGTGGCCACATGTGCTTGGCAAGGTTGGTGGGCTTGTGCAATCCAACCTTGGTTTGCTTCAGAACTCCCTGTGTGGGGAAGGATGCATCATTACTGGCTCTTGTTCATTTCTAACAAACTAGCTGCAGATTCCTCTATTAGAGGACACAGAGAGAAGAGAAACAGTGTAAATTCAGGTCAAGTGAAATAATTAAGTAATTCAAAGAAATCCCTTTTGAGATTCTTATGGCCAGTATGGTCCCCCTTTCTATTTTGATGCTGGTATGGGGAGCATATTTGAAGCTGCATGGCAAATTTTTGCATTTGGTAAGTCTGGAGGGTCATAATTTTTTAACTGTTTTAATATGTGTCTGAATGTTTAATTGAGCTGGAAAACAAAAGTATAGGAAGAAGAAAATAAAATTACACAACATAGATAATTAGTGGAGCTGTAAAAAATTTAAATTGTTTTGAATGTTTTTACCCAAAGGGCAGTGGTCCAATAACTTAAGTGGATTATTTTGAGCTCATAGAAAAGCTCAGTTAACTATTAAATACCAAGCTGCTGATCTTAAAATTGTCAACAGGATGTAGCTGTCACAGAGGTGTTGAATGAGACCTCTTCTTTGTTTTAGAATGATGTAGAATTTTGTTCTGGTATTATAGTGTACGTTGAATATTCTTGAATTTTGAAGTAAAAACCAAGGAATTTTAATTAGCAGACAATCATAAAGAAAATTAGATATATTGGGCCCTAGGCATTAATTAAACACAATGTTAAAGGCTGTTTAAAAGAACAGGTACTGAGAAGACCTTTTGGATCAGGCAAAGGTGTGCCAAACAAATTCACACTAGGTAGCAGAGGGTGAAAGATAAAGACTAAAATCAATTAATTATATGTAAAACCAGCAAAGTTATTTCTTTTGTCTCTCCTTGAGTGTTTCCCAAGAAAAGATGGTGATGCTTTTAATGATTCATGTTTTGGAGTATACAGCTGATGTGCAAGATTCAAGTAGGTCTAGGAAATTGTTTATCTTTAGGGCTGCACACTCATGAGAGCTTTTTGCTTGCACATAGACTTAGGGTTTTTGAAGTTTTAAGAGAACAAAAAAGAAAAGGAGGAGGATATTTCAATTAGTTTCCCCAGAAACTTTGCCTTGAGGAAAATTAATCGATGATAGCCAGCTTTTTTCTTCATAGTCCAAAAATTCGTATTCATTATGGTATTTTTATAGCTCTGGAAAGTCTCTATATAACAGGGCAGGTAACTCAACCATTTTTCTTCTGGTGTACAACTGACTCAAGAGTTTATGGTTGGGAAAAAAATAATGAGATGAGTCCATCTTACTTCTCAACTTTATTGATCCTTTTGTTGCTTTTAACACACATACTTAAAAAATGTAACTAAGCTGTTTAATATGCTAGAACTCCAGTTTCTTTTCTCCCGTTCCTGGAAATATCCCATTGTAAGCTGCCCTAAATACTCTTCTTCCTTTCATCTCTACTAACTACTTTTTGTATTTTTTTTGTTTCTTTTCAGGTTCAGCCTAGCACAAGGCAGGTATATAGATATTGGAAAGAAAAAGCTATAAAAATAGCTTTAAAACCTTCAAAAAGTTTGCAAGGAAAAGCAGGCAGATGGGTTTAGAAGAAGGTCTCATGATTTTAAGAATTAGCCCTTTTACTGCATTAAGATTTTTTTGGACTGCTGTTTCTCTGAAGGATTTCAAGACAACTCAAATGGGAACTGTCATAATTCCCCCAGCAAAGTGTCTCTTAGGAAAATAATTTGATTGAGCCTTGCTTATGACAAATAGAGAGATTAAACTTTGTGAACCAGCAAATGCTTTGTGTATCTTTTATGACTCAAAATTTGTATCTTAAATATAAGATATTTATCTTATAAATAAGGTAATAAATGATCTTATTTATATGACAGGATAATTGTCTTTCACAACTTCAGCCCTGTCCCAAGATATACTCCAGGACTGTTCATACCCTGGAGACAAGGCCTCCTGGTCTTCTACTTAATACTTAGACTCAGAAGACCCTTTCAACACAAATAAAACCCAACAATGTTTTAAATCTGTGGGGGTTTACAGTCTACAAATTAAACAGATATGCTTATGTAATAATTTCAAAAGCTATTACATAGACTTTCAAACTTGGGAATCATTATGTCAGTTGGAACTGCACTCCATTTTAGTCTTGTATGGTTTTAGTGATTGTCTGGTGTGCTTCTTCTTTTGGTATTTGAGCTTTCTGGAGTCATGTTTTTTTTCTTCATTCACTTTTTTCCACACCACCTGCGAACTGTATGTGCATTCTTATTAAAAAAAAAAATTTGAAAGATGAGATTCCTGACTAGTACATTAATTCAGTGATTAGGTCTTTAACATAAGGGTTAGTTAACACCAGACCCACAGAATTTGTATGCTGTGTTTCTGGGACAGGGTCAAACCTTCATACGATAAGAATTACTGAGCAGCCTGGAAAACTCCCTGAAGTGGAATATGATTTATCCTGATCTAGCAGATCCAAGGCCTCTGAAGAAGCATGATTAAGTGCACAGATGAGGAAAATGGAATAACCCTGCGTCTCCTACTATTCAGCTGTACCTGAGAAAACTGACGTGCTCACTGGGTCTGGAATAGCACTGGTGCTCAGTACAAGGACAGCATCTGCCTGGACTGGCTGCCTACCCTGAATGTTCAGGTGGTAACACACTGTTCTTGTGTGACAGCATTGCTCCTGGCAAGTGAATTATGAAAGCTGGTTCTAGTGATAGAGACTGGTGGAGGTGGTAGCTTTGGCCTCCTGAACTGTCAGAATTTGGTGACCAGAAACATGGTGGCATAGAGGTGTCATTGCCTTTTGCACTTCTTTGCCTCTTTTGGATCCCTCAAACTCATTTTTATCAGACCTAAAATGTGCAGGATTGACCACCCCAGAACATCCAAGTGTATTTTTAAATTTTATAAATGAGCTTTTACCATCTTAAAGAGTGAAACCAAACCCTCAAATTTATATGCTTGTCTGTTCTTCAGGCTGTCTAAATTTAAATTTATTATATCAAGTTCATTTCTAATAGAAACTGTCGGGGATGTGATCAAAAGTCTTTTCAAGTTCAACTTTGGTCCACTGTCATTGATCTGCAAATTTTTCTGTCAGAAGATGTTTGAAATGCTTTTCACATTGTCTGATTCTTACCTGCACCTTTTTGAAAGTCTATTTGATTAAAAAACGTTGCACAATTCATCAAGGTTTCTGATCCTTTGGACTGTGTGCTGGTTGGTGTTTCTGCAACACATCCCTAAATGGGAGACTGAATGGTAAGATGTCTATTTGAAGCCGGAGACTTTTCCATTTGGCGGAGGTCAAAACAAAAAGTAATTTTTACTGTAACTAATAGCAAAGTGGTGTGCTTGAGATTCAAGAGAATAAAAAGGCTTCAAAACATTTCTTCTTCTGCCACCGCCTTCCTATACTACAGAATTAATCATGCAGATATGACCTTACTTGGTGTATGTGTGTGGGTGAGTTCTGAAATCAAGAAGAAATCATGGTGGATTAAAATTTTTGGACCAAGAATTTGTGTTGTTCTGCAGTATGATGTACAGCTTTTGCCACCTTGTTAAAGGAAGGGAGTCCCTTAAATGATGTGGCTGCCTCAGACAGTGTGACAGACACAGACCATCTTTCCACATGCACACCTCTGACAGTGTCTGAGCTGTGTCCAGAACTACGTGTAGTGTTTATACACCCCTGTGGGCAGTTTAACAGAGTGTGTGGCTGTAGCTCCATTTCTTTTGTACCCGAGCTAACTCATACTTGCCAAAATGTACCATCCCACTGGCCAGTGCCCCTGCTGCTAACTGGCATCTGTCTGTGCCACAGGACAGTGTGTGGGGTAGTCTTCAGATCACCATGTGACTTGGACTGACAAACCAGCCCTTGAGAGGTAAAATTAGTGCTATCTGGATAGCTAAGGAAACAAAAGCACAAAAAACCATCTGGCAAAAAAGTTGTATCCAAAAATAGAGAAGACATGTTTACATGAATTAGAACTAAGCACTGAAACTATTTCCTTAAGACTGTGTTAAATTCTTACACCCATCATTCAGAGACTGTCATCTTTAAACAAAGATGACCCAGAATGATTTGGAATGGTAATGCAGATTGAAATTCAATGGCTTGCATTTTTTGAGGTCTCAATGACTAGTAAATTCAATTGCTGACTATAAAAAAGACTTGATTTTTTAAAAAATTATTTTCTGTCAACTGGTGGTAGAAACTTTTAGGAAAGGACCTGTTCACCACATTTTTACAGTGCTGGTACAATAAAGTTCTCATTTGGACCTTTAAGCGTGTTATACATGAGAGCATTAATTACTTTTTTTAAAATATGACTCTTCTTCAGGAGACAGGTTGATATAGACGTGATCTGTATTTGAAGCTCATATATGTACGCTCTCCTACAGAGCCCTAGCAAATTCAGCTTTAGTGTATGGGACAAAAAGAGCTGCTGACTTCCCACCAGCACTTTGCATCATCTGCTTGTAACAGTGTAAAGACACAAAATAATGGAATTTCATGTTTTTCAGATCAAAAACTCTGTAATGAAATACTCCTGGACTCTTTTCCCCCAGTTTTAGCTGACTTGCTGCATGAGCTTTTCTTCTGTATCTCTGATGAACACTGTCATGTGTGTTTTGCAGAAAGTTTCATTGATATTAGCATCAGGGGCCCTACTCATGATTGTACCAGCTTGTTACAGGTATATTGTTAGGTTAGAAATAATACATTTCTGTGCATGTGAGTGGCACCTTTTCAGGGTTTTTAGAAGTTGCGATGTTCTGTACCAATGAGCCTTGCTTTTGGTCATGTGAAGATGACATTCCTGTCCAGATATTGTGAAGATTTCTAAAGCTGTACTCTAAATTGATGGTAGAAGACACTATAGAAGAAACATGTAGTTGGTGACTTTCTCTGGTTTTCCTTTGGCATAAGTTACATTTTCAAAATGATTTAAAATCCTTCCTTAAAAAGCCTGCTTTTTTAACATCCTGTGTATTTCTTTATTTTAAGTGTCTCTGTTACCACTTCATCTCCTATGATGTGACTGTCTTGCAGATTATTTTATAAGAGCCCAGTCATCTTGGTTTTTATGTTGCTTATGTATGCATTTATTCTGTATGCACATATGTAACTGCTTTTTTACTTCATCTTTGGTAAATAATCTCTTGGATTTTCAAATGGACACTGATAAATAGGGAATGGAAAGGAATTAAGATATCTCCGTACTGTGTACGCATGAATGCCTCTGCTGGTTGAGAATGAACCTTGGAGAAATAAAACTCACTATTCCCTCACACTTCTCCTGTGAAAAGTCCTGTGCTTGGGAGAAGAATATACTTATTTTTGCACTATGCAAAAAGCAACAGCTTGCTTCTCTTTTGCAGGTGAAACACAGGGCAAACTGCTGTGTGTAGGGTCTGCTAAAGTCAACTAATCTGTATAGTGAAAGGTTCCCTGTATTTGACTGTTTCTCTGATTTAATGCTGGCAGAGTTCTCTCTGAATGCATAACATAGATTTTAGTCTGGTCTGAGTCACCAGTTTTCAGTTTGCCCTTTATGTTATACAGCTGTCAAGTCTTCTGTGCTAGATTGATTTCTCCCTACACGAAAAGACCAGCAATGAGACAAAGTGCCAGTCAGTTTTCTTAATTAGGTTCCTTTTAAATGCTTGCTTGCACTCCTTGCAGTGTCATTTGAAGCTGGATCTTGCACCCTGTGAGGTGGATCTGCCATTTTTAAAGGCTCATTTTTTGCATTATTGTCTCTTTGAACATTTGTTTTTTAATGGTTTCCTCTTTTTCTAAAGTCATGTCAAAATGCTTAAAGAGAGTATCAGTAAGCTGCAAAGTCATGAACAGAATTCAGAAATAGAGAGCTTGTTCCAGAATAATTTAAGTGGTTGTGTTGCTGCTCTTCTGACATTATTCTGTCTGAGAGTGGCAGGACAGTGCATAGCACCTTCCATTATGTTTCACGGGTCTAGGAATTACGGAAATTACATCTATGATTAAGAATTAAAAAGTAACAATGACATCATAGACATGTCTTCATTCCTTCCAGGAAGGCTTCCACTAGCACAAGGAGCATCGGCTTTTAGAGAGCCCTGCTGGTCCCCCTGTGCAATGCCTTTGTGTTACCTTAAGAGAATAAAAACTAAACATGTTCAGGCAACTAAGACTTTTGTTTAATGTTGCTCTACACTTTGCTATTTGATGTGATCAGTCTACCTCCCATTCATAATTTATTTTCAGAGGATTTTTTGACCTTGAACATGAGATGAAATGTCATTTCCTCTGGGATCTGTACCTGAGATGTGTTGACTTTTAAAGGAAATCTTTAGTAAGAGAATTCCCTGAGAATCTTAATGTCATAATCTTANTATATATATATATATATGGTGACTTATTTCCACTGTTTAGATCTGCTCATCAGAAAGCAGGAATGTGTCCAACTGAAGTTAATTTACTAACGTAACTGGCCGTAGGTGACTCTGTTTCAGGAGAAACAGCAGTGCCTGGACATGCACAAAAGCTACTGTAAATAGAAGGTAAAAATGTGGCCAGATCAGCAAAGATCCACAGTTGCAGTCAAAAGAACAAACATGAATCTTCTCACTTTTTCCTGGGCCCTAAAATGAGGAAAAAAGCATCGTAGTATTACCATAGATGTCGCAGGCAAAGAAGTAGCAGACAGATGCTTTCCCTTTAGGTTTGGTGGTACCCAAAATTGCCCTACAGCTCACAAGAAAGCTGCTGTGTTACCCTAATGCAGCCCATACTGCATCCTGCAGAATGGAGACCAGAGAACTTCCCTTTCACAATAGTTTTCCACCTAGTTGTACTGCACTGGCTGTCTGTAGTATTCCGTGGTCCAGGCAAATATGGTATGTAGCAGGGTGCACTTGTTCTCTGGGTCAGTTCTGTGGCCTCTGGAACCTAATTTATTCTTTTGAATTACTTTTGTAATATGCTGTTATAATTCCAAAACCAATAAAATGGCAATGCAACAAGAGCACCTTGTGTTCCTGCAGTGGCTTGACTTAAATTCCCCACGGTTCTGACATAAGATATCAAGCTTCTAAGTGCTTGTGATAGATTTACACCATGAGGATGCATGGAAAGCTTACTCTTTATAAGTACACCAAGGAGGCTTTTTTACGCAGTCTGGTGTAAATAGATTTTTTGTACCAGACCATAAAAGAAGCTCTCCATTTCCATCATTAGAAGGTTCTGTAGCTTCAGCTGATTAATTTCTGCAGGCATGACTCTTGTTCCTTAGCTAGAATTTGGTAAAAAATTGTTCTTCCTGTATTCCACAGCTGTGATCAGCTGGAAGTAACCTGAGAATTTCTCTCCTAAGCTCACCCTAACCACAATTGCTCCTCTCTCCTTCACTGCATTCACCACTGCTCTTTTCAATGTGTAGGGTGATGACAACTGGTCCCTGCTGGTATCCTAGCTAGTTGCCTGTCCAGAAAAAAACATTTAATTGGTAGAAAAGCCGTGTCTTTCCTTCAGAAGATTTTCATTTGCATAAGTTTGATTATTTCTGAATTATGGCTTGCCATCAAAATACAACTCAAATGCTTTTTTGCATGACTATACACATTTTTGTCACTTATTTTAAAAGCAGTTTTGTAGTGTATGCATACATCTTCATACTTGTTATCACTTTTGTGTACTGTTCCGTGAATGTAACAAGCGATGCTGCAGGCTTGACAAGCTGTTGATATGGATTATTGACACTCATTTCTGGTGACTTATATAGGGGCAAAAAAATTAATGTAATGATTTTATTTTTCTGTACAATGGTGTAATAATATCAAGTTATGAAATTTACCAACATTGATTCTTTTAGGATTAAAAAAAGAAAGCAAGTGATTTCTTGCTTTTCAGGTCTCTAGCAATCATTCTAGTGAAATAACAATTACTTATTTTTTCTTTAAACTGCAATTCTGATTCTAGAGATAGTGCCTTCTCTTTTCCATTCTCCTCTGCATCNAAGGAGCATCGGCTTTTAGAGAGCCCTGCTGGTCCCCCTGTGCAATGCCTTTGTGTTACCTTAAGAGAATAAAAACTAAACATGTTCAGGCAACTAAGACTTTTGTTTAATGTTGCTCTACACTTTGCTATTTGATGTGATCAGTCTACCTCCCATTCATAATTTATTTTCAGAGGATTTTTTGACCTTGAACATGAGATGAAATGTCATTTCCTCTGGGATCTGTACCTGAGATGTGTTGACTTTTAAAGGAAATCTTTAGTAAGAGAATTCCCTGAGAATCTTAATGTCATAATCTTAAAAAAAAAACCCCACAAAAATAACCACTTTTTATTTTTTTTTCTTTTGCATGCAGCACACTGCTTGAGATTTTTTTATTGTATTCCTCCTCTTTTCTTAGTTTTAAGCTGGGAGAACAAAGCTGAGAAGAAAAATCAGAAGTTTTGTGCCTGGCATGTGACTGTGCCAGTCCCTATGTGACACTGCTTCCAAACATCACAAACAAAAAAGTTTGTTCTTGCCATAACTAGCTTTTTTATTAAGTCCACAAATTGCCGATTCAGAGCATACCTGAACAAATGGAAAAATTGTATATACAAATGAACCAAGAAATATATATATATATATATATATATATATATAAAAATNGTATTCCGTGGTCCAGGCAAATATGGTATGTAGCAGGGTGCACTTGTTCTCTGGGTCAGTTCTGTGGCCTCTGGAACCTAATTTATTCTTTTGAATTACTTTTGTAATATGCTGTTATAATTCCAAAACCAATAAAATGGCAATGCAACAAGAGCACCTTGTGTTCCTGCAGTGGCTTGACTTAAATTCCCCACGGTTCTGACATAAGATATCAAGCTTCTAAGTGCTTGTGATAGATTTACACCATGAGGATGCATGGAAAGCTTACTCTTTATAAGTACACCAAGGAGGCTTTTTTACGCAGTCTGGTGTAAATAGATTTTTTGTACCAGACCATAAAAGAAGCTCTCCATTTCCATCATTAGAAGGTTCTGTAGCTTCAGCTGATTAATTTCTGCAGGCATGACTCTTGTTCCTTAGCTAGAATTTGGTAAAAAATTGTTCTTCCTGTATTCCACAGCTGTGATCAGCTGGAAGTAACCTGAGAATTTCTCTCCTAAGCTCACCCTAACCACAATTGCTCCTCTCTCCTTCACTGCATTCACCACTGCTCTTTTCAATGTGTAGGGTGATGACAACTGGTCCCTGCTGGTATCCTAGCTAGTTGCCTGTCCAGAAAAAAACATTTAATTGGTAGAAAAGCCGTGTCTTTCCTTCAGAAGATTTTCATTTGCATAAGTTTGATTATTTCTGAATTATGGCTTGCCATCAAAATACAACTCAAATGCTTTTTTGCATGACTATACACATTTTTGTCACTTATTTTAAAAGCAGTTTTGTAGTGTATGCATACATCTTCATACTTGTTATCACTTTTGTGTACTGTTCCGTGAATGTAACAAGCGATGCTGCAGGCTTGACAAGCTGTTGATATGGATTATTGACACTCATTTCTGGTGACTTATATAGGGGCAAAAAAATTAATGTAATGATTTTATTTTTCTGTACAATGGTGTAATAATATCAAGTTATGAAATTTACCAACATTGATTCTTTTAGGATTAAAAAAAGAAAGCAAGTGATTTCTTGCTTTTCAGGTCTCTAGCAATCATTCTAGTGAAATAACAATTACTTATTTTTTCTTTAAACTGCAATTCTGATTCTAGAGATAGTGCCTTCTCTTTTCCATTCTCCTCTGCATCACTAAAACACTAATGTGAAATATATTTATTACTTTAAAACCAGCAGAACTTTTTTTCCGCTGTTTACTTGTATGCACAACGCAACAGATGCAGCTGGAACTTCTCACAGAGTGAGAATATAGAGCAATTTCTTGTAGTGGATGATAAGAACCATACACAAGAAAACTTTTTAAAGGTACATTGCCCATTTTTCTGTACTCCCATATCTTCCCTACTGAGCATTCAGAGGTGGTCAGTCATGGGTGAGTGAAGTGGCCATCTTGTCTAGTTTTCTTTTTGTAAAGCACTGTCTAATATGCTCACAGGGTAATGGAAGCACTTCATCACCAGATGGCAATGTTGCATGAGCCTAACCCCTGCACCTCCTCAAAGGGGTGTCGCAGGAGCAGTGGAAGGAAGCAGTACAATTTGTTTGGGAGAATAAGCAGCCATATTGTCAAAACTCTTTTATCTCCTTTAAAACTACCTACAATGGAGGTCAAAAAGGATAATTTTCCACTTTGTCAAGTGCAGAGAAAATCTGGAAGGAATTCCATATGAAATTCAGTTTGAGTATGAAGATCAAGGACACGTTTCTTAAAGAAATATGTGCTTACATTTCTTTGTCCTTTTTTTTTTTTTTTTTGCAATTGCTCTTTATAATAATTAACACCCAGAGACATTTCCAAGGTTACACTAACTTTACACAAGCATATTGCCAACCACAGTTCCCAGAAAGTAATGGTGAGATTTTTTTTTTTGTATGAGTGGTTACCGAGGGTGTGAAATTACAGTTTTTCCTAATTTTAAGGTGTCAGGTGACTGTATCTGTTGTGGCATTGCATAGGTTTAGTAAGCTTTGTTTTTTTCTCCTGAAATTGCTTTCTAATGTAATTCTGCTTACACAGAGTTTTTGCCCCAAAATTTATTTGAACAGAAATCATAGTGTCAGGACATATCTTGCATTGAATGTTCCATTGAGCTCACAGCTGTTCTAATCTGTCTGTGTATTACACATAACAAACACACACAATTCCAAAAGAGTATTCACGTATTCTGCTTAATGTATAAATCATAGTGAATCTATTATTAAGATTATGGTCAAATACCCTGCTCCTAAAATTGTAATAATCAACGCGGAAATCTAATTTATTGAAATAGGAGAACAGGTATTAGACGAAGTCTAATTGGAAACACGAAGATAAAATTTAAGGTTTTCATAGTAAGAAACACAATCTGATAGAGGCATACTGAATTGAACTCTACTCTACAAATGCACAAAACATTCTTTGTCTTTCCAGTAACTTTAATCTATGTCCATCCCATAGGTATAGCTGAAGTACTCATAATAGTAGTGAATAGTTTCATGTCTTTTTAAGCTGTTTCTGAATTGAAGAAAGTCTGAGGAATATGCTTAAATTCAGGATTGTGTAAATCACTGAACAGTAAACTGAGCAGAGTTCAGTTGAAGTAAGCAGTAAGGGGTTTTGGCCCAATCAGTTTGTGCTTTCCCAAGACACTGACAATAGGTGTCTTGTTGCCTTTGGGTACACCTTTAATATAGCAGGTAATGCTGCCCATTGTTTTCCTATACTGACTCCAGAGGAAAGCTCGGATGATTTAATGGCTTCATTAAGCGCTTAGACAGAGAGAATGAATCTGGGCCTAAAGCTGCACTGTAAAATTAAGTATCCTTGTTCTACACTATTTTCCTCCTTCTCCTTCTGTGGAAGGCAGGAAGCAAGCAAAGCCATATTTCCAGTGGTCCCTCACTGGTAGTTTGGATGCCACCAGTGATGGATGTCTGTACCTTGAACTTCATGTTTGTCACCCAGAGTGAAAACCATAAGGAAAGGCTGGTAAGCAAATTATCAGACACGCTGCAGTAGTGATGAAGTCCTCTCTCAGTGATTTCCTTGCTTTGCTCTTCTCAAGCAGGACTTTTCCAATGGGTGCTCGTGGGATTGTCCTGGTTTTGCATACTCTACCAGGTGCCAGTGAGCTTAGCCATATCTCTGCTGTTTTCTGTTTGCCTGGAACCAGAGCATCCTTTGCAAAGTTTCCTTCTTTCAGAAAGGGAATCTCTTCACTGCCATGTCTGTCTGTACATTTCAAGGGTCGACTGGCAGTGCATGACATTGTTCAGCCTAGAGAAGGAGGACTGAGGTACCGGAAAACCTTGTGTCAGATGAGATGCTTGAGACAGCACAACTTACAGCTGTGCCTGGCATGAGGGCTCAAGTGTGTATGGACTGCTTCAATTACACATCACCAGGAGAATTGTGACTTCAGTGTTATTCCCCCTTTGTTATGCTCTTGGTGAGGAAGTTCTTTAGAAAGCAAAATATCATTGCAACTGTAATTTGCCATCTTGTTGTAAAGTGGTTTGTTCATATGTTGGAGCTGGATAGCCAATGCATGTGTGCAAACATGGCAAGATATGCCATTATGATCGTGTCGCTCGCTCAGGCTGACTCACTTATCCAGACCACTGTACAATAAGATGTCAAACTATTGTCACCGTGACAACACTTTTCCTTCTGATTTCACGCTGGTAATTTTGACAGAACAAGAAGGGCTACATGTGAAGATTACACCTTTTAAAGCAGATTTGGAATGACAGGATAAATTATAGCATTATTGTCTAATGGATGGAAATGAAAAATCTTTGTAATTTCAGGCTCCAGCAAAATTGCTTCTTTTTTGAGGTATGGCTATCAGATTTCAAGTGGATTTCACAAAATCTCCTCCAGATATCTAAATTAAAATCTATTTCAAAGAAAACTCTTAATCAGCAATTCTCAGTAGGATTGCTATCACAATGTGCTCTATTTTTCCTTTTTCTTCTTCTTTCCTTCTCCTTTCCCTAAGAAAATTGGAAGCTTTGTATTTAATTTTTTTTCCTGGAAGGAAAATACAAAGTGAGAGAGTAAGAACAAAGAAATAATTTCACTTTTCTGAAAGACTCGATGATATAGATTTAAAATCTCAAGTGGGGGAAACATTCTTCTCCCTAATCCCCTAGGCTGTACCATACTATGTATTTTTTTTTTTCCCCACTGATAAATTAATTCCTACTGACATTTTATCAAGATTTACCTTGTTCAGTTTGAACTTTATGGAGGTCAATCATTTATGTTTGGGTTTGGGATTTTTTTTAAAGTTAAACAAGTTTTGAAGTGTGTTTGGTTATAATTAATAAAATAATTCTTGTAAAAATAGATCCCAGCTTCTCTGGGATATAAAATTATTTTAAAATGTCATTAATTTTTTATAAAAAAGAGTTAATTTCACAAGGCAGCAGTGAACAGTGATATCAGCTAAATTAATTTACTATCAGAAAGCTGATGGAAAAGTCATGACTGCCATTTGTTGTGTGATGCTAATGAAACCCATTCTCAGTTGGGAAGCCTCCTGTGTTGTCTAAATAAAAACCCAAAAAAGGCTAATGCAGTGATCTAGAAGATATGGGGAATTTACCCATTCCTTTCAGAGCAAATGTCTCTGTACGGACAATCCAGCTGGAACTGGAAAACTCTCCTGTGTAGTACTCTGTGTCATGACCTGGTGCTGTTTCTTAGCCTGGTGACTGGAGTGGGCTGCCTGGCTAACTTCACTCAGCTCTTACCTGCCTGTAGGAGCTGTTACTAACAGAGTATAAACATGATGATGACAATCCACACAAAGATCATGAAAACCACAGTGACCTACTCCACAGCACTTGTCCGGTGTCACTGGTAGGAGCCCAGTAAGTGTTTGGTCTCAATTTGTACTTCCTCCTATGGCTCAGAGATGTAACTCCAGTCAAGCTGCACCTACAGAAATGACCACCTAAAACCCTACATTTTAAAATTATTTTTCTCCCCCATTTTTATAATCAACACAAGCTAGGAGTTGCTTGCAGTCCACAAAGATGTCAGTGGACATTCTCCAGTTTGGGTTGCAACACAGGGCTTACCTGTTATTCTCTCTTTTTTGTCCTGTGGTTTGCACTGAACTCTCATATAATTAAGAAACTGGGAGACTAAAGGACAATTTTGGTTTAAGGAAAGTAGGACAAAATTTGGCTCCCTGCAATAATTGGCAGCAAAAGAGAAGCTTGTAGGCTTGATTTGTTTCTCATAAATATGAGAAGATATGTCCTACAAATTATAGGCTGTGGTACGAGTGTCCGCGTATACTAAAACCTGTTTTTAGACTAAAGAAGAGTTTTATTTACCTGAGACATTTTATGAAATGTGCTGCAGCTACCGAGATAATTTCTTTGAGATAAAAAGTTCAAGAACCCCAGGTTTTGAGAATTCATGTTTACAGCCCATTTGAAAATTTTGAATTATATTTTTAGAGAGTTGCAACTGTCCCATTCAAAGAACAGGTAAATTCCTTAGAGGTTAGATACTGTCTCAGTTTCAGTGTCTGAGAAATGCCAGTCTCTAATCTTTTCTGTCCCTAGTATTCTCCAGGGTATGTACCACTGCCCATTACACCTTTTAATTAATGTGATAATTGCTATACAGGGACTTTAATACCATTTCAGTCAGCTTATGCTGGGAAGCCTGATATTCTGTATTTGTTGAGAACGTAGATAAAACCAGTTTTGCTTGCTATGGTAGTTGTGTAAAGTCCAGATGAAGCTCACATGTCCATTCCTCAGCAGAGGCAGTTACACCTGAAATTAACCGCTACCAGGTCCTTCACAGGAGATGCCTCCTACCCCCATTTACACTTTGTCAACTCCACCACGTTTTTTTCCCATGCAAACTGGCCATTGCTACTGCTCTAAGGACACCATCCTCATTCTTTCAATGGAGAAACCAGTTAGCAGTACAAATAATAGCACACAAATATAGAATTAGGTATTCAGTGTTTTTAAGAAACAAAATAGATTTCTTTTATTTTCCTTCACAGGCATTCTAGGGGTAAAATCTTGGGCTGGGGAGAAGGAATAAAGCACAAAGAGCACTACACAAAATAGCTCATAAGACTTCTGAAAACACTCTCTTAGAACTTAATCACCTAGTTTTGATGGTACACATATGAGCTGGATTTTGTCACAGAACTATTCTTGTGCTTCTTTGGACAAAGACTTATTTGCTGTCATCTGTAGCATCTGTTACTGCTTGTTCTTGGAAGTGTACTGGCTTTAAGAGTTTTATGAGAAAAAGCAAACCTTTTGGTTTTAAAATGTTTTGACTACTGAGCTATTTTGCCCAACATGATGTGTAAATTAGGTTAAAAGAGGAATTCAGAAAAAACAGACTTCATGCACCAGTCATTGGTACCAATCTAGAACTGTAGTTTTCTTTAGATAAGGTATAAAGAGATGCACTAAGAGGTTACTTATGTTCAATAGTTTCAGGAAACATTGATATGTTTGCGTTTTATGTGCTTTATGTGCAGTTTAATGTGCAGTATAATAACATTCATATTAAACAACTCTTGTATGCTCCTCTAGAACTGTCAGAGAAGTGGAGATTTTACAATTTCAGTTAGGACATGGAGACTTTACAGCACCCAGTGTTCTTTGAAGCAGTTTCCTTCTTGTTCTTATTCTTCATTGTCATCCCTGCCATCTTAATCAAATACTTTGATCACTTCAGCAGTGCAGATGTTGACATTTTTCCTGTGCTTTGGGGACTCTGAAATACCTTGAGATATTGGTTCATTTGGTATGAGACTTTTGTGCGATTTATGGTAATCATATGCAGTACTTGATGTTTTCATCCGTGTTTCCTGCAGTCTCAACTGCTGTTCAAGTGAGTGTGTTGGTTTCTTTTCCACTGCTGGTTTGTGGAGTGCCTTTCTCTTACCCCTCCTGCCACTGGGACCTTGGGAGCTGTCAGGTCTGAGCAGTGCTCTCAGTTCTGCTGGTGCATGGCTGCCAGTCTTCGATGCAGTGGAGTTTCCTTGTAGTCTGCACATCAGAAGAAGTACTCATCTGCTCACTACTTGAGTTCTTCAGCGTCCTGTCTAAAATCTGATGAATGTATAATAATTAGTTGCTTGGTATCTAGCCTTAAGAGCAACAGCTGGGTGCCTGAAAAGATGGATGAAAAAGGCTAAAGAGCATCAGAAAGTAATTGTTCAAATTACTGCATCAGGGTTCTGGCTGCTTTAGTACACTGTATCCAAGGATCTCAGAAACCAGCTGCTTCAAAGAAGAGTTAACAAGTCGTGAAATAAGCAACCATGGAGCAACGAATCAAAGAAGAGGATGATTTTCAGGTTTTACTGAATTTAGTAAGAAAGAAAAGAGCTTCTAGAGCACCTTCTTAAAACTGAATACAGAAATAAGCTTCAATGCTCCCCTATGCTTACTTGAAAGGTAAACAGAGATATTCCTTTAAATTCTCCTGGCCTTATTTAAAAAATGAAGCACAATGCCCTGTCCCTTAACCAGTGTATTTTGCCCAATTACCCAATGTAATTTGAACTTAGATATTTGAGTAACATTGATTACACTGGCATTTTTCAAAGATAAGTATAAAGCTTCTTGCAGTGATACTTATGGGCTATTGGGCAAGAATGGATTTACCTAAACAGAGGGAGAAACCACTTCTGCACTTTGACCTACTACATAAGTGAAGATCAAGAAGCAGGATGTAAGAAGAAACAGTGGATGATCATAAATAGTCTTTAGATAAGACAGCAAAATTAAGTATATTTATTCAAGAAATCTAATAAAAGAAAAAAACCAAACTTGCATGTCAGCCCATGAGGGAAACAATGTGGGTTATAAACAGGAGAAGCTGCAAATATTAATGCACAGTCAGAAATAATGTTTAATTAGTGTAATGGGTTTTGTGGCATTTCTCATTACTAGAATGCTAGTATTCCTGTGTGTATTTTGCTCAGGCAGAAAAAAAGTGTGATCTTGAGCATGTGATCTTGACAATATGCTTGCCCTGAGGTTTTGAGTACCTGTGGAGTCAGACTTGTTCAAAGTCTATGATACAAAATGCAGACTTACACGGTAGAATTATGGGTGATAATTTATGTCAAAGAAATGTAGAAAGCACCAGGTGGAAAACAGTGTTCAGTGGAAGATCGTAACAAATACAAATGAAGATTGAAGATCTGGACTGTCCAACAGAATACAGGAACTCACAGGTGAAGAACAAGTAGAGAGGGAAATCAAAGATGAAACTGTCTGAGGTTTTGAACTGAAAATGACGGAAACTAAAATAAGATTTTGTGATCTTTGGGAAGAGAAGAAAAAGAAAGGCAAAAAAAAAAAAACAAAACAAAACAAAAAAAAAACCCCCAAGCATTATTATGGACGTCCAGAAAACAGATTTCAATTAGCTCTTGTAATTGTTCCTTAAGGTTACACAGGAAGAAAACTGGATAGAATAGGACAGCTAGGTAGAGTAAATAAGCCCAAGTCATGGCAGCTTTACTGACTTCAACAAGTGGCTAAACACAAAATGCAGACTTGCTTATCTAGTTGACAGTCTGATGGAAAAGAAGTATAAGGTGAATATGTAGTAACAAAGTTGGAAAGTCAAGGTATGAAATGAGGTTAATTAGCAGAAAATGTCAAGGGTAAAAGGAGAGCATTTAAAAAAGTTAATTTTAAGTACCACAAATCTATTACTGACAAAATGAAACTGAAGGGAAAAGAAAACCTTTCCAACCATCACATGATATATATAAGCCTTGTTACATTTAGTCTTCACAAAAAGATCAGTCAGGAGCAGATGGCTTACACAATACTGATGACAAAGGTTTCAAGCCAAACCCTGGAAAAGACGGATAAGAGAGCACTTAGATAAATTAGATGTTTTCAAATTGTTTGGTCAGATAAACTTCATTATAGTATGCTTAGTGATGTTGCCTAAGCAATGTCAGAATGGTTGGAATTTCCCTTTGAGAAATGGTGGAGGACTGCTGTGCAACAGGAGTGCTAGAAAAATGGCAAGCGTAGTGCCTGATGCTAATTTTTATGCAGAAAAAGGAGATCCAGGAAGCATGGACTAACAAGCTAATTAAATTCCAAGACTTTAAGATTTTGAAAAATAGCAAGGAACATGGTAATAACTAGCGTGGATTTATTGGGGGAAAAAAAAGTCAAAAGAAGTTGTAGTAAGCTGGAAAGACGGGTGGATAGGGGAGATGCAATATATGCCACCAGTTTTTGGCATTGGGTAATACAGTAGCCTAAAAGGGCTAAAAAGTGTCTCAATTGAAGATATTTGCAGAGGTGAGTGGCAACATTTAGAGAATCTGTTGAAATCGGTATATGTACCTTTTGTGGTTCCATAAAGGGTCTAAGGCTCTTCAGATTTAATGGAAGTTCAATACTCTTATTTACATTTGGAGATGTAGGAGACTGTAGGAGAAAAAATATTATAAAATTATCTGGGGAAAAATTAAGATGAAACTCAAGAGAGGATAAGCTAACTTTGACAGAGGAACTCCACAAGTATAGGTGGGTGCTGTTAAGGAAAATTTGGTTATTATCTCATGCCACAGAAACATGAAAGGGTGACAGTATTGCTTCCTGAGTAACATGTGTGATCTCTTGCCAAAGGAACATCTGGGTTTGGGCATGTAAGGAGAACCATAGATAGATCGAGGTGAATCCAAAAAAGGATAGTGAGTAAACAAATGTGACCTGCAAGAAAGAATTGGAAAGTCTGTGAATGTTTATCTTCAAGAAAAGGTTAGGAAAACACTGAGAGCCAATTATTGATATAATTAGAAGGGTGCTTGTTGAAAAGGAAAGAATGGCTCGTTCTCTCTTCCATGGAGAGAGCTAATGAGTTCAGATTGCAAGATGGAAAAAAAGTCAAGGTAGAAATCAGCGAAAAACGTTTCCAGTCGCAATGCCACATGGCTTGGGTGATATTATGGATTTCGATTTCTGGTGATCTTTCTGTTCATTTTGACAGATGCATTGTCTGGTATATTTGATCCACAGACGAATGAAAATCTTCTTCACTCTGTTTTTTTACAATTTTCTGCAAAACAGTTTGTCTGTATACCTACCATGCAGCGCAAGTGACTGCTAATTTGAACTGGATTTTGGGTTGAATAGTGACCACTTCTGAGCATTTAATTGATTTTTCTTGAAATTTTATCCCAAATTAAAAAAAAAAATAAAAAATTCAGTGGAATTAGAATTGTCCTTTGTAAGTTTGTTTTTAATTTGAAAATGTTTCACAGATGTTTAAAGTTTGTTTTGTTTTTTTTTAAATCAAGAAAGTAACTTAAATAGAGGTGAAGAAAGCAATACTTCAAATGGATGGAAAAAATCAAGAAACAGTTGATTATAGTTCCACAGGGCTCAGTTTCAGGGCCAGTGCTCATTAGTATTTTTATAAATTATCTGGATGCAGGAGTCAAATGTACATTAAGTTGGTTTGATGATAATTCTGAATTAGGAGGAGCTGTGGACTTCCTCGATGACAGAGGGGATCCTGAGGGGAGAAGGGTTCTGAACCCAGAGGGTGGTCAGTCACTAGAACAGTCTACCCAGGGAAGTGCTCAGAGGTCTGACAGAGTTGAAGGAGCATCTGGATGATCCTCTTTTGGTTTAATTTTAAGTAGCCCTGTGAAGAGCAGGGAGTTGGACTTGCTGGCCCTTATGAGTCTCTTCCAATTTGATATATTTTGTGATTCTATAATCCAGTATAAAAAACCATCTGAACAGAGAAAAGTGTCTGTTGAACCCTTTTGAGAGTGGAAAACAAAAAGCATTAACAGCTATTACCAATAATAATGGTAACACCTTTCTGTACATATGCGATTGAGACTATATTGGGCCAGATACTACACCAGAAAATGTAAAGAAAATGGCAAAGGTAGTGATGCTCATAAGGACTCCCTGTCTGAAACTTGATGGTAGATAGCCCACACTTTATTTTCCTACAGCTGAATTGAGTCTTAATTAAACTTCTTAGTTTAATATGAAAGTCTGTAACTATGACGTGTAGAGCTTACCCAAGGAAATCAGAACAAAACTTATAAAAAAATCCAAGTTACTTATTGAGCTAACATGAAGCTTAGCAGCAGCTTTCTGTTAAATTACATTGATTTTTGCTATACTTGAATTATTTTGTAAAAAGAATATCCAGTGCTGCTAACCTTTAATTCATGTTAATTACAAATACTGTAAAGTCATGCTCTCTGTGATCTGCAGACTAACATTGGTGTAGATTCTGGAAATACTGAAGATCAGTCCTGGAGCTTACTAGCAGTCCCACTAAATAGAATGAATTTTCATGCTGGCTAAGAATCACAATCCCTGGTGTCTTTAACTTGTATTTAGTTTATTTTATTACATTTTATAACTTTAAGATTTTAATCTATAGCTAGTAATTTTAATGCAGCAATTATCTGAACATGCATTCTTGGCATGAATTTACAAAGCTATTGGAATACTGTGTATAACTGGAAAAAAAAGAAAATCAAAGTTGCAGCAGGCAAAAAATTGTATAATTCCAGTCCATTTTTATCTCAGAGATAAATAGGAGCCCTGCATGCAATCCTGACAATATTGATAGCTTGGTATTTTGAGAAAAATATCCAAGGCTTTTCTCTGCTAACTATTAGCATGGAAATAAAACATTTGTACTGCAGATTCTCCCTCCTTAAGGTAGGCAGGGTCTGTAAAACACCTGCAGACAACAGGCTGAAAATTTCTGGGTGTTGGATCTGTTACTGATCTTCCATGGAGGGGATGATGAAGTGGCAGCAGGTAGTCACCAAAAATGCCTTCAGGGTCTTGCAGTAGTGGATAAGGGAATCTGGGGTACAAGCCGTATTCTCCTGTATTCTTCCAGTAGAAGCCAGCAACATTGGAAGGAACAGACAGATTGAGTCTATAAATATTTGGCTCCATGGCTGGTGTCAGTTCAAAAATGTTGGGTTCTTTGACAATGGAAAGAATTATGCAGCACCAGGCATGCTGGCATCAGATGTTTCTCAGTGAAGAAGGAGGCTTTTTGCTTGGGAAAACTAGTGTCTCACTTGCAGAGCTGGATGTGTCGGGATAGAGGGACAACATCAGACTTTGGCCAGCTGTAGGATGAGAGGCAAAGATTAGAGGGATAGGGTGCTAATGAGGGCTCTCTGCTGCTGATTCTGAAGTCACACAGTGACCACACTGAGACACACTTGCAGTCTTATGGAGATGAGCCAGGGACTCCTGAGGTAACAGGAGCCAACAGGGAAACACCAGAGAACGATCTGACAGGAAGTAAATGGTGTACCTGTAGGATGAAAACGTGGCCAGTTGCCCAGCTGAGGTACCTCTGCAGCAGTGCATGCAGGGTTGGCAACAAACAGGAGGAGTTGGAAGCCGCTACGCTGCCGGAAAACTATGTTCTAGATGCCATTACTGAAGCCTGGTGGGATGAATCCCCGACTGGAGTGCAGTTATTGATGGCTACAGCCTGTTCAGAAAGGAAGGGGAGGAAGAAGAGATGGAGGGGTTGCCCTCTACACCAAGAAGTGGATTGAGTGTGATGAGCCATGTCTGAAAAACAACCTGTGAACTGAAGAACAACGATGAGCAGCCTGTGGGTAAGAAACAGAGACTGAGACAAAAAGGGAACCTTGTGGCTGGTGTCACCACAGGTCCCTGACCAAGGGTATCCTATTGAGGTGATCTTCTTGCTCCAGCTACAGGAAGGATCACACACACAGGCTCTTGTCCCACTGAGAGACATCAGCCACCCTAGTACCTGCTGGAAAAGCAGCAGAGCAAACTGTAGGTAGTCCAAGAAACTCCTGGAATGCATGGAAAATAACTTCCTGACCCACAGGAAGAGCTAGTATGCAGCCCTAGTGGAGGGGTGGTGTTACTGAGTCTGTTGGTCACACAGGTGATCTAGCTGGGGCCATCAAGATGAGAGGCAAGCTGGGCTGCAGTGACCATGGACTGATGGAATTCATAGTCCTGAGGGATATGGGTAGATGAAGAGCAGCACAGGGAGGGCATCAGGCTGTTGGAACAAATCCAGAGGAAAGCTACCAAGTTCACTAGAGGCATGGAGCATGTCTCCAGTTGGAAAGGCTGAGCTGAGATTGGTCAGCCTGGAAAAGAGAAGGCTTTGAGGTACCTGATTGCAGCCTCTCAGTACCTGAAAGGAACTTACAGGAAAGTTGGAGAGGGGCTTTTTACAAGAATGTGTACTGAACAAGGGGGTAGGATTAGGGTAGGATTAGATTAGCTATTACACTGTCAATGTTAAGGAAACGTTCCAGTCTGATAATTCATGAACCTCTCTTGGCAGTCACACTCCCAAGGCCAGAGACTTTCATTTATGGCACCAAAGTCCCTTCACAGTGAGTGTCTCCAGTGACCTGACAGGCCCTTACTTTGCCCACTACACACCCACATATTCAGACCAGATTTCCTCATACCAAAGTATCACATGGCTCATTCCACAGAGAAGTTTGTTCACAGCACAGTAACACAGAAATAGCCTGAGCTGGTGTCTCTGAGGAGGATCCCCCAACAAAGCAACCCCTGGGAATTAACACACTCACAGTCTACCCCTGCCCAAGTCTTGCTCTTCCTCTTGACTTCTGCTGCTCCTGCTGTGTCTCCCAATGTCCATTCACCTGGACATCACCTGGCTGGCACCACTTGTCTTCATTCCCCCTTTAATCCAAAGGGTTGCAGTTCATGGCCTCTTGTTCAGGCTCCTACCCAGAGCTCAATCTGCATCTCAAACTTCATCTCAATTTGCAGCTTGCAAGGTGAGCTACATGCTTCAGATGTAGTCCTCAGCTGGGAGGGTGGTGAGGCACTGGAACAGGCTCAGAAAAGCTGTGGATGTCCCATCCCTGTAGGTGTTTAAAGCCAGTTTGGATGGGCCTGTGAGAAACTTGGTCTAGTGGAAGGTGTTCTTGCACATGGCAGGGAGGTTGAAGCAAGATGATATTTAAAGTTCCTTCCAACCCAAACCATTCTGTGATTCAATGATTTTATGATAGTTCAAGACATATTTACAGGAGAAAATAGGCTAGGGAGGCTGGAAAGGCTGTCTTGGCGATACTGCTTTTATCATAGTATTTCATCTCCATAAATTATGATGCTCAGCTGGTATTCAATGTCTTTCTCTAACCCCAACATAAGCTGCTTGACTGACAAAGTAAAAGATATGAAGAGCTATATCTACAGATATGCTTTGACAAGTGCTATATCAGAATGCTTTCTTTGAAATTCTGATAATTTTAGTCAAGACCAGGTTACATGAGAAATAAATTTCACAAATGAATTTATCTTAAGCTCCTCTGTTTAGCAGAAATGTCTTGCATCATTAAAAATGCTAACATGCAGAAAAATGTACTATGTCCCTAGATTAACTATGAAACATAAAATGGTAAAATGGCTATGGAAATAAAGTATCTGTGAGGTCTTCAGCTTTTTCTGAATTTTGGAGAATTTTCAGTAAAGTAGGAACCTTGTATCTTAACAAACATACTGTGGAAACAGTAAGAATCAAATTTTGATAGCCTTTGACAAAATGAAAAGCACTGCATTGAATTTGCAGTGCTTTTCTACTACCTGTCAGCCACTCAATACAAAGTATGTTTTCATCAAGTTTCATACAGTTTCATATTTTCATTCCAGGTTGGTATCACACTTGTGACCTGAAATATTTGGAAAGCCCTGTAATGCTCAGAAGATGCCTGTTAAAATGGACAAGTGTGTCAGCACTTCTAGAAGCAGTTACATCCGTTATCTGGATATGGTTCTTCTCCTTGGATCTAGATGAGAAGGCTGTGGAAGGCCATCTGAGATGGTATGGCAGCCCTGAAGAAAGCTCTAACCCTCCACAAAAGACAATCTATCAGTTGCACCAGGATTAGGCACTTTGGGTACCCGGCCTTAGGAGCTTGCAGTGCATGGCAGCTGTGGAAATTCAATTTCTGTTGAATAGGGCCATGAATGAGTAACAAAAGAACCACGTGCTTCAGTTAATATTAACAGCAGAACTCCAACAGGCTGCTTAGACATTCCAAAGTCATGGTAAATTAAAGCACATCTAATTCAAAGTAACATTTATTGCAACCTGATTGTAACATTAGTAGGAAATCCTGCACAATTTCTTCTCTGAATGGTCAGAAGTATAAATTCTGGCAGATAATGTATATCTGGGACTCTGTCCATTTCCTGTAAAAAATGCAAACTGTTTCTCTGATTATGACATGAGAGACAGATTAATTGAAATTGTGTAGCAGAAGATCTCTTGAATATTCATAGCCTGCAAAGTGCTGTGTAAGACAGACACTCACATACGGTTAACAAAGCTAAAACAATATAATAAGTTTACCAAGAGATATGGTCTTACCTCTTTAAATAAAAAGCAAATACAGGCTTGTCCTTGATTATGGACAGAAAGTTTTTTTAAAGTATGAATATTTCATATTACATACTATCAAAGCAGTCATTAAAGTAACACGGAGCTCAGATCTCCAGTGCAAAATTTAGAAATGGGTTGTCAGTGGATAAAACCATCTGCCACACCTTCTTTGAATATTGATATGCCAACTTGTAATGTTTGTACTTGTGAATCATGTACTGCTGCATTGTTGTGAAATCACAGAATCGTTAGGGTATTGTGGTTTGACACTGGCCCGATGCATCTTCGGGCCAGTGTCAAACCAGAGATCGGTGGATCTCTGCATCCCCCATGGATCCCCATGGGCTGTGGGTGGATCTCTGCATCCCTTGTGGATCTCCACGGGCTGTGGGTGGATCTCTCATCCCTCATGGATCCCATGGGCTGTGGGTGGATCTCTGCATCCCTTGTGGATCTCCATGGGTTGTGGGTGGATCTCTGCATTCCCTATGGATCCCATGGGCTGTGGGTGGATCTCTAAATTCCCCATGGATCCCCATGGGCTGCGGGTGGATCTCTGCATCCCTGTGGATCCCCATGGGCTGCAGGGGCACAGCTGCTTCACCATGGTCTCACCACAGCCTGCAGAGGAATCAGCTCCAGTACCTGGAGCAACTCCTGCCCCTCCTTCTCCACTGACTTGGTGTTGCCATGTTGTTTCCCTCACATATTCTCACCTCTTCCTCTTCTCTGGCTAGAAGACATACCTGTGACTTTGTTTTGATTTCCTTCTTAAATACATCATCACAGAGGCGTTGCCATCACCTCTAATTGGTCCAGCCTTGGCCAGCAGCATGTACTTCTTTAGAGCCATCGGGGATCAGCTCTGCTGGACATTGTGGAAGCTTCCAGCAGCTTCTCACAGCAGTCATTTTTGTGGGCGTCCATCTACCAAAAAACAAGCCATGCCAAAACAATACATAGGTTCAGAAGCAATCTCTGGAGATCATCCAGTCCAACTCCCCTGCTAAGGAGGGGTCACCTACAGCAGGTTACACAAGAATGCATTCAACTGGGTTATGAATGTCTCCAGAGAGGGAGAACAGAGCCCCATCATGAGTAACACCTACTTGAGAAGGCAAATGCCGTGACTCCAAATGTTCCCCCTTTCCACTTTCTTCCCCTCAGCTTTATGTACTGAGCATGATGTCACATGGTCTGGAATATCCCTTGGGTGGGTTGGAGTCACCTGTCCCAGCTGTGTCTCCTCCCAACCTCTCATGCACCCCCAACTTCCTCACCAGTGTGGCAGTACAAACAGCAGAAAAGGCCTTGGTTCTGTGTAAGCCCTGCTCAGCAATAACAAAAACATCTCTGTATTACCAACCCTGTGTTCAGCACAAATCCAAAACACAGCCCCATATCAGCCACTTGTGAATAAAATTAATTCTACCCCAGCTGAAACCAGCACATTATACTTCTACTGTGGAAATAAAAGTTGAATATTTTTTGGATGCTGTCTCTTGGGTACAAAATAGAATAGGAGAACTGATTGAGCTGCTTTTACTACAGAACTGCAGGTTTCTCTTGGAAAAATGCTTTTTTTGGAGCTGCTGATTTTTCTTAAGGATTTTAGAGGGTTTAATGTAATAAATGTAATTAATTTATGTAATAAAATGATAACAAATCTTTTTTTTAAAAAAAGGAGTTTCATGACTTATGTTGTAGTAACTAGGTGCTATTCATCAGACTCTAGTAATTCTAGCACTACTTCTTTTAACAAATGTTAAGGAAGAAAGAGACTACCTGTTCTTTTCACTAAGAATGGAGTAGAATTTGGGTATACAATGCAGTTGTGTCTACTTGCCCAACGCTAAACAAATTATTGAGGTTTTCAGTTTAATAACTTGAAAGCAAAATTCCATAAAGGTATTTCTCATTTTGCTTTCATTCAATATCCATTCTTTCCTTAATTCTTTGACAGTTCTAGAGATAGGTCCAAAACTGAAAGTGTCTTTGGAGCTTTGTTGTCCTTTCTACTTCTTCGGTCAATCCACATCATCAGTTAAGGCACCTTTGATGTCTCTTTCAGACCTTTTAAGATGTGATACTATCATTCTTTCTTCCTGTTTAGTTCATTACCCTCTAAGATCTACCTTCATGGCTACCTGCTTTGCACTCAGAATTTTTTGTAGCCTTTTTTTTCATAAACAAAGGAAGTCACTTTTGCTGAAGGATGGCTGTGTGGAGCAGGCATATCTTAGGACCATAAAATAATCAGTCACCCCGATCATTAGATAAAATTATTTTCTAAACACTGCAGTGAAGTGTATTTAGCAAAGACATCCCAAATTTACAGATGAAAAGTGGTTTAGACATACAGCTTTCAATGTTTTTAAGGTATATAGTCTCCTGGAGGTGCAGATATGTATGTGTTGAAGTTTTAAAAAATGCTAGCTTTCATGCTTGTACAATATTGAAAGTCAGTGATATGCAAGGACCATTTGAAGGATCTGTAAACATGACTTGATGCTTTAAAAAGTGCTTACAATCTCATGGCTCCAAAAGGCACAGCTCCAGATCAAGCAAGAAATCTTTCAGAGTACCAGGAATTGAAGCCTTCAGCATATAGTCATGGCATTAGCTGCAAACCCGTATTTCCTTCTCTTTGATAATCACAGTTTGAATCCAGTTTTAATGAAGGTGCAGGATTACAGTTATTTTATCTTAGCTGGTTTGTTAATTCCTGGTTGACAACACATTTTCTAATACCACAGTAATAACTTCAGCACATATAGGAACTGTAATCATGCCAAGACATCCTGTCAGACTTTATAGAAACCACACAGGAGTTAAATAGGACTGTGTGCAAGGCCAGACTAGCAAGTAGAAGCCAGATAAAACATTTGAGCATCCAGATTTGATTTGATTTAAAGGGCACAGAGTTGGCAGCATCCTTGATCTCTCAGCTGAGAATTACATTGTGAAGAGGTGAAGCAGCACCATAATATAATATAATTTAATGTGGAAGAGCTGATATTTCATTAGCAGCCAATGATTTGGAAGAGTGTTTTCAACACATTGCTTTTGAATAGGTTATATATTAAATCCAT
Source organism: Rhabdornis inornatus (assembly GCA_013397075.1). Lineage (NCBI taxonomy): Eukaryota > Metazoa > Chordata > Aves > Passeriformes > Rhabdornithidae > Rhabdornis > Rhabdornis inornatus. Next base: position 54,395 of record VWZS01010599.1, on the reverse strand, counting down.
GTAACTAACAGTGCTTAACTAGGTCTGAAGGATGGTTACAGCATCTGTCATTGACAGATTCCAAAATGACTGTCTTGGAGAAAGAAAGAAAAATGAGATGTCTTGGGAATTTGACTAAAATTGGCAAAGAAAGTTGTTTTGACTGGTGACTTCAACATATGAATTTCTGTAATACTGGGGCTGGTTTTGGAAAGCAGAAAAACAGTTATTTCCTGATTTTTCCAGGGTTTGAACACTATTTCTAGTTAATAAATTGTGAATAAGAGAGAGTTTTCTTTTTAATGTGTGAGACTATTTTAGTTACTTTTGTTCTTGTAGACTAAGTCTTTGCATTGAGGGGAATATCTCCTTCAGAATTTTGATGAATTATAGTGTTCAACCCATCCAATATCAAGAAAACATGAGTTCGGGTAGGGCTCCAAAATTTGGTGGGTTTGAACAGGAGAACTCATAGGTGGTTTATATATTTCATAAAATGTTCTGGGTTCTTGCTTTTCAGTTAAGCTAGCAGGTTCTATAGCTATCCTTCTGTCTCTTCACAATTCCAACCCCACCCCCACCCCGCCATTTCCCTTCCTCCTTTTCTCTTTTCCTCTCTTTTTGTCCTTCCTGATGGATCTTGATGTTGCAGCAGTCTTCTTAAGCTGTGCACTGTTTCTTTCATGCAGTACACTTTAAGCATTTTAAAGGAACTCCTTAAAATTTATCAAATGTAATAAAGTGCATTGAATTTTCGATAACACCTCCTGTCTAGGTTCAGTGGTACTCTTCATTAGTGTTACTGTAGCTGTTGGGTAAATAAAGTTGTATCATACCTGATAAAACAGTCTCAACACCTCGAGGCATGCAGCAGATGACTGGTTTGTTATGTAAAATTATGTGAATTGTTTATCTAGGTGAGACAAAAGTCTGTCAGGCCAGGATTTGGGAACAGAAGCCTCGAAGTGCCTGTGGGACATGGAGGGCACGGTGGTGTAGCAGCACAGTCAGTACACCTCCTCCTGAACAAGGTCTCTATTCAGCAACCTGTACCTTGGGGATGCCTGTCTTTTTATTTAACAGGCTGGTGGTTTTTCACTCTCCTGTCAAGTAGTCCAGTTGCTTCGTGGATGCCTCTAAGCCACAGTGCCCCATGACAAGGATTTTTAAAGCTTGATTGATGTGATGAATGCCCATCGGAGAGGGTAAGCAAAGGTCACATGCATCACCTTGGCTGAGTCATTTGCTTTGCCAGTCATAGGGATCTCAAAGGTTAAGCAAAGACTGCTCTTTCATTTCACCAAGTGGCACAAAACCTTGTAGGCCCCTCCTAGCAAACCCTTCTCCACTTTTCCGCAGACTAAAGAGATGTTTGTCTAGTAACTCCTTAGGCCGATCTGTGTACCCTTGATCAACTGTTTTGCTCTTTCTAGCTTAGTCATTTTGCACACAGGTCCAGAATTACATGCAGCATCAAAACTTTTCTGTCCCATGGATTTGCACTAAGGCATATCACTCTTCCCTGGCTGTGGTCACTATCCTTTTTCTTAAGCACCACAGTTTTATGAAGTTAAGGCTTCTCACTGCCCTATGAATTACTGACTTGAGGCAAAAGCAATATGAAGCCAAGTCTTTGTAACATCACAGCTATCATACTGTCTTCCCACAGGCTGAATATTAAATTGTCTTATGTTGCTATCTGCCTTTATGTTGAATCATGACTATATCCTTTTCTAACAGATATTATAAATTATTTAAATATTATTATACTTTGTAAGTGTAAAAGTTGATATTAGAGGGGCAATATGAGTCTGCTTTTAGCCTCAAAATATGAAAAGAAATTGCTACTCTTTGGGCAACCGTATGGGCATTTTAATAAGTTCAATTGTCAGGTCAGATTCACCACAAAATAAAAACACACACCATCCTAACAGCAACAAAACCCTTGTCTGTGTATAATAATCTGTCTCCTGTTAGTAAATAGCTATTAATTAATAAAAGAATTGTACATTTTCTTCAATTCAAAATAAACAAAAGGTTATTTGAAGTAAACAAAGACATTATTTCTATTTTGAATGTCTACACAAACAAAAACCTGGACTATTTATTTTGATGTAGCAGTTACCAATCAAAAGGAGAATTTAGAATATGTTAAACTATATACAATTTTTAAAAATAGGTATAATTTTATAAGTGCTGTACCATCTAAAAGTACTTTCTAGATTCAGGGATAAAATAAAATTCTTAATATTAGTTAATCTTCTCTCTGTACATGTTACCAGCATTCAGAGATGCAGTAAAACTTGCCTTCTATTTGAAAGGGCTGTTTTGATGCATGTTATCTCTAGGGGGCACTGCAGAAATCATCAATGTTTCATGAGGCATCTTATCTTGCTTCCAATATTGTAGGTAGACCACAGATTTTAATTTCCTTTGCAAATGGTTTAGTTTGTGAATTTTTACATGGATTTTTTTTCCCTGATAGAAACTGTTGGTCTGAAGTCCAGTATAAAGAAAATAATTACTCCATTGTTATTTTATTCCAGTTTTAGTGTACTATTCACAGATTATGGATATTTTGTAGCATTTAAAAGGGACATGGAAGTGGATATGAAGTGAAAGAAATGAGAAAGAAAAGTTACAGGAATAGGAAAAATACTCTAAAACATCAAGTCCATTTTAATTTCTGCAACTCTCTTGCTTATTAACCTGCTTTCCTACACAAAACTACCCTCTCCAGAAACTTTCAAAAATCTGTTGCTAAAAGTACCAACAATTGTATCCACCAATTTTAGTATCCCACAGATACTAAAATCGTGGGTCCACATTCTCCTTGATGTCCAAGATTTAGCTGCTTCTTATTTTGTTTTGTTTTGTTTCTTAAAGTTAAGCAAATGCATTGTCTACCACCATGAGTGTTTTAAGTTCGTGTGATCTTGTAGGGTACATTTTGTGAATAGTCAGGAGCATCACTGCGTCTCTTGCAGACACCATCCTAATTTAAAGTTAACCACCTCCAGGGAGCTTAGCTGTAACATTACATGGCAAAGTACAGGCTTGCTCTTGTTCCCTGCCTCAGGAGGACATGCCTGCAGCTCACATTTTTGGCCAGCTGTTAAAAATTTCCTGGTGTAACTGTCAATTAACTGGTTTGAAGTGAGAAATGACATGCCAGCCTGAGTTACCACACTCTACCCCTGGTATGAACACCCTAAAATAAAGTGTACACCAAATTTTACTGGGAGAACCCAGAATGTTCTTGCTGAGTGCTTTCTGGGTGAACTGATGCAGTCTACCTCCTAGCAAATAAGAAGACTCTCTGCTTGATGATGATAATACATAACACTAGAGAGTGTTAAAGTCATTAGCGGCAGTGTGTTGTCTTTGTTAAAAGTGACTCTTGTAGAACATCTTTACTGCATTATGAAAAGCTTTCAATGTAATTGTTTCTGCTTTTGGAAATTCAAAAAAAATTACAAGCTTGTAGTATTCATGGTTTAGGTCTTCCATGCCTTAGAGGTAACTCGTCAAACAAAAGGCAACAAATGGTTTATAAAGAAATATGATAAGAAATAGATTTTGTTCTTGTTTGTGCTCAGGTCTGGGCCACTCTCTTTACTATAATCTGATAGCACTGATTAAACCCCTACATAGAACACAGCCAGCTGGTTAGAGCTCTCTTGTAACCTTCAAAGAACATCATTAACATGACCCAGCATTTGTGAGCTGATAAAGACCAAATGATCAATTGAAGTACTCGTAGCAAAAATGCTGTCCTTTTTTCCATAACTTTGATACATCTGAGTTTGAGTACTAGCTTTAGAGTTTTCATATAAATGTGTCTTCAAGAAAATATATTGTTCTGAAAATGGAAACTCCAGATGTGTTCCTATCATCTGGATCTCTTACCACTCCTTAAACAAAATATGAAGAGGTTCTAAACAGAAAAATGCAATTTAAAATACAACCATAATTTATGAAAATCTGAATATTGTTTTCTTCTGTGTTCTCTTACCCCCATTATTTCTGTATAAGGAAAATGGCAAAATTGCGATGAAACAATGTCTTCATAATTGTCTTAGGAGTTCATAGTAACTCTTCTTATCTAGTTAACAGGGCTTTTTATTGTTACTGTCACTTTTAATTGTATCAATCAAAGTACTTATAAACCTACTTTGGTACATCAGGCTTACTTCAGAACTTTTAACCTGTTTAGTTGATGAAGAAGCAGGAAACACTTTTAACTATTTTCTCAGAAGCATTTTTCCTGGATGTCTTTACTCTCACCAGTTTTGCACACTGACTGCTACTTCATTTCTCTGACTCAACAAAACACTAGCTTTAATAGATTTTGGACTTGAATACTCTTGTGCTTTCCTCAAAATGTAATTTTGCTTGTATTGTGTGTGAGGCACTTGAAGGAACGTCTTTCTTGAGTATTTTATGAACATGCACTGGGACATTATGTGAATAACAAATATAACTAATATGATTTTTGGAATTCTTTTATAGATGGTTCTTTAAAGGAAAAAGTATTTTAGAACAGTTTTATAAGTGATTTCTTAGATCTCAAAGTTCCTTGTGAAGTCATGGTAGACATCTAGCTATTGATTTGGAATAACTAAAGGTGTGTATTTTAATTAAAACCTTTTATTTACTCATTTTAAAGAACTATTTTATCCTAAAGACATTTTCTTTCAATCAAAATTTCTCAATGTGGTTGAAAGTAACTTCACAGCGTGACTGTGACAGAACTAACTAGCCCAAAGGGCAGAGTCCCAGATGGGTGGGAGGGAAATTGAGGTCGCCCCCTTAATCTTAATCTTCATGGCAAGAATTAAACTGCCACGTTGCTGTATATTATTTAAATTCTCTTTGTAGGCCGATCTGAAAGAAATGTGCTGTCTCAGCTGCAACTGCTTAACATGTGATAGTGTTTGATCATTTTTTTAGTCATAAGACTTTTAACAAATGCAGAGCTTAATATCCACTTTGAGGTCAAAAATGTACAGAGAACATTCCCTATGGAATTGTCCTGGAGAGTGAGGAATACCTAAGTAGACCTTTTCACTCACCTCTTCTCTTGCAAACTTCCTGCTGCTCTACTACTCCTGTGCCATCCATGCAGGAAAGCTGCTGTACTCAGAAGGAGCTTGTCCTCTTTCTGTGGTAGGGAAGTGAGCTGGATTTATTTTCATTCATTGGTTTTTTACTTCAGAGGAAGCAGCAGAGGCAGACATGGAGCTGAAGATGATTCCTCTAACTTGGTGTCTATTTTAATTGACTTGTATTCCTCACTGAATTTGCTTTCCTTATACATATATTTTCCTTTCATGATAGTAGACTTCTGTATTCCTTCCACCAACCACTTTTACTCTCATTGCGGAAGTTTTATATGTCTTTTTCCCCAGTAAAAAGTGGCTGTTCAGCAGCCTTTGAGCTTGTCATCACAGATTTAAAAGGAAAAATTTACTGCCTTGTTTTCTCTTTACTCTTTGGCATTGTCCATGTGCAGCTGGTTTCTGCAGATGTTTTCTGAACAGAGCTAGTGACTTATAAAGCCTTGCAAATATCATCAGTGTTAAAAGTTTCTACTTTGCTTAGAGCTGCATCACACAAGATAAATGTGCCCTTTGCAAGATCTGGCTGCACTCCTTGCCTCAAGTATGACCTTCGCCTTGTTGTAAATATATGTTTTCTCATAGCAGTAGAGTAAGTAAACATGTATGTGTTATTGATGCTGGAATGACCATTCTAGTACAAAAACCATGGTTTCAAATAAGCTGTGTGTTCCATTCACAGACTAAACATGCTCTTCTAATTACCTTTGTATAATTTTATACTGCATCAATTTGCACTGAACTTCTCATTAACTCCTTTTTTTTTTAACTTTAAATTCTTCTTTACCCTCTGCATCCTTTTGTGTTATTCCTTATTGTCTATTTCCTTCCTCAGCTTTCTCCATTTAATTCCTTTCAAATGAAGAACAGTTCTGCACATGAATATCTTTCATGTGTCCTTTCTTCTTCTGACTCTGAAGGTTCCCACGTTCTGCAAAATAGTTTTTGAGCACCACATCTGCCAAGTGCTTTACCTTTTGAGCTTTTGAAGGAAAACATGTTAGAAAAACAGAAATGCTCCTGAGAAGTACCCTTTATTCTGTTACTCATTTTTTAGTGGCTAATTAGTGTATAAGGAACAAAGTCCATATATAGTAGCTGGTATATATGTACATATCATACATATTGTACATAAGAATCCTGGGGGGAGGTTTGTACCCCCAAATTCTGAATGGTGTCAACTCCCAGAAAGTTAGAACATTTGTTTTTCGTTATTTGGGTTTTGTTCCAAAATAGTGAGACTCTTGCTAGTGATGACAGGCCATATCTCCTAGCTTTAGAACAGAACTGCTCTACCATCGGTGGTCCATTTAAAAAAGGAACTGTAGTGGGAACTCAGCCTAAAGCCCATTGCTTCCTTTACATTTCAGAGATTCTTACCTTTGGGGGACAGTGTTTGACCTAAACTTATAGGAGACAAAAGGCATTTCAAATGCTGTCTTGAAAGTGTCCCAGGGAAGAGCAAGGATGCTACTGGTGAAAGTGGACAAGTCTGGTAGCTTCAGTCTTTGATCCCAAATGTGAGAAGCCAATACTACCCTCAGAAATCAATGCTTTCTTCAGACTGACTATTCTTAGAGATTGACAAGAGGGAGAAAATGACATTGGATTTGTTACTAATTATGTTTGGGTTTTGTCTTCTACTTTTATAATACAGCATGTACCTTTAAAAATTCTTGAAGAAATGTCCAGTGTGGGTTTTTTTTTTTTAATTGGTTAAATATTTTCTTCTATAAAAATATATTATTCTCATTGGGGGGAGTATGGAAGGGATAACATGAAACAAGCAAGGAAAAGGAAGACATAAGTCTGATTTATATTCCTTTATTTTGGGAAACTGGTCCTAAGCGAGATACTGCAAAGGTACTGTATCTCAGTTGCACCAATTGTATTAAAGAGATTGTGATGTTCCCAGTGTGTGGAGAACTCTGCTCAGAATAGCTATGTTAGATTTCTTGAGCTACTCCATATGGGGTTTACCTGATTTGGATTTTGTCATTTGTAAAAAGAGTATTTCAAATTGCTTTTTTTTACTTCTAGAAACATGGATTTTAAGATGGTGCTTACAACTAGTCTAGGATTTGATATGACAGATATTTATATTTAATGCTGAGCAAAACACAAAATACACTTAACCCTTATTCAGTTGCATTGTAAATGTATTCTACTTTCTTTCAACTGCAGTGAATTATATTAATAACTTGTTATTGTTAAAATGTCAAGAGTATTTTCTTTCTCTTTGAATTATCATTTCTTTGCTCAAGGTATTGGGTTTTGCTTATCGCTCCTGACATGGAAAGGAAGAAATGTAATCTTACGTGAAATGTTCAGACTTCTCCTGAATAGGTGGGTTATTTCTTTTAGATTAGCTCAAGTTATAGTTACAGAGCTGACATACGGAATGTGGAAGGAGACAGGAACCAGATAATGCACTGAAACTGAAACGCTTCCCTGTTTAAAGATACAGTCTCCCTGGGACTAATAGAGTGATGAGCACAACATATCAGGCATTGCTATATGTGGCACTTCTTTTTATTTTCACCAAGATGATTTCAAGCATGTAGCTTTTATTTTACTGTGACATTATCAAAATAATTTCCATTCACCTTGCAGAGTTGAAGTATACCTGTTTGGGGAGGAAATCTGAGAAGCTGAGGAAGAAAAAACATACCACAAGGAATTTTGAATTTCATTCCATCTCTGCAGCTGATGAAAAATATTCACTGTAAAGTATCTGGGTAATCAGATAGACCTTAAATGGTTCTCCCCTCTCACCACTTCAGAAATAGGTCATTTTGTCTCTTAAAGGAAGGCTACGTTATGGGAAATATGTTAATCTGCTATCAGTCTAGAAGGGTTGAGGACTGTGTGGGTTTTGTGGTTGAGAACTCTCCAACCTGACTTACAAAGTGAACAGAAATGTGAAATTAAACCTTTGAATAATGGTATTGTTCATAACCAGAAATATATAAGATACTCCTAATGGCTTTACTCCAGCAAGCCAAAAAAAATTCGAACAGTTGTCTTCATCATAAACTCTGGTTTCACTTTATTGTCCTTCCTTCCAGCTTCATAGAAAGTAGTACAACTTTATATTTCATCAGCAAGGACAACCTGGATACGATGCTGGCAAAATTTTTCTTCCAATAGATTTGGTTTAAGCCAACACTTGTATATTTTTACGTTCTCATTTTCAAATTAATTTAAGCTTTCCAACAGCTGCTACTGAATAATTTTTAAAACTAACATTGAAAGAGCAAGGTAGAGAGTGATCTTATTTCTGTGCATTTTTCTTTAAAGTAAACATTTGGCCCTATAATATTAGTAATAGTAATTTTTTCCAGATGGAGTGTTTTGTTTAAATATTTATTAGCTATTATTTTAAATTTATTAGATTAAAGCACAGTGTACTACAACCTGGGTCTTGGCAGTCCCAAACACACCCACAGGTTGGGTGCAGAAAGGATTGGGAGCAGCCTTGCGGACAAGTCTTGGGGATGATGGTTAATGGAAAACTCCACATAACCCAGCCATGAGCACTCCCAGCCCAGAAAGCCAAACGTGTCCTGGGCTGCATCCAAAGCAGCGTGGGCAGCAGGGGAGGGAGGGGATTCTGCCCCTCTGCTCTGCTCTGGTGAGAGCTCACCTGGAACCCTGCACCTAGCTCTTGGGTCCCAGCACAGGAAGGACATGGAACTGCTGGAACAAGTCCAGAGGACGCCAAAAAGTTGCTCAGGAGCACATCCCCTACGGAGACCAGGCTGGGAAAGTTGGGGCTGTTCAGCCTGGAGAAGAGAAGGTTGCTTGGACACCTCACAGCAGCCTCCCAGCAACAGAAAGGAGCCTACAGGAAGCTGGAGATGGACTCTTCATCAGGATTTGTAGTGATAGGACAAGGAGTAATCGGTATGGGTTGAAAGAGGCAAGATAGNAACTGCTGGAACAAGTCCAGAGGACGCCAAAAAGTTGCTCAGGAGCACATCCCCTACGGAGACCAGGCTGGGAAAGTTGGGGCTGTTCAGCCTGGAGAAGAGAAGGTTGCTTGGACACCTCACAGCAGCCTCCCAGCAACAGAAAGGAGCCTACAGGAAGCTGGAGATGGACTCTTCATCAGGATTTGTAGTGATAGGACAAGGAGTAATCGGTATGGGTTGAAAGAGGCAAGATAGTAGGAAGAAATTCTATGCTGTGAGGTTGGTGAGGCACTGGAACAGGTTGCCCAGTGAGGTTGTGGATGTCCCAGCCCTGGCAGTGTTCAAGGCCAGGTTGGATAAGGCTTTAAAATCAACCTGTTCTAGTGGGAGATATTCCTGGCCTTCACAGCGGGGGTTGGGACTATATGATCTTTATGGTCTCTTCCAACCCTTAACATTCCATAATTTTGGCAATGAAAGGAATATGAAAGTAAATCTTAGTTTTAGTACCTAGATCTTACAGTGATGCCAGGAATTTTCATGCGCTGTCTTATCTATGAAGTCTGCATATACTTTAACACTGTTGTCGTGATTCCTTTTATGACTTTAAATTCTGAAGTAATATCATTATCCTGTGTAATGTCAATCTCAGATCTTCTTCCATTTTTATGGCCTTATAACTTCAATATTTAAACTCTGAATGGGAATACCATTGAGAGCTGGGGAAAACACCACTCAAACCTCATGCTGGCCCACCCACAGCACAAAACAAGCAATCAAACAAACAAAGGAGACAAAAAAAAAAGTCTTTTATTTTAAAATCACTGTCACATATTTTTCCATGCCAGAAAAAGAGGTTAGAATAAAGTCTGGGTTTGTGTATTGCAGAGTCTAGGTGAAGTTCTGAGGGTAATCTCATTTTTGAACTTCCAGGCATGCTTCCTACTTCTTTAACAGAAATGCTGAAATATGAAATCAATTTACTCTGCAGAAAATTTATCCTGAGTGTCTGACATTTGCAAATTTTACTGCATTCCTGTGGAATGGAGAACATATAGTCACTCTTTTAAAATACTGTCCATTGTCAATAAGGGATTTTTTTTAAAGTGTGCTCACAATTTATCTCCCCAACCCAGCCCATGGAAAGGAGTGAACTGAATATTTTGGAGACTGTTGTTCTTAGTGTGACTGGAAGGGATAATAGGAAGCATTTTACCAGTTCTTAAACCATATTCCAGAGAACAATTACTTGTCACTTGAACGTGTCTGGAAGAGAAAGCATGGAAACAGCAACTGATTCCACCATCTTATCTTGTAATACTAAAGCTACATACACTACCTCCCTTTAGTCGTGAGCCATTTTGAAGGACAAATTAGTCCTGTGTTTTCCCAAGAGCCTCCCAAATGAATGGGTCAAAATGTTGTTAAGGGCATATTTATATTGTGTTTAAATCCTTTATATAATGACATAATTTGAAGTTTAGGGTTGCTAACGAGTTGGATTTTTTCCTAAGATCAAGTGCTTGCATGAATATAAACACAGAAAAATCTTGCTTTCCTCTTTCTACCCGACAAAAAGCATGAATTTTTGAGCTTAAAAAGAAAAAGGAAATAAATAGGTATATTCCTAAAATGATTTGTAAATAAAAAAAAGCTTCCATCTATTATCTACTTATAAGAATTGTCCTTTCTTTCCCATGTGTTTATTCTTATTTAATGTCTTAGAAAAAATGCTTATGGGATAGAACTGCTTGAGGAAAATTCTTACTTAACCTGCCAGAAAATGCCATAGTGAGTAGTTAGGCAACCCAAAAGAGTAAAATTTTGCTTTGTAAAAATGTATGTGTTTTGTAGAAATCAGTTTTGGAATGAACATCCGTCTAGACATTTCACATATTAAATAGTAAAGAACTGTATCCATGGATTTATTTAATACAACTGCTTGAGTGGAAAGTCTTGTGTTTTATATATGGGGCCAAGAGCCATAAAACCCTGGACTCTGGTTCCCTTTTTGATGGTGAGTGACCTTAATAATTCTTTGCACTTACATAGCACTTGGCAAACATTATTAATTTAAACTTCACAGAGTCCCCGTGAGGTACAGAGGTGTAATTATCTGACTTTTTCAAGTGTGAGAATTGAGACTCGTAGAGGTTATGCTCTGCAATAAAACAAGTTAAGAAAGAGGGTGGAAACCCAGGTCACTTGGCACTCACTCCTGCTCCTAATCTGCTGGAGTACTGCTTAAAGCCTCAGCTCCTTAGCCTAGCACACAGGGTTAATGCTGCTTTCCAGGCTGCAGATGCTCACGCTGAACTGTGTGCCAGGGTGATAAGGAAGATACACATCTGTGGCATCTGTCTTCCGTGGAAGGTGCCATTGACCTGCTTTGAATTCTTGGGAGACTCCTTGTAGGCAAGGATGGGCAATTCCAGCCCAGAAGAGGGCAATGAAATGATATCTTATTTTAACAGACATTGAAAATCCAAGAGAGGTTGCCACAAATGTGCTTGAAGTGGATGCAGAGCAGGGAAGTAGATTGCACAAGAAGGACCTGAGGCTGTCTTGGTTACTCGCTGCATGAATCTGAGGCAGGCACTCATCCTTTTTGAGCCTCAGATTTCTTTTGCGTGTTCTTAATTTGCTTTTAAGCCATGATGTGCTGCCAAAACATGAGCTTAGGAAATGTTGGATTTTAGTGTGGTGTTTCATGGCTTTCAGATTAATCTGGCTGAATTTCTAGTGCAGAAGCTTTTTCCTAACTAAGGCTTTCACTTATTTGCTTGCTGTTCCTAAGATGGTCCAAATTGCTGAAATCAGAAGATAAGATGACATGATGTGAATGTGTAAACAATTTTTACTGCCAGCATTTACATCTGGTGGAAATGCCTGTGGGTGGCCAATTTGCAGGAGGGGCAACACAGGAACCCTGTCTGAGCCTTCCGGCTAATACACTGTGAAGTTTTTCATTCCTGAGTTCATTTGGAGGCACTGTGAAGTAGGAAGAAAGAAGAAATTTTAATTTACCTTTCTGACAGATCCGAAGTGCCAGCTACAGAACAACAAGTGCAATGGTACTTTTAATTTACCATGATCTTCACCAACCTGCCAAAGTGCCCTGAGTGCACCATTCTAAAGTTACGTGTCTTTTCCTCACAGTGTATATGGGCTGCCCCTGGATCATGGTGTTTCCCCTACTCGAACAATTTTTGCTTTCTATGGATAAATTTTACAATAAAAAAATATGCTACTCCTTTGCTGGATTCGATAAAGCACTTCTGTTTCTTCCTGTGATTATTTTTTTTCAGTGGCTTTTTTTTTCCTCCCCCACCTTATGTTTTGTTTTTCCTGTTTTTGTTATTTTGGGGCTTTGTTTTGTTTTCCCCCAATTAACAGTATTTCCTTTTGAGAGGTGGTTTTATTAGCTATGCATCCCAACAATACTTATATGTCACCTATTCATAATAATTTTGATGTAGTGAATTATTTTTTATACAAGTGTGCTTTCCATTGTATTTTTCAGAGCCTTTTGTCTCTTGGCTTTCCAATAAATTATTATTTTCTCTGTATTACTTTACATGCTGTAATTGCTTTGTTATCTATAAAATAAAGGTAGGCTTAGTTTACTCCTTTCATCACTGCCAGAACCTCAGTGAATGAACTGCAGTTCCTCTCATTACCATAGCTTTGTTCTGCTTTGTTCTAGTGATAATTGCCCTTGTCATCCTCTTGTAACATTTGCTGTGAAAACTTGTGTTTAAAAATAGAGAGACAGTAATAGGTGGTGTTGGAGAGAGATTAATTAGGCAGAATATTTTGCAAAATGAGTTGATAAAGAAATGTTTGTATTTCACATCATTAAATAACTGAGTCAGAACTGATTATGTAAACAGCAGCACACATGGAGGAAAGGCTAAGCTGCTTTACTGTAGCAGATAGAGTAAGAATATGGATGAGACAGTTTGCATTGTTGATTCACGGTGTACTTTTGTCTTCAAGTGAAGGCAAATTAAAATTTTCAAATGTATGTCTGTCTTTAAACTTTGGGTTTTTCTTTCTCTCTCTGGTGTCCTTTGCCTTTCTTCCTCACAGCCTAATCTCCCTGTTTTTCACTTAGGAGTTATTTTTTTGAGATGGTTGTACTGCTTTTTAGACCATGTCTTTATGAATCCCTTTCCCAAAGGCAGTGAGAGAAACGTGTTTTGCTCACAATGACCAAATTAGTAAACAAATTTGAAGTTAAGGTCTGTTTTGTGCTGCTGGGGAGCTCACTAACTCTGTTAAAAACAGTTTCTGGGAACTCCCAGCCACATAATTTTGGTGAAACCAGCTAACACTTGAAATGGAATCTCTTTTTTTTATGCGAAATATGTGTGAAGAGACCAATTGAAAATACAAATAATAATAAATATATAAATAAGAAAAGAGATTCAGCTTTATGGATATGTACACATTGTTTCCCTAGTTCTGGAATGTTTAGTCAAGCTGCAGTTTTTTATAATATCTCTCAGTAAACACAGACTTCACTGCTCCTCATTCAGCATTATTTGTGTCCTGGGAGTCTTCCAAAGGAAACTAAAGATTTGGCAAGGCCTGGAAGCTTATACAGAAGCCTGTTTATTGTAGGGGAATTTGAAAGATAAACTTGTCATCAATGAAACTAAGGTTACCAGGTGAAAATGAAAGATAATGTTACTGCATAACAGGACCAGTGATGGAGGTGTTCCAAAACAGTGGAAACAGTCTGGGAAAAAGCCTGAGACAGAAGCCAGAGAGGTAGCTCCAAGGGCAGTGGGTTACTCTGGTTCTGTGTCTCTAATAACATTGTGATGGAGCTACCCTTTGTCTGAGATGTAACTCTGCACTTTAACACGTGGGTGTATCTTCTTCTTGGCAATTTTTAATAAGACAGAGATGAGAGCATTTTTTGGGGGAACTGGTTGCTGAAATCCAGTTGTCACTTCAACTCTTGTAAGTATAGTGGAAATGATACAGGTCCTTGTTGTGAGCACAGCCACAGTGCAAATATAAAGGTGATCTGTTCTTGGAGGACAGCACAACAGCTTTTCAAAAGACTCATAACAGGCTGTTGGTAGAGCAAGGGATGTGTGTTTGAAGATGCAAAAATTCTAGAGACCACAGATGTAGTCCTGTCTCCAGCAGTGTTTCCAAGCCTATACCCATTACAGCAGAGAGCAGCAGCTGCTGTCACCACAGGGTGCTTGCTCAGTTCATATGGAGAGGCGTGGAAAGCCACAGCATATTTTTTCATCTTGCTCCCTCCAATGGAATGTATGCTCAAATGAAGGAAGATATTTAGTGATTGCATTCATCTGTTGAATACTGGTAATTACATATTCATGTTGTACTATCAAACTGCACAAAAATCAAGCTGAAAAGTCAACCCCATTGATTTTGGAGGCTGTTTATGTGTGTGGCATGCAATGCAGGAGAGGAAGGAAAGCGCTCTGTGCTGTGAAATGGCTGCCAACTGCACTCCAGTGCTCTGGAGCTGTGGTGTCTGGCCTGTGACCTAATTGTCATGAATAAAAAGAATACATTCCAGTATTTTCATAATCTAAAAAGACCCTTAGGTCAGATACACGAAGTCTCACAGGATTAAGTAAATGACAACAAACATCTGCCTTTAAATTTTTAAGGAATGGGTAAACTAATTGCAATTGACTGTTATAAAAGTATGCATTTTTTGCCAAATACATAATAAAAATACTCTGAATTAAATCAGAACGCTTGACCATTGATAAAGGAAAAAAGCACAGAAAAACCTAGGAAAGATAGGGCAAAATATTGAATAAGTGAAATGGTTTCTCTGCATATAGCTATGATTTGAGGTCCAATATGGCTCCAACTAATTTATAAGTCAACTGAGGAAGGAAATGTTTTCTTCAGCTGATTATAAAAGCAATTGATTTTTTCCCTAACATATGATACAACCAGGTATTTGTCACAGCAATGAGCAGTGGTTTAACTGAGAAGACTCTAAAGCCTGCTGATTAGGAATGGACTGGAAACAGCCCTATGCATCTGCCCATAATCTGTCAGAACCAGGCTAACAGTATTCTCTTTGTAGATGGAGTTCAAATCAAGTTAATGGTGTTTGTCTTCCTGTATATTTTTATTTGCTCAGTCTGCTTCAGTTCTTTGGCACTTGCTAAAGAGCTATTGAAAATGTTGACCCAATGCTCATATCAAAGTTTTTATTTTCTTTTTTTTACCTCTGTGTTTAAGCAGTACATTTCAATTCAGTGATGGTTTTCTTGTCAGAGGTAAGTGCTTTTCATATAAGAATCATTATATCCAGTAGGAATTCCTCCTGCACATAAGCATTTGATAAACCATTTCCAGAATGTGTTTGTGCAAGGAGACTACAGGATGTTTATGACACCACAGATTTTACCCCCATATACTTTAGCTTTCCGTGTGTTTCCTCTCCTGCTCTTTTATTTTCATAGAATAACTTTTTTTCCCCATGAATATTTCCTTTTCACCACTTTGCATTTTTTTTAACAAGAGAAAAAAAGAGGAAAGTTTGTTTATATTTAAAATGAAGAAAGGTTTATGATGCAGATAAATGATGAAGATGAATGATACAGAAATGAAAAATGGTCTGATCTCTCTGTTTAGATTCGTATTCTATATGACTTACATAACTGTCCCCTATTTATGTTGATCTCCAAGAACAAACTCCTGCCAGTAGGAGTATTTTTTAATATGAAACACAGTGTCTGCTTCAATTTTACTACAAAAAGAAAAGAACATATATTTGGTCCTCTGTAGAAGCCCCATATTTATTTGAGAGGGTCTGAATCTAATTATTGCAGAGTCTCTCTTGAACCACTTAAGGATATAAGAGTATAGCAAGCAGTCCCTTGACCTGTAGGTAATAATTTCTTGGTGTGTTATCATAATAGATTTGAGACTCTTCTCCTGTGAAAAAAGGTGAATACAAGTTATTTCAAACTGTTCAGCTTTCTAATGCAACATTTAGTGGGAAACAATTAAAATCACAGTTTGAACCATGAATATTTCTGTCTTACCATCAAGTAAGTAGCCTGTCACCACTGAGTAAAAGCATAATCAAATAAGTTATTCCTTCTCTAAGGAGGTGAAAATACTCAAGAAAAATTCTGCAAAATCTTGCCTTTAATGATATTGGTTGTAGCTAAAATGTTGGAATATGAAGAGATAGAAAGAGCCCTATATTTAGCATACAAATCTGTGGAAAACAAGAATATGTACATTTGTTAAAGGCATCAGAAAGAACCAATATAGTCCTGAGAAAAGCTGTTGTAGTCTTGTTGACACCAGCCAACAACGTATTTCTGCTAAAGCTCTTTTCAGCGCTTTTTAAGATTCCCATATTTATTTTCATGGGACAATTGTATATCTTTCATGATTCTGTCACTTTTTTTGGTCTTTTTGATGATGGGAAACACTTCTGAACTGATTTTGGATAAGTGATTTGTTTTGTGGCTTAAACCCACTTCTATACTCCATTTGTGATGTCATCTTAGCTATGGCAGTTTGTTCCTCCAAGTCATCAAGGATATTTGAATATGTGATTTGGGATACATATATAATGGTACAGTCCCTTTCTAGACATAGTTTTAATTTATTGTTATTAATTTTGCAATAAGTCTACTTCTATGGCATTACTTGTATAGTTATGTTGTCTTGTAGCTTTTATTTTGAATATAGCTGGACACAGATCACCAAAATTTATTTTAATTTATAATTTTAAATATTGTTTGAAAATATTTTCTCTCTGTGACTATTTTTCACAGCCTAGACAGATAGTGTAATTCTGTCTTCAGCTTTATAGAAGAGCATTTAAAGTTACTATGGCTTAAATATCTTAATACTCCTCCCACACCAAGAACTTAGTATTTTAAAAAAGCAATTCAGCTTTTAAACTGAAATATATTCCTTCCTATGTTTCTGTGCAGAATTTCTCTATGCTTTTGCTTTATAATCTGAAGATATAGCTAATGTATTCTCTTGTATCTCTTTCACCAATTATAAAAGTAATGTTGTGAGGCAAGAGTATTCTAGTTTTATATTTATGCAAATAACTCAGTACATAACGTAGAAGTTCCTTCCCTGATGGCTACATATTACCCTTAATATGTTCCAAAGGACTCGGTTCATTGCAGCGGTATTTTTAGTCTAGAAGCACTAAAGAACAATAGTTTTGCTGGTGCATAAAGCCATGAATAGCTAATGCTCAGAAAAGTGAAAACTAGGAGCGGTGCTAGTAATAGATCAGCTGAGACAGAAAAAAAGAGAAATCTGCTCAGATGAGCAGGTCGTAATTTTATATCTAAGTATATATATTGATGAAATGCGCGCATAACCAAAGGTGGAACAGAGGAATTACTGTAATATTTAGGTAGTTGCTTGTGAGTATGCTCTGTCTTTTCTATAGCAGTATCCAAAAAATATTTCTGAAATCACTGGGAAAAGTATAGCAAAGATTGTAGGTTATTTGCTAAAGCCAGCATCAATATCCAAGAAATTATCCATTATGGAGCTATTGTGAGAGATATTTTATTAAGCAGGGCAATAGAAAGAGCTATTCATAACAATTCCTTCATTTTTAATTCAATTTCTGTAAGAAAAAATTAGAAATCTTTGCTAGTAGTAAAGGATAGTATTTAATTCTTCTGAGTGAGACAGTAAAGTCAATAAAATTCTGGCTGCAGAACTGAGTAAAATAACTGAAATCTGTATTAACAACTACTAATAATTTTAAATAGCTAGAGACTTCAGTGTCTGGGATTACTGAAGAATTTGGCAAGTCTCTTCTCATATCTGCACATAAAATCTGTCAGACAGGAAGAATTGAAAATATTTCCAAAGTGCTTCGAAAGGTTAAACTAAAGGCTGTATAAGTGGTTTTATTCTCTTATGTCTACCTCAACAATTGATTCTCTTGTGAAATTATTTGTCCCCTGAAGTCCTTTGGCCTTGTTGACCTTCAAGGAGTAAAATATTTTCTTCAATGGCTTCTCATGGTTGTGGTTTGAATATTAATATTATGTGTAAGTCAGGCTTGCTCTTGTAAGAAAAGGCTGCATTCTTCAGCTGTTCCTCAGCTGGGTAATGATGCTATACTCCAAGGTTCTGTTGCTTCACAGTGGTAGCAAAGGTGACACGAAATCACTGACAAAAGACTTGGCTGGGTGGCTTGGATGCTTTTGGGCAGAGTAATGATTCTGTAACTTCCATAATTTAGGCTTGGGATGATTTGAGTACTTTTGCTCTGACTCTTGGAATCATTTTCTTTTTACAGAGTGCAATATAGTAGCCCATTTTTTTTAAGGAAAAGGTTTTTTCATATAGCATGAAGTGGTGATATTAGTCATACATCATATATGGATGTCACTAGATACACTGTGTGAAATAGAGCTTGGATTTCTGTATGTGACCCGAAAAATTTATGTCAGAAGTAATGGGAGTTGCTGAGAAATTTCAGAGAGATTGAGGAGGGTTTTCCCTGCTTAGTTTCCATTGGAAATGCACAGTTACCAGTGTTTTCCCATGGATTTCAGCAAACCAATGCAATGATGCAATAATATTAATTTGAACAATGTCTATTGAACTTGATTGATCTTTGAGTTGTTAGCTTCATCTGCAACATTCTTCTATCTATTTTCATCCTCTTTTTCACTGCCTCTTGAAGTGTTTTCAGTGTCACTGCAGTATTTTCCCTTGTGCTATAAATATACAGCTCCCACCTGGTTAGCTAAACTGACAACAAGGTGTAGCTAAATATTTGCCAGCAAAGGCTGTTTTGTTGCTGTGATCTTCCCACCACCTGTGCTCTTTGTTCATGTATGTTTTATCTTAGGTTAGCCTTGCTTTTCACGTCTGTGGTGTTACAGCTCTGAATTGACTTACATTTGTTGACACACACTGGGCCTTTGGTCTGACTCAAAGAATAGTAGTTTTCAGTATTTTGAGTAAATATAGAAAAAATAAAATGTTTCCAAAGAAGGAAAAATATATTTCAGAAAATACGTCTCAGAAAATTATTCTGGAAAATATGTAGTAAGTTTCTTTAAGAACACAGTAGTTTAGCCTAAAACAACAACAGAATTGTCTCCTATTGGACATTTTTTCTTTTTTTTTTAAATATGACTATTTGTTCTAGCAAATTACATAGAGGGGTGATGGGGACCTGATTGAAAGACAGATGGATTTGAACAGGAATGATGCTGAAAGGGAGAATATATGAATGTAACAGTAAGGGAGAATTAATAACCTGTACAAAGGTGATGGGAACAGCTCTCCTTTTTGTCCAGCAGATCACGCTAGGTCTGGACATAAAAAAAAAAAATCCAAATAACTAATTTCGGAAAGGAAGTTTAAATTTATATCTTTCTCCTCAAAAATATTGTAGAGAATTGCAAAGCACAGTGATTACCTTTCCAAGGACCCCTGCCTGAGTGGAAGCAACCACACATCAGAGGCAAATTGTGAGGAGTGTGGGACTTCAAAGGCTCTCTCTACTTGATTCCAAGCAAGAGAAGAAGTCCCAGCATCTCAGTTTATTGGGGAATAAGAAAGAAATATGTTCATTCTTCCCCATGATTTCCAGGCTTCAGTTTTGAATTTATTTTGCTGAGGCAAAAAGGAGGAAGAAAAAATGAGGAAAAGATTACACTCTTTAAGGTGATGATTCAAAGCAGGTGCTCTGTAATAGGAACAGGAATGAATGGAAGGCTTGTAGGAAAGCTTTAGTACAAAAACTTGCCATTTATAGCCATTCAGCCCCAGGCCTAGCTCTTACTGTGTTTTTCCAGGAGCTGAGATAACGTGACTCCGTGAAATGCTGCAAGGGAATCAGATTCAGTTTCAATAAATGTATTTAAAACATTATTAGGCATATATCATTTTTATATTCCCTAGTAGAAACATGTAGGAAAATGAGGACAGAGGTACTCTGCTCAGGTGTATTCTGCACTTCAGCGGGTCATCCAGAGTGCAGGGAAAAAGTGTTTAAGAAAACTTGCAGTCAGAAAGATGAACATCTACTGAAAATCATTGCACTTATTTACAAATGAGATCATTGTAATGTTAAATGATGTTTTTTTTATTCTCTCATTTTTTCTTAGACCTGAAAGCCTCTGCTCTTTTACTTTTATTTGTATGCTGACTTCTGAATCTTGAAGGATTTTCTTGAAAAAAGACTGCTTGAGGAAGAGGAAATCAGATAACTAGCAGATGATTTGAAACACAGTGATGGGAAGGATGGTAAGTCATTGCCTTGTAATTCCTTTATAAATGGCAATGTGGTTTACTGCGCAAGAACAGAAATACAGAAGAATATCTGCAAGCATGCATAAGATTACAAAAAGGAGATAGATTTTGCCACTAATCCACTGCATTTGGTGGAAGAAAAGAAGCTTGAGGTCAGAGCTTTAGAAACTGGGCAAACATCTGATAGGGGATATCCCTTATTTTCATTATTCCTTTTCTTCATTCTTGAATGCTGCTTTATATTTTAAGCAGGGTGTAAAACTCAATGACAAATCTGTCGGAGAATAGCCTTTTCATTAATATTGAAATAGAGATGTTGGCTAATATGGTTATCCCAATTTCTTTTTAATTTCTTTTCCTAAGTCAAAGGAAAAATGCTGTTTCCTGCAGCAAGCATTCTGCTTCCAATTTTCATGCTAAAGGCTATGCCAACTCTTGATTCCTAGCCATCATCAGTAAAAACAAAAACAATCTGAACATGTCTGTATTATTTCTGGGTAAAGTTCTCCTTCAGTTTGACATGAAGGCTACAAATGCTGGATGGAAGATTAAGAAAACGAAGTTTCATTGACATATAGGGGGCAAAATTATGCCTTAACATCACTGTAACTGTGTGCTCTATTTGTGCATAAATCGCAAGAATTTCATGGATTTCCATAAAAATCCTAGAAGAGCTAGATCCAAGTGGTTTTGGCTTAGAGCTACTTTTTGTTTGTTTGTTTGTTTTTTACAGTTAGAAGGAATACAAATACTGATATCACTTTTACTTGTTCTAGTCTTAGTAGCTGTTTGATCCACACACGTATATATATGTTACCTTTTCTTCATTCATCAGTCTTTCTGAATTTATTTAATAGCTTCATTTGCACCTAAACTTTGGAGGTGCTTATATTATGAAACTTGTCACTGGCTAAGAGTTAGAATTTGTTTGAGATATTTTCAGTGTTCCTTTTTTGATGGTGAATGGCAACATATTGGAAAGAATTAATGTTGATGTTAAAGGAAAAAGCTGCTCTAAGTCAATGGTTTTTATACACAGAGAAGAATTTCTATTAATAGTAACAATATAATTTTATGTTGCGTACAAATCTGTGGCAGTTTTGGAGGATTTTTGAATTTTATTTACCTAAAAAAATATGATTTATTTGAATGACTGGTCTGACTAACAGAAGTGGTTGTCAGTGTTAGAGAAATTGCTCCAGATTTTGAAGACATGGTGTATTTTGTTTTGGAAGGTTAAAGTCATTAACTATAAGTCTTTTTCAATGATCCCATTTGAAGGACTGCCAAAATGTAAAGAAGCATAAATTCATATGAATGGGGAAAGTAGAAGATGAAAGTGCATTATGTATATGCTCTGCAGGACTTCAAATAAGGTATGAAGGAATATTAGAGCATGGTGCTTAATGTGAAATATGCCCTAAGGCAGGTACAGAGATTAACAAAAATCACATATTTCTTTTCACCAGCACAAATCCTTCTAGAGGTATCCACATTGTTCTTCGTTGTTGTTTTTTATCACACTTAATAATGGGGAAGTGGTGTGAAAATGACATCCCTTCCTCTATAGCCTTTTGGTGGAGGGCATGAAAGCAACTTAATTCTGCTTTTTGAAATTATTTTGTTTTTATGGAGAATGCCAATGTGGGGAATCTATCTAGATGTGTATTTGTGGTGGGAAGTGATTGTGATAGTGTTTAAATATTAAGGTGCATTCATTAAAAGGAATTGCCAAATATTTTGATGGGTTAGAAGCTAAAATCAAAGGTTTCATGGACATACCATGGTACTCAGGTGTCAGAATAAACTTTAGTCAGGGCTTTTTAGATCCTCTTCCATTCTGGTTTAATTTTCCTGCCCACTGCTCCAAACTTGTATTCTCACAACCAACCGTCCCAACCACTTTTCTTCTTAAGTTTTTTTACTTCTGTTATGACTACTTCCCAGACTGTGGTGCAGCACACTGATCCCAGCTGGGCAGCAAATTCATCTGGTGTGTCCATTTTTGGGATAGAATATATATATTGGAAACACATACTATTAACACTTCTATCTCCCAAGTCTTTCTGGAGAAGAAGGATAAACTGGTTATCCTTCGGCCAAAAAACAGCTTTAGCATATCCATTATCACCCCAAGAGTGGATAAAAATTAAAGTGTCTGTTGATAACTTACACCTGGTTGGAAGCATTGAGCTTCATCTGTCTGCCAATTAACTTATGACTTGTAGAGGAAAAAGGGAATTCTTTTGCAGTATGTGAAAGGTTGTTAAGGGAAACAGTCAATGAGTGCATTGAAAACCAAACTCAAAATACCATGTCGTCATGCAGCTCCTAAAATAGAAGAGACAAAGCAAGAATCAGTGGATAGAATCAGCACACATTCTTGTTCTTGGAATATTTTCCTCTTGCTAATACTATGTATTTAGATTCTCCAGTTGCTTGCATCTTCATCATATGAAGTCTTAAAGTAATCTTCCTTAGAATTGCTTTGCTCAGAGATCATGCTGGAAGGATAAATGCCAAAATAACATGACAACTTTAATGATATGTCTTAGATACTCATGTACAGACCTAAAATAATACATTAATAGCAAATCAAACTGGACTTAACTCTTTGGGTGTTTTGTTTGTTTTTGTTTGGTTGTTTGGTTTTTGTTTGATTTTTATCTTTGGGGTTTTTTAAATTTTATTCCCCCCCCCCTGTTTCTGAACCCTAGTCTACTTCTAGGCAATAGTTTTATGGGATTGGAGTTTTCAGCACATGAAAATAAATTATCTACATGGTACAGTGCCTCAGACAACATCTCTGTTGAGATTCAGAATATTTATGCAAAGTGCTGGAAATCTGTATCCATCAATATAAGAAAAGCTGTGGCAGTGATCAATTTGATGATGAAAAGATGAATCATTTTCTACACAGCTGGTCCATGCAAACAAAAATCAGTGACATTTCATTTCTAATGCAAATTAAGGAGAATAAAATTCAGCTGTCAATTTTTACACCTGTTAAGCATACCACAAATACTGAGCTTCAAAAATATCAGTTCATAATAAGAAAATGTAGGAGGAGATGACTGATGTACATATTTTCCCTTTGTTTTTCTTACCAATGAATGAGACCTTGTTCTTAACCCATTATTTCATCATCGGGCATCAGCATTATTTAGACATATTTGTTGTCTTGCTGCCACATACTGATTTTGTCTAAATAGAAGAGTAGCTCAAAAATAAACAGGTATTTTCAGTTAAGCTTTTCCTGCTATATACATTTGCCTTTCAAAATAATAATGGGGAGTGACACAGATATAATTTTAAAAATCCATCCCTATACAGGTTGCTCAGAGCCCTGTCCAACAAAAATATGAATGTTTTCAGGAATAGAGTCTGAATATACCTCTCTGGCAACCTGTGCCAGTGTTTCACCACCTGCACTATTAATTTTTTTCCCCTTTATTTCTAGACTAAATCTACCCTATTTTGGTTTAAAACTATTACCCCTTGTCCTATTACTATAGGCCCTGCTAAAAGTTTGTCCCCATGTTTCTTATAAACCCCCTTTAGGTACTGGAATGTGCTATAAATTTTTCCTGAAGCTGCCTTCTCTCCAATCTGAACAGCCCCAGC
>VWZS01010599.1:0-17629 GCA_013397075.1 Rhabdornis inornatus | reverse complement strand
CTTCCCTTCCCTTCCCTGAACTTCCCTTCCCTGAACTTTCCTTCCCTTCCCTGAACTTCCCTGAACTTCCCTTCCCTTCCCTGAACTTCCCTGAACTTCCCTTCCCTTCCCTGAACTTCCCAGAACTTCCCAGAACTTCCCTTCCCTTCCCTTCCCAGAACTTCCCTTCCCAGAACTTCCCTTCCCTTCACTCTAAAGAAAGAAACTTTGGTGAGCACAAATAGATCCCAAGTGTGAATAGGAAGCAGTGAGATATTATATATGTATTTATATGTTATAAATCAGTTCAAATTGAAGAAAAAAGCCTGATTGATGATATACATATTTCCTTTCGTGTTTGGGGTATTTTTTTCTGACTTAGGCACTGCAGTTCAACCATCTGTGACATTCTCACTTCTGACAGGATTCACATTTATTAGGTTTATGTTGACTTAATGTCAAACTAGTACAGACAAATATATTAGAGATAATACTCAGCACAAGGGACAGGTAAAATATTCATGGTAATTTGTATGTCATTGGAACTGAAGGTATTCAATGGATACTTTTGATATCTTCCACTGGGAGCGTGTTTACTTTACACCCCAATAATTTTATTATATTCGTTAGATTAGTGGATCCCATACAGCTGCCATGGGATAAATGAATATTCACTTCTGACTTTTTTCACTTTACTGGGACGGAAAATGAGAGAGGGTTTATTGTTGATAAGGTAATTTAGAGTGGAACTACATTGTACAGCACTGGTATCAATTTACTGACATTTTAAGTGTTTCTAATAACATGTTAACCTTTGAGTTATTTTCCTCAGAATATCACAAAAGGTATGCAGGTGGTAAATACTGCATCTGTTTCCATTACTGGCTATGAGTTTTGTTCTTTCAAAAGTTGATGTTTAGCATGGGAGTAAGTGAAGAGTTGCAAAATGAAAGTATTTTTCCTCAGTTTGCAAATGTCTGAAGGCAGTTCTCATTAGTTCTGGATTCTTTTGAACCTCTGTCATTAGGAACAGCTCAGAACTTTAACTCAGCCATTTGTCAGATGTGATGGAACATCAAACAATCAAATGGAAATACATGAAAAACACATGTTTAAAAAGAGGACCCACATGTGCAAAAACTCCTTTAATGGTGCTCATCCATCTCTTATGTAAATCCAAATGAAACTTAAATTTTAAATATATTTCCACTGCACTATCATATTCAAATTTGATAGTAACAAATTGATCAACAATAAGAATTTTAATAAAGCAGTATATTGAACATTACATACTCTATTAATTTAGAAATTCAGTTTTTATTGACTTCAGTTTTCTACTTCCTCTTTTTCCCACAGCTGATCTTTGAAAAGGGCACTTTTGACCTTTCTTTTGTGCCCATTCAACACTTCTCTGTAAATTAGTTGCATGTGTATATTTTTGTGTGCTTTTTGCATGTAGATGATGGAATGTAAATGTGGGAGAGTTCTCTCATGTTTTCATGAGGATGGGGTTTTAGAAGTGCAGCCTTGATACAGGAAATGTATTTGACTGTAAGCTGTTTGATTTATTTATATGCAACTTGGAGGAAATGCTTTTAAAATCAGGTGTTGACTCTGTATAGAAAAACTGTGCAAAAAATGTGGATAGCTTATTTGTCCCAATTTATTTTGGAGAGACTTGCTTATTTACTTTATTCAGTAAAAAGTAAAGTATATTTTTTATTGTGCAAAAAGATGGGCAGGTAAGGGGCAATCTTCGCATCATTTGCTAAATTAGAACCTGCATCCCGAAAATTCTTTATCTTGTTCTTTTTATTTTCCCCCTACAATTAATTGAAAATATCCTTGGTTTTACCATCTAACTGAAGTTTACAACTATAATCTTGGACTCTTTTCTTGGGATGGGGAAATGCCGCAGGATCTGTGTTGTGATGTTCTTCTCTCCCCTTGTTCATCCTTGTTCTTACCGTGATTTTGAATATCTCAATCTATATTGAAACTTTCATAAAAATACAGCATATCATTACTAGATTTTTTAGCTATTATAAAATAAACTTTCCTCTTAGTTCACTTAAAGATGTATAAAAAATAATGTTTTAACCAGAAAGTCCTATGGTCAGGTATTAGAAAAAACTAGTCTGAGCGTCATGTACACATGCCTTCTTATGTTTATTCAAATTTTTTGTGATTTATAACAAGACATTTTTCACATTCATCTCAGAAATCATTGTTTTTTAGCATTAGAAACATTTTAAGAGTGAGTGTTATGGTTTGAGTATGCAAAAACATGTTAGTGAAGAGCGCAGAATAGAAGAACTAAGTGAAGTTGTTGGAATGAAATTCATTTGTAGACATAAAAGGTGCCACGAATATCCACTGCAGTTCTTTGTGGGATTAAATCAATGCAAGTTAGCGTGCTGTATGTTCACTGATGGCAATAGAATGCTATTGCTTTCTGGATGTGTCTGTTTTATGTGAATCTGACTGCCAGACAGCAAGAAAATCCTCCTTTATTCTCTGGATGTCTGTTTTGCATTAAAAAGAACTTAAAATATTAACTTAAACACAAAACTTCAAAACATAGAAAGAAAATAACAGTTGAAAAAATAGCTATAATATTTTATAGCAATTTATGACTTTGTTTGATCATGCAAATTTTAGTCAGGATTGTTTTGTTTGCCAAGTCCAAACTATATTTAGCAATAAGAGAGAAAATAATTCAATTTGCGTTATATTTTTTTGTGTTGCATGAAACTGGAGATATAGTAAGAGCTCCTAAGTGAATTTACTAGTTTTAGTTGGGTTTGTGTTTTTCTTTTTTTTTTTTTTTTATTTTTTTAATTTTTTTTTTTTTTTTTTATTATTTTTAATTTTTTTTTTCCCAGAGGAAACAGATGCAATTTTCCCATCGGGAAAAAAAAAAAAGAATTTTTTTTTCCCAGATCAAACCAGCTTCATTATATATTTAAAAAAGATTAAACAAAGACGTTTTACTTCTTTTGTAGCTGCTAATTCATCACACCTTATCTTTACACACAAGCTTTGACCATAAAAATGGTCATTTCCTCTATCCATCCTGTCATATTTTAAGACATGCTAAAAATAACGCAATGAAAGGCAGGATATTGCCACAGCTGAAAACATCTTGTGTTTTCAGCGTTTGGATTATATTAACCTTGTGGTCTCCTTTCATTGCAAAGGTGTCATTTTGGTTTCCCTAACCTCAGAGCTGTGTTAGAAGAACTGCATCCAAGCTTGGTTACCAGAATAATGTAAATACTACTTCATCTCCTTGGAATTTCTTCTTGCAATTGCTGTTACTTCATATATCTGTTGGGTTGGTTTTTTTTTTGTTTTGTTTTGTTTGTTTTTTGCTTTTTTTTTTTTTGTAACACTGAGCACTGATTGGTTTGCACTAGAGAAGTCCCTGTGTTTCACTCTGAACTGTTTATTGATATGCAACGTACAAAAAAGATGTAATGATTTTTAAAAATATGGATGCATGGTAGCAGAAAATTTTCAACAGCCTTATGTAAAACTCCTGAGACTAACTGTATTATTATGAAACAAACTCAGAGCAGAAATATTTTGTCGACAGAAAGAAAACTTGCAGAGAAACAAGAATTCCTTCTTGGTTACATTCTGAAAATCATACTGAGTTGTGCCGTAGAGGTGGCAAACATATTGATACGTGTCTGGTCACAACCTCAGCTTTGGATTTGCTGACAGTCACCTCACAGAAATCATTTACTGACTGCTGTCTGTTAGGGCTGCCTGTTGCTCACCTCAGAAAGGCAATGAGGACATTCTTGCAGCTTCCTCAGACACAATGGACATTTCTGCTTTTGTCTCTGACTCTCAAAGAATATTAAGGCTTCTTTGTACATCCACTTAAAAATAATTTTCCTTTATGTTAATTTAACACAGTGCTGTAGATGACAAATACTTAAGTGAATTTGAATATTTTTTTTTCAGTGCATCACTAGTATGGAGCGAATTTACGTTGTCTCTGTACAATTGTCCGTGGTGTTAATGGTCATGGGTTTGACCATTATATATATATAGACCAGCATAGGACATCCACTTAAGAGTCAGACTCAGTTATCCTTGTGGGTCCCTTCCAACTCAGAATATTCTATGATTCTGTGAATCTCTCGCAAGAAGGTTGGCTATGATAGCCTATGTCGGTCACCAAGGAGAAAGTACAGACATGCCCAAAGTATGACCCAGACCTCTGAATAAAAATATACAACTGGAGAAATAGAGAAGTAAATCATAGCGGTAGAGAATTGTAGAGTCAACAGAGCCTGTCGAATAGTTAACTGCTGCCAGAATTTGTTCAGCAGCAATCTTGAACAGAAATAAACAGACAGTGGATTAAAAATATGCTGTATGATGCCACTCTAGGAAATTACATAAAAATTTAGGAATTAATTAATTGCAAAGCACTTTTTTTCCCTTTTGCTTGATAATGTGCCATAAAAGTGGCAAGGCTTTTAGCAGTCATTTATGAAATGTTGTAATCTACTGTCCTGCTTGAAGGAAAGGAGGTGAGACTAAAACTTGACTATGACCTGGAAGATGAATTAAGCACTCATTGCCTGATTTTTGTGGGAAACTAGAAAAGGAGAGAAAAATATCCCATCCTTTAAACTGTAAGTTTACAGTATCTGAAATTATTTTGTATCATACTTCACATATCACACACATCAAAGAACTTTCTATATTGTAATGCACTGCAGGCTACTCTGCAGTGCCTCATTTCAATCTGTTCTTTCACAATTAGGCCTAACTTATTTACACTGTATTTAATGACACACAGTGCCTCATATATGAACAGATGAAAACAGATAGAAAATTATAAAAACACACTAATGAGATACAGGTAGATGCTATAATCTAACCAGAATTTGTTTTTCTGTAATTAGGACTACAACACCTCTGGATGATCTTTGATCCCAACATATGATATGACAGATACATATTAACATGATTTCTCTAGTGATGCTCACTGTTGCTTTCTTGTCAGCTTTAATAGCAAAACAGCTGGACAGGCTAAATTGATATGATTTATCCTCTCGGAAGATCTTAGTCAAAACATATTGTCACAGTAACAGGTTGGACTTTCTCCTGTATGCACAACTGATTTTTTTCTTGGAACCATGTCATGCTTCATGGTGTCACTGATACTACTATGCTTTACAGAATGACTTTCATAAGGTCACTTCCTCTGCCCTGCACTCCGCCTTCTGCCTCCTCCTCCTTTCTTCAGTTAAACGAGAACAAATATTATCCTGTATGGTCTCATCTCATTCTTGCTTAAAGGATCTTTTTTAATGGTAGAGCTAATACTCTAAGTGAACAGATGTTATCCTTCTTTGTCTGTGAAATAGTTTATCTGGAAAATGAAAGACTGCTCTCTGTTCACTGAAAAGGCAGAAAGGTATTGCTTGAAGATTGAGAGGAAAGTACAGAATCTGAGAACAAATTCACCTCACTCTTAGTTTTGAATTCTAACCATGTTTATAGTCCTTCTTTTCTGAAGTCTGTGGTATTTAGTTTCTTAAATTAATGCATATACTTACTGCATACATTACATAGAAGTAACTTTCTGTGATGACTTCTGGCTGCATCAATGATATAACAATTAACCTATGTTGAAGCAATTTGTAATGGAGGACTGTCTCTCATGGGGGGATCCTATCTTGGGGTAGTGGAAGAGTGTGAGAAGTCCTATCATTTGAAAGAGGGGGAAGAGGAGCTCAAGGAATCAGAGAAGAAACTCCCCTTCAACCCACGGTGAAGTCCGTGGTGAGACAGGCTGTCCTGCAGCTCACATGTTAATGGAGGAGATTGTAATGGAAGTATCTTTAAGTTGTTGTAACCTATGTTTTGAGTTGCATATTATGGAAACTACTACAGCAGGTACCCCTTGCTGCAGCAAAGGGGAAAGTTCATTGCAATGTTAGATCCTGTATCCTGGCTCAAAGGGATCAGGGATGAAGAATGTAATGGAATGAAGAATATAATGGAAATACATCTAACTTGTGGAAAGACATGATTTGAGTTGCATTTTATAGGGCTGGTTTAACAGGAGCAACCTGAACCAGTGGAGGAGAAGCATTACAAAAAGCGATGCAAATTACAGCAGTGACCGGAGATGGCCTCGGTGCCCAGGAACTCCAGGAAACACACCACCTCTCCCATCTTGAGAGACCACATTAACAGGTGCATCCCAAAGGCATGGACTAAATGAACTCAAAAGACATTTTTTGAACATTTGTGGATATTTTACAGACATTTTGCAGGGATGGTCTATAGGTCCATATTACATATTATATTAAAGAACAGGTAGCGGGAGCACGGCCAATGATAGTGTATTGAATAGTTTGGGACCCAATCATAACATAAATGGTATGGAATGAGGGTGAGATAAAATGATGGTTTTGTCTATGTAGAATTAGTTTTCTTTACAGTAGGTAGTACAGGGCTCTGTTTTGGATTTTGCTGAAAGCAGTGTTGATTAAGCAGGGATGTTTTCATTTCTGCTGGGCAGGGCATACACAGAGCCAATTTTCTGCTCCTCACCCAGGCCACCAGTGACCAGGCTGGGGAAGCACAGGTAGCTGGTATGGAATACAGACAGGACAGCTGACCACAACTGACCAAAGGAATATTCCAGACCATATGGTTCATACATAGCATGTAAAGCTATGGAAAGGAAGGAATGAGGAGGGAGACGCTTGCAGTGATGGTGTTTGTCTTCTCAAACACTACGCATGGTGGAGCCCCGCTCTCCTGGAGATGGCTGAACACCTGCCTACAATGGGAAGTACTGATTTAATTCCTTGTTTTGCTTCACTTGCATGTATATTTTTTACTTTCCCTTTCAAACTGTCTTTATCTCAACTCAAGGGTTTTCTCAGTTTTAATCTTCTGATTCTCCCCCCAGTCCCACTGAAGCAGATGGAGTGAGCACCTGTATGCTTCTTGGTTGTTGGCTTGTGATAAATCATGACACGGGATAAATATTTATCGCTGTGAACCTAAGACAGATGAGGGTGATTCCTGAATGCCTGAGAAAAGTACTGATGGGTTGCAAGAGGCACATTTCAGATGCAGTTAAGCCATATCTTAGTGTTTCCCTATGGTTATCTCAGTTCAGATCCTTTTGGGGATATTACTTTTCAGGAGTCCCAACTTCAGTGACTATCAAGCCTCTTGACGATGATGAATAGGAGAGATGGGGTTTGCCATACCTGAGATTAGGGTATTTAGAAGTTAGGCATCCCAAAGTTCAACACTGCAGGTTCCTACTTCTGGAGGTTTCAGACTGGAACATTAGTGAAATTGAATTTGTGTGCAGCTCTACAGCCAACAGTGTATGACAGCAATTACTGTGCAAGATCAGATGGCCAAATGCTAAAATGAAATAGTGTGATCATAATAAACATAATATTGCAGCATAAACCACCTCTGAATCTGAACCCATTTAAACCACTTAAGATACTTCTTTGCTTTAAAGTTCTTGAAAGATGATGATCTTATTTAGTGTAATTACTTTCCATTTAGCAGCTTACTTCTGCTTGTGGACAGAAGATATTTTGGTCTTTATTTATGCCTTCCTTTTTAATAGCAGCTATTTACCAATTTCAAACATGTTTACCTAGAATTGTTCCCAGAGGGAAATATACCCAGCTAATTGCTATTAGTGTTTGCAATGCCTGATTAACTTATAATAATATGTTAGTAAGGCCATCATTTAATATTAGGATTGACATAAAGAAAGAAGAGTGGGTGACATTAATTTTAATAAAAGCCTAATTATTTGCAAATGGAATGGAAGGACAGTGTGAGTAGTATTTATTCATTGTATGTCTTCTGCAAGGAGACTAATTATTTGCAAATGGAATGGAAGGACAGTGTGAGTAGTATTTATTCATTGTATGTCTTCTGCAAGGAGACTCTAAATTCTACTGGATTTTCTACTGTGCGGTTTCATTCATCTCTGGACTAAAGTAGTACACAAACTAAAGGTAGCATGCTAGTACACATTTATGCATGCACAAATGGCCTGTAAATTTGGTCTGGTATGTGAAATGGAATGAAAATATGTCATGGTGCCTAAGTAATTTTTTGCTTGTTTATTTTCATAAAACATAATTATTTAGCTATTAATAGTTAATGGGATTACTATTTTTATGTACTGGCAGCATGAGGGAATTGTTAAATATTTTAACTGAACTCAAACTTACCATGTAGAAATTAGTAAGAGGGAGGAAGGAGAAAGATCTAGTAACTAAATGTATGCATAGCAACATATTTTAAGTAGAGGTTGTGTGTTTGGTGAGATAATTGCAATTTGTATTTTATTTACAATGTTATGCTACAATACTGGGTTTATTTCTGTTGTGGCTTGCCACAGAGGTAAAAAAAAAAAATTCATTACGAAGTGGAAAAATTTGTGAATCACGAAGTAATTAAGTTGAACTGCAGGAAAGAAAAATACATTAGCTTTTCAATAATCAATTCAAAATTTTGTTCTATTTGTGAATAAATGCCCCTCTAAAAAATCATCTATTGCCCTCTGAGTATTGTATGTACTATATGGGTAATGTGATAATTAATGGATTTTATTTTCTTAGTTTCAGTGAAAGAGTTTATATTGGAAAGCCAGTCTGGTAAATGCTCATGAACTGTAGGCTAGTATAAATCATTAAGCAGTCTGATAAAGAATATTTTGTATGAACTTATCAGGTGAGATTCTGCAAACTTACAAGTCATATTTTTTCTTAAATTATGTAAAGCCTCACAGTGTGCCAAGTAAAAGTAACTTTCCTAGAAATAATGACTTGCTGTATGAAAATAAATCAGAACTTCATTTTCAGCCAGCACAATTTTGCACCCAGATAAAGAAACTGAGCACAAATATACAGTTATTTTTTTTTCCTACTTGATTAATAGGGTATCCCAGCTGAACACTCCACAAACCATTTCTGTATTACAAAACAACACCTTTTTTTTTTTCTGTAAAATTTTGAAAGATTCAGTATTATAAACCAGGACTAGGAATGTACATTTCTTTAATGATATAAATTAGAGCGGCTTATCTGAAGACACAGGTTCATTCATGTTGTAATGTCAAACCTGTTATTTTTCAATTATACTGTAGTTTTAACTTGCAAGAATTAAAAACCAGAAATTAGATAAGTGCGCTTTGCAGTGTTTCCTTACTTTGGAAGATGTGCTATCTCCATGGAAGGAAGCATTCTTCAGGTCATTAATAAAATTAGTGTAGTTTTATGACTAGCATGGAAGGAGTTGATAATTCATTCTCCACACCTCAGAATTGATTCTGCCTTCTGGTATGGCCACAGCTGACAAACTTGCTGGCAATTTCAGATGGGAAGCCCAGTACTCAGTAGGCAGTCAGGGCAAACACTTGTTCCAGCAGATGATTCTTTTTCATCTGGCAGGAGACATATTGGTGAGGAGGAGAGCAGAGACTGGTAGTACATCTCTTCTGTTTAGCAGCAAAGTTAATGCTAGTTCAGGCTGTTACCTTTCTTGGGTTAAACCTGACATCTATGAAGACAGGGCCATGTGGAAAAGCATGGTGGTAATGTTCAGCTCACCGCAAAGTATCTCAGCAGACAATTCATGCAATTGATATTTACAGAAACCACCACGCATGATGATCAGTTCATAGTGAACTTTTAATCATGTTAAAGAGTCCACAGGCACTTATCCTATGCTTGTCTCACAGTTTGTGAAGAAATAACACAAACCATAATAGTCAGATGATCTCAGAATGCAAGAATCCTTCAGATGTTTCTAGAGTCCTCTTAAAACATGCTTGCATTTGACAAAAGTAGGAAATGTTAATTTCCACCCTTTTATATGAACAGGAATTCCCTGCAAAGGGAATTATGTTGCCCAAGTAAATGCACACTTGAGTAACTCAGACCAAATTAATGGTTTATGTGGTTCCCTTTGAGTATATTTACTATACTAACATCAAAAACCAGCTGTTTGAGTTTATGTGTGAGATAAATCCACTTCTTTACATTTCCAAGGTATTTCTGGTTCCAGCTCGCTCACATCCTTTGTATGTGAAATTTAGAAAGCATGCATATATTTCTTACCCTTCCTTCAGACTCCTTTATTCTTTCCTCTCCCTCTGTCTACCCAAGCATATAACACTCAAATATGTGCCTTTGGTTCATGCAATTTTTTTTCAGTGGTAAAAGGAATTATTTTGATGAATCAGGCAAGAAAAATACCTGTACATTTTGCAATAACTCTATTTGCTAGAAGTATTTAAAGGAATTCAACTAGAGCTTCTCACGGATTTTCTTTATTTCTGCTAGCTGATGTTTTCCAGGCTGCTTGCTGTATCAAAAGCAGGTGTTTGCAATGCTAGTAGTCTTCACTTTGTTCCAAGAAAACTGAAAACAAATGTGAGAAAGATGACTTAGCATTCTGTAGCTTCTATCTGGAGCAAAATGGTGAATGTTTGTGTGTGAGCATAGTATAAAAGTTAGTTCATGTGTTCGTTTTATAGCAAGGAAATAGTTACTGAATATTTTCCGTACCAACATAACAGAGTAATAAGTGTGCTGTGTTTAATTGACTGGAAGTCATTAAAAGAGATTTGTGGCTGGTAGTAAGTTTTATTTTTGGTTCAACTGTTCCCCCATGCAGCCTGTTGTTAAGAACACAATAATACACTCCAGCTCTGTAGTCTGGAGCCACATGCCTAACTCCACTACCCTCAGAAGTAAAGCAAACAACTCTAGGTATCAGTGGGAGGGCAAATAATGTCTTACGCTTTTCTCAGAATTTCTGTCACAACGTGAAAAGATGAAAGCTGATTTTGATGATTGCAAGCTGGTGGAATTTCTTCACGTACAGAATAAACCATGTATTTTAGTAACAAATCAGGGCCAGATTTTCCAGGGAATATGTGCAGACTGTTCACCAAAAGAATGCATGGGTTCTTAATGTTTTTTCTTTCTCTAACCCACCATCATATTTACAATGACTTATAATATTTTTGGGGAAAAAACAAAAGATGTGCACATGTGGGGAATAGAGAACAGAAAAGATGACTTTCATCAGAAGTTGTCAAAAATGAGAATGCTCACACTGAAACCAAAATAAAGGCTTTCTGCTAAAAAACAGTAATGTATACATTTTCTTATATAAGAAAGCAATCTTTTTAAACTATGATTTTAGTAGGCCTGCCTTACTCCCTACACAGGCTTTTTGCTTTGCTAAATGACTTTGAATATTTAAAAGATAGTTCTAAATACAATTGCACGAACTTAAAATTCAGGCCTTCTGATAGCAGTCTATAAATACCAGTTCTTCCCTCCATAGGATTTGCATTATTCTCTGTCCCACAGGTTTCTGTTTTATTGATGTTAGAGTATCTATCCTATAGATATATGTCATTTTACATATATTTTAGGAAATAAATTCTTTTGGCTGTAGGGCAAAGAAAACTTATCTCATTACCCTTCATTCAGGGTAAACACTTAAGTTTGGTTTAGAAAGCCCCAACTATCAAACAGTGAACTCATTCCTTCTTCTGAGAATAAATAATTCAAACTCCATCAATGCTTTGTCTGCCTGTTTTCCAGGTTGATTTAGTGCAGGCCCAGTTAAGCTACCCTTCCATTTCAGCAGTGTTGTGTTTCTCAGTAAGTTCAGTTCTTCTTCTAATACTCGTTATTTTTTCTGCTGTCAGTATCCCTCTGCCCAGACTGACTCATAGCATGATATTTCCTTGGCAGTAAGGGGTGTAGCATCTTCGTTCCTCCGGCTGTGCTCCTCAGTTTTAAGTTTACCAATATCGGAGAGAGTGTACATAATTACAATTGCAACCAAGCCAGTAAACCAAGACTTTCTGCTTTCATTATAAAGCTTCCATACTTGGATAAAGTATGGGAAATCTGAGTTCTGAATTAACATTCAAATTTGAATATTCCTTCTAGTTTCTGCCTCGTACAGATGGGGAAGTCCTCTGACCTGGAGCCATAAAAACCCTCAGAAGTGCACACTTAGTTTTGCTTCATTACTTTTGTCTTCTAAGGGTGTCAGGTACCTTGAACAAATCATTGATTTCTCCTGACAACTGACTGGTGAATACTTGGGCAGGTTTCCTACAGCTGTGCTGCAGGCTTAAAAACGCAGGGGAGCTCTAAGCCCTGTGTTTCATGGTGCTGGCAATGCAGTCTAGAATGAACTCAGCTTCATGCTACAAACAGTATTCATCTGAACAATATTTTTATTTTGTGAACAACTTGGATAATTTTGTTCAACCAACCTGACAAAAGCTGTGTTAGGGACTCTACTCTGAGAAGTAAACATCAAAATCTTTTTAGACAAAAATGCCAACATGAACAGCATGGTTCATATTTGGTTGAAGAGATGCAGTATTTGAAGACATATGTATTAAGAAAGTGTGGCAATCTAGAGTGTGACATTTTATAATGTCAAAATTAAAACTAAAATGTATAGGTTGATAAATAGCAATGTTGCAAATTCCATTTAATGGGCAATGAGCATTTCACTCATTTTTTCTCATTTTTGAGTTTTCACTCAATTTGTTAAATGAAGTGTTCTGATAGACTTCCACTGATGTTGCAGTGAACATCATGGTAACTGATATACATTCCTGAAAAGTATGTTGTGAGAACAAAATAGGTTGTTGACTGGTTTTGTATAGAACTTCGATTTGTGAGCTGACTCACTGCAAGATCTGCAACATTAATGAAGCACTTCTCTTGTGCGCAGCTCAGTAACTGTGCAAAATTTTGTCTGTGAGCTCTGTCATTGAGAAGCCTGGTTGTAGAAGCCACTGTATAATCAAATTTTAGTTCAGGGGATCAAAATAAATCTAATCTGAAGTAAAAATCTCAAAGAGAATATAGAGTAAATGCTGTGTGCCCGCATGAATCTGAAATTTTGTGATAGATATTGTAAAAACAAAGGAAAAAGAACTTGGATTACTTTTAGTAAAATAGTCCAAAATATGCAGCATTACTTGACCCTGATTTTTCTGGAATTCACAGAGCCTTATAAAGAACAGAGAGGCAGCCCAAGAATTATACAGATACAGAATGCAGCTATAATCAGACCACATATATGAAAGCAGGAGGATTAGTTCAAGGTTGAATGAGATGAAGTCACACAGGATGGAATGGTAGCCTGCTTGAGCTGTTCATATCTGAAATTCAAAACAGACTAGAGAGAAAAATGAATAAAGCAGAGATCACTGAACTTAAAGTGAACTGAAACAAATGAGATTCATATGTCTCTAAGAGCCAGCTGATGAAATCTTTAAATACATGAATGTTCTTTAAAATGTAAGTGCAGCTGTGACTATTTAGGAGCATGTGGTTTTGCTAGCTAGCAAGTACTTTTGCAATGATTGATCTCTACAAATTAATTTGCTAAGAGAAACAAATAATGGAGTAAGTGTTCCCATTTCTCAGGACACAGCCAGTTTCTCCCTGCTGGCTACTGCCGGAGTCGCTTTCCAATGAATCAGCGCAAGACTAAAGCCAGTGCTATAATTAGGTGATTACAATCTTTGGCTGTTTAATTAAATATGACTTTGTGCAAATATTTTGTCACCAGGCTGTTGAAACTTGCTAGGTACACATTTTTGGAAGCAGGATGTAAACTTGGGAAATGATAGTCTTTGATCTTTGAGATTTTCTGTTCTTTGAAGTTTTTTTCTAAAGTCAATGCAATACAAGTGTTAATTTAATACAGCAGAGTGGAAAAATAATCTTAAGTCAGAGAGTATTAACATACAAAACATCCTAGCTTTTCATGTGTCTCTTAAATTTAGTAATCCTCCCTTTTCTAGAAAAAGCTCTCCTAGGAGATTTTTATTATTTTTCTGAACTATTAGGAACTCAACAGTAAGCATTTTTTTTACCTGTATGCTTTAGCCTAGTCTCCTTTCATTCTCCATTTGTTTTTAACCTTTTAGTCCACTTCGAAAGGTATATTTTATTCTATACTTAGGAACATTATTGAAAGTATAACTGTCTATTTATTAAAAATTCCTTATGTCTCCGATTACCATTCCTCTCTTCCTTAAGTTTCCTCTCTGAGACCTCTATTGCCACGATTCCAGAGCTTCTCATGGTTTTCAATGGTCATTTTCAGAAATACTCTTATGGGTCTAGCAGGTATTATTTCCAATGTGTGAACCATGGAAGCAAGATCTGGAAGCAACCCTGAATGCAGGGTTTTCAAAGTCCAAAGTCAAGAATCTCAGAGATATTTCACTGGGTTTTTTTAAAATCTTTCCATGTTTGTGATCTTAAATGCATTACATATATACTTGATTTTTGTAGAAATAGCTGTCATCTTCTCTCAATTGTATATATGGTAATACTCAAGTATTTTTTTAACAACAGAAGTTTCTGGGGTACCTCTTGAGCATGGAAAGCTTGTTTTCAAGGGATATGTTTATTTACTCAGGATTTTGAAAGGGCCTGTGAACTTGGGAGTAGGACGCTACCTAATGTTCTTCTTATTCTTTACTACTGTGTAAAGTAAATACTGAGTGTACTCCGTAATAAAGTGGTTTTAGGCACAGAGATATTTTTATAGTTATTTTCTCCAATTCAGAAGTTAGAGGGTAATAATTTGTGATATGGGGAGAACAGAGTTAAGCAAATACATCGTTTGGATTGCAGGGAGACACAATACTGAGTGTTTCATTTTCAAGGGGATGTAAAAAATATATTTTTCTTCCTACATAACGCTAAATGGGTCTTTCACTTTTAAACTATGCCTTGCTGGAACAAAAAATTATTTGCTCATATCTTAGGACAACTAACTGACTGCTGACTAATGTGATTCAGCAGGTTGCAGTACCAAAATAGATCCTCTTGCAGTGCTCTGTTGCTGTCTTTCCAGTAGACAAGTCTGTCTTCACGGCACAAGGCATCATACTTCTGTTTCAGGGGAAAAACCACACTGTTGGGGCTGGAAGGTTGTGCTTTGCTAGATGTGTTTATCAAACCGTATCCAGATAGCTGTATTTTGAAAAATGTGACCCTTTTGAGCTAGCAGCAACAACAGTTGATTAACAGTAAGTCTTCTAAATAGCCTGGGATACATTCTTTTTTGCTTCAGAGTAGTAGTGTTGAAGTTTCATTGGAAATATAATTGAGGTATTGCAAACAAGAGAGAGCCTGCCTCTTTTACAGGAAGTTGCTTGTATTTGCTTATTGAATTGTTCCTTCAGAAGGGGTTTTTTTTCTCAGACATAGCCAGAATTACTTGAGTTTGCCCAGTTGTACTATATGCTTGTTACATTTTTTCTTAAATTTCCTTCTGCTGAGTGATTGTGAACAGCATTATCACTGTCTTGTAAACTGTATTTTCTATTCTTGCAGCAAAATCATGCCTGGATTTGAAACTGAACAAACTTTTTACTCATCAACAAATACTTGTTTCTTTCTCTTAAAGAAAACAGATTAATGAATTGTCAGACAGAACATTTTGGCAGAAGCATTCCTCTAAATCTGATTAAACTGCGTGTTTTGCCATGCAAGTAGTACTAAAAGTATCGTGTTTTCTTGAGTGAGTGGACCGGTATCATAAGCTGTATTTATGCACTTTCCACATATTTTCATATGAAATGGTGATAAAATCTGTACAACTGAAGAAATGGAGGGTTTGGAAACAAAAAGGGATGAAATAAGAAAGAGACGGAGAAAAATCTTTAGTTCACCAATTACTTGTATATTCAGGAGCATAGTGGTTAGAAATGCATGAAACAACTTTTGGAAAAGGTGTCCTGATAGCAAGGCTATTCCTTTCCTGAGAATGCCTGACTTTCTGTTATACTGAAATGCCATTTTGCATCTGAATTAAGCTTTCCAAATTGAAACTCACTCACAACTGGACATTTTCAAAAAAGTATTTTATTTTAGACAAAGTACTATGTTTCTGAAGTAGAAAATTGCACAGCTACTACCTGAATAGCTTTACTAACCTGGATTTAAAAATTGCTGACCTGGAGCATGGGCTTTTTTCACTCACATTGGTATCTGAATATTTACAAGAGAAGATTATGTTCACATTTAATGTTCATCATGAGATTTTTCAGTCTACTGACATTTACTATATATTGTTAGATTAAATTTTATTGATTGCTGCTTGGACAGTTAGGAGGCAGTGGCATCCTGATAACTTAGTGTTTCTGGTATATGCAATACCTGCATTAGCTTGGTTGGCATCTGGGAATGTAGCTAGCAGGACATGACTGACTATAATGCAATGATGTAATTATGTGAGGTAGGCCTTTTTTTTTTTTCCCCTTGATTCCAATTTGTTTTTTTAAACTTAGTGCATAAATAGTTATATGAGATTGAGTGGGGTCATAACAATGTGTGCATCTAATTTTTCTGTTATTTGCAATGTCTCTATATTTTCTCTTTCATCTACTCTTGCACATTTCACTTTTGCCTTGTGCTAGTGTGGAAATTTCTCCAACATTTCCTTGCAGCTTCTGTAAGTTAGCCACTCTACACAGTCTTAAATGCTTCAGACAGCTTTAATTTCAGCTCATATACTATTTTTGAAATGTTTAATTGACTGAAATACTGAATGTTTTAAGAATTGAATGGATTTGATATAAAAGTCTTTCAACCATGACAGGGAAAGCGTGATTGGCTGGGTAAAAATGGATAACTGAATTTTGCTTCATTACTCTTCAACACTTTTGCAATGATAGCTTAGTGAAGTTCAAAAGGTAAAGAGCACAATTTTATTTGTAAATGAAGGATTGTCCCTCTTCAGTAATCACCTTTTCCCCCACTAATATATCTGTTGTGTAAAGAAACAGACATAGTTTATTTGGGAGAAATAGAAGAGAGATTGCCTCAAGAAGGTGTTTTCCAGACTTTAGGGTAAGAAGATAAAATTTTCTTTGTGTAAATAATGCCCTTAAATGATAGCATGTGGACCTGGTAACTTCTGAAAAATAGTCAGATAGTCTGACATGCTGAATTCTGATTCTTTACTCACTTGTATATGCCTACTAACATTTCAGAAGCCCACTGTTTTCTGAGACAGCAGTACAGGGATTACATATAAGACACTGGAACTATGAAGAAGAGTGTTTTTCTGGTTGACATTTGAATGCTGATAAAATTAAATTGGTATATCTGAAATGGCACCAAACATTCATGATTTATTTTAAAGGGATCTGCATATCTAAGCTTTTATTTACCTAGTGTCTTGCTCTTTTATTTAAACATTTTGATTGACAGAAAAGTTAATAGTTAGATACCAGTAAAATTTTTAGCACTCTTTGTTATTCATCCAAAAGTAGCTCTGTACTCTGGACCTGACTGCAGGAAGAAAAATGCCTGAGTTATGAGGGTGAACCACAAAGTTCCTGGATCCTGCCCATATCCAATTCTCTTTTCAATATGGGGGTGGGAGTGGGACTGGAGTTAGAAACTACAGTTCTTTCTTTCCTTTGACCTTAATTTCTTTTCGGTACTCTTCCTTTGACTGCTATCTTATTAGGAACTAATTTTTTCTGCAGTAGAGGACAATTATTAAAACATGTTTTATCCTTTCTTTTAAATTATATATATATACATAT
>VWZS01010588.1:31527-55186 GCA_013397075.1 Rhabdornis inornatus | reverse complement strand
CTTTCCCAGAAGAACTGAAATTCTAAAATATGTCTTTATCCATTAAATAACAGAAAAAACTCAGAATAATAATGAAAAAAAAGATGCTGAATTTTTCTGGAGAAAAAATTGCCCACAGCTTTCAGATGAAGGCAGAAAATAGAATTAAAACACATTATACCAGAGCTGTTAGATAGAAAAAGCATCAAATATCATCACCATCTCTATCAATTATCTTTGATTTCTTCTGCTTTCTTTTTCTCTGTTACATTTCTTTTTACCTGAGAGAAAAAGATTGATGAAAAAACCATCGAAACTGATACAGAAAAACTGTATATAAAAAAGTTATCCTGAAAGCCTTTTCTCTTACTTTTTTTGACCTGATCTTTTAAGTTTATCAGCTAATTAGGCTCTCCAAACTTTTAAATTTTCATAATTTATTACCAATACACAAGTTTATTTGTCCTTTATGAATTAGAAACATGGTTAAGCCTTTCTTAAGAGTCTGAAATTAATATCCTTGAGAACATGAGGAACTGATTTGTTCACTGAACATAGAAGGCTTAGTGCAGTCTCTTGTGAGAATCAACTGCAGGCAAACACTTAGCAGTGTGAAGAGCACCAGCAGTCCCTGATGATGTTCATGTGTTTAATACTCATAATCAATCACATTTACCAAAGAGTGATATTTTTCCTTTTTGTATTCTTTAACTTCATATTGACATTTTGTATTTGCTTGCCCCAGCCTTCCATGCTTTTCAGGCAGATTCTGATTTATTAGCTAACTTGCTATCCCTATTGCTGCCTCATCCTTTCCTCTTTCTATACAGAAAACTGTTAACATGCCCCTTTACCATAAGGAAATTCTCTTGCTTTCCAACAAAATTTAAAGATATAGTAGCTTGCGTATAACAACAGACATAACTAAAACTATTAAATTATGGCTCAAAATATCTAAAACCTTTGAAAAAAAATCTGTTTTACTATCTAATGAAGGGCATTCCTTTGTTATAATTAGATTTAAATTAAATACAGACATCTTGTTTACATTTTGGATAATGGCATTCATATTGTCAATGCATGTTATCTAGTTATATGATGAAAAGTTAGCTCATAAAAATACTGTATCCTCTCATGTAAAGAGCACACCTTCAAAGCATGAACACAAAACTGCGGAGACTGTCTTACTTGCAGATTTGAATTTTTAGCATTAAGTTAGGTTTTTCCAATGATGAAAATCAAGAGTTTTGGAGAAGGATGATCACAAGAACAAGTTAAGTATGTGGCTCTAGCTTCTTAAGGATTTGCAGTTCATTATTCATGAATCTTTCAACTTTGGACTAATTAACTCATATTCCAAATTGGAATACATTTTCAAATCTTTTTTTAAAGTCAAATGATTTTTTTCTTCTTTATCCTGAGATAACTATTAAAATGCATAATTCTATGAAATATTTCATAACTTGGTGAGAA
This sequence comes from Rhabdornis inornatus, assembly GCA_013397075.1. Taxonomy (NCBI): domain Eukaryota; kingdom Metazoa; phylum Chordata; class Aves; order Passeriformes; family Rhabdornithidae; genus Rhabdornis; species Rhabdornis inornatus. Next base: position 53,734 of record VWZS01010588.1, on the reverse strand, counting down.
CAGCAAAACAATTTAGCAGGGCCACAGCTCTGGGATATTGTTTTTTCATTTGCAGTCAGATAATGGCAAAATAATATTTCTGTTCTCCATTTGCAAAGAAAAATTAAGTACTCCTTTGTTCCAGGAGTACAAGAAACAGCAAGGTTTGTTAGCAACTATCTCTGATTGTCTCTGGACAAAAAACAGTCCTTCTATGAAAGTGGCTGATCTTAACAGCCTTACCAACCACAAAGATTGAAAAAAAAGTGGAAATCATGTCAGTAATCCGGCTTCTCTTGCAGTCAATTAAAAATTTCCAATTAAATCTCGTAGGTTCTGAATATAATCTGCTGTCTTTCAGTATGCAAAGATGGGCATTGATGTAGGCCACAGAGTGCTGATCTCCCCAACGTCTAATGAATGCTGGTACACGCCGCCTCCAGTTCAGTGAATTTCTTAGAGACTTTGAAGACCTTCAAATTTTCTTCCCAGCCTACCACATGACTGATTATTGGCTCAGATACTTACTCATCACACAGCAGCATAGTAAGAAGATCTCTTCTGCTTAGTGTATCCATGCCGCACAGGAAAACTTGATGCAAGTCTAATAGTTTTTCAGAATGTATGTATGAAATAAATAGTACAACATGGCGAGTCACAAGTTAACCTCATTCATGTAACAAGCATACCCATGTTTTCTGTATGGGAGATGTCTTTCCTCCCTCTCTCCCACCTATAGACCTGCCATAAACTCCTCTTGCAATGCATAGTAAAACTGTTTGCAAAAGTTCAGGGCTGAGACCTGTCTATCTAAGCAGGCAAATTCCCCAAGGGTACCTTGAAACTGAGGTATCAGAAGCGAGTGATGTGCTGATCCAGGAGCTGGCTGACTGTAATTTACCAGATTGAACTAGTGTGCTATTTTTGTCAGCAAGCAAACCAAATTTACATTTCACAATTGCATTAGATGTGTGTATGAAGTAAATAAGAAATAAAATGTGTGGTTATTTAAGGGATCCCAAGGTCTTTGTTTTAATTTTTCTGGGTTGGTATTTAAAGTGCAACTAAGAGAACCAGAATTGATTTTAGAAACTATTCTTTCCTGTAAGAGCTGAAAGAAGTGGAAAATCACACTCAGAAACTTTGGTGTGAGCCATAACCTTACATCATGTCATGGGAAATCTTAGTTCTAAGCATCCAACAAAAGTTGCAGCAAAGTGCAATGCAGCTGTTCTGCAGATCATCTGTCACGCATTTTTTTTTTCTTATTTTTATTAGAGTTATTTTCTTTATCTTTTAAAATTAAAACTGAGGGGTCCTAGTTTCCAAATTAGGTGGCTTCTCCGCAGTCCTATGTTCAGTACTTTTTTTCTTTGTCTGATCCTCTCTGAAGTTTTACTCTATTTCATTCTACCATCCTAATCTCTCCTCCATCTTGCAATTTTCTCTTCTATTCTCTATATACTAAAGTATCTGTTAACTGTGTTATTTTCTCAGGTAGTGGGTTGACCCTGGCTGGATGTCATGTGCTTGCAGAAGAGGCTCTATCACTCCCTCTCCTCAGCTGGATAAGCAAGAGAAAATATGATAAAAGCCTTGTGGGTTGAGAAAAGGATGAAGGGAGATCACTCACCAATTGCCATAATGGATGAAATGAACTCATCTTGGGGAAATTAAATGAATTTATCATCAATAAATCAGGGAAGGATAATGAGAAATAAAAACAATTCTTAAAAATATCTTCCTTCTGGCTTTCCCTTTTTATTCTGAGTTCTCAACTTTATTCCCAATTCTCCAACTCCTTCCCTTAACAGTGCCAAAGGACGGGTAATACAGGTTATGGTCAACTCACTACACATTGTTTATACTGTGTTTTCCTCCTAAGGGGGAGGACTGTTTCTCTTGCTCCAGTTTGAGGTTCTTTCCGTGGGAGACAGTTCCCCTCAAACTCCTCACAAATGAGTACTTCTCCTTCCCATGAGCTACAGTTCTTAATGAACTGCTCAAGTGTGGGTCTCTTCCACGGAGTGCAGTCCTTCAGGCACAGCATAGTCCAGCATGGGTCCCCCAAAGGGTCAGAAATGAACCCCTGGGCTCCTGTCTCCACATGGCTATAGCTCCTACCAGGAATCTCAGCTACAGCACCTCCTCCCTCGCCGCTTGCACTGACCATGGTGTCAGCAGAAAAGTTTGTCTCACGTATTCTCACTCCTTTTTTCTCTGTTGCAGAATTTTTTTCCTTTCTTAAATGCATTTTCTCAGAGGCAGTAGCACCTTGACAAGGGCTCAGCCTTGGCAAGGGGTGGATCAGTCTTAGAGCTGGCTGGCACTGGCTCTGTTGGACATGGGGGAAGCTTCTGGCAGATTCTCAGAGAAGTCACCCCTCCTCTGTACCATTACCTTGCCATGCAAACCCAACACAACTTATCCCTCTACACTCATTGTTGCTGGCTGCACAAATTTTTGCTCCCACAGTTCATGATTTCTACCCCAACAGGCAAGCGAAAGAAAGGACTTGTACCACTTACTTCCTCTTGGTGCCTGTCACAGTACTGTGAGTCAGAAGGGACAACAAGGCCCAAAAAGAAATAGTGTATATGGTTTTCTATTTCAGGTGCATGACCATGATCCCACATAGTGGTCAATTCCCATAGAATTTTGAGGGGAGGGGATGAGAAAAGTGTATTTTAGATCTTTTTCTTATATATCCTCTCTCTAGTCTTATTTTATTGCCAGTGAAATTAATTAGTTTCCTCAAATATCTCAACTTGTATAAACCATGCAACACTGTCCTGCATGACATCTTTGTCTCTAAACTGGAGATACATGGATTTGATGGATGAATTACTGTGGGGATTGAGAGACACAGACCATGCTATGTAAGCAAAAGTCACTTTATTACACTAATCACCAGTATTTATAGTTCTCTAAGTTCCATACAAAATTTTCCACTCAGACCCCTTTGCTCCTGTTCTCGTAGTAACAAAATCTTTTTGGTGATCAAGCCCCTGTTATATTCATTTGCACCAGCAATGTCCTCGTTACATCTTCTCTCGTCAGAGTGATCAGAGCGGCCAGACATGGTGTCTTCACTTTTGTTCTTGCCTTGAGTTTGTCTCTCCCACAGCTTCCACTGTACCAGAGCCAAGAGGTCTGCAGTGCTACCCGGCTCAGCTTCTGTAGCTGTCTGATCTTACACAAATTGCTAAGTGAATAAGGAACTGGCTGATAGTTCCACTCAAAGAGTTGTGATGAACAGCTCGATGTGCAAGTGGATCCCAGCTTTGGGTGGCATTCCTCAGGGGTAAGTATTGAGACTGGCACTGGTTGCCATCTTTGTACATGAATAGTGGGCTCAAGTGCACCTTTGGTAAGACTGCCAACAACACCAAGCTGTATAGTTGATGTGCTATCCAGAGATACCTTGACAGGATTGAAAAGTGGGCCCATGTGAATGTAATGAAGTTCAACAAGGCGAAATGCAAGGCATTGAATTGGATCTAGGGTAATCCCAGACACAAATACCAGCTGGGTGGAAAAAGGATTGAGAGCAGCCCTGGAGAGAAGGACTTGGGGATGTTGGTTGATGAAAGAAACTCAACATGACCCAGTCATATGCACTCATATCTCAGATAGCCAACCCTATGCTGGGCTGCATCCAAAGCAGTGTGGCCAGCAGGGCAAGGGAGTGCCTCTACTCAGTTCTTTTGACACCCCACCTGGACTGCTGTGACCAGCTCAGTAAAGCTCCAGTATAAGAAGGACATGGACCCATTGGAATGAGTCCACAGGAGGCATAAAGATGATCAGAGGGCTGAAGCACCTCTTTTATGAAGGCAGTCTGAGAGAGTTTGGGATGTTCCGCCTGGTGAACAGAGGACTCTGGCAAGGCCTTGCAGAAATCTTCCAGAACTCAGAGAGGATCTACAAGTGTTATTGTTTAATCCCAATCAGCAACGAATTACCACCACACATGTGTGCTCATTCACTTCCCCACCACTGGGATGGGAGAGAAAATTAGGAAGAGTAAGAGCCAAAAATTCATGGGTTGAGACATGGACTGTAATAGGCAAAGCAAAAGATGTGTATACAAGCAAGGCAAAACAAGGAATTCTTTCACTACTTCCCATAGGCAGGCAGGTGTTTCGCCATCCCCAAAAGAACAGGGACCCATCACATGCAGCAGTCACTTGGGGAAAAAACTCCATCATTCCAAACATTCTTGTTTCCTCTTTCTCCCTCTCAGTTTATGTGCTGGACATGATATCATGCAATCTGGAATATCTCTTTGGTCAGTTGGAGTTACCTGTCCTGGCTGTGTCTCCTCCCAGTTTCCCATGTGCTCCCAGTCCCCCCACTAGAGCAGCAGTACAAAAAAACAGAAAAGGCCTTGAGTCTGTGTAAACGCTGCCCAGCAATAACAAAGACATCAATGCTATGTTCAGGATAAGCCCAAAACACAGCTCCATGCCAGCCACTGGGAAGAAAATTAACCATATCCCAGGAAAAGCCAGCACAACAAGAAGGCTGGAGGTGGACATTTAGCAAGGGGATGCAATGACAACACAAGAGCCATTGGCTTTGCGCTGAAGGAGGGTAGATTTAGGTTAAATATTAGGAAGAAATTCTTTACTGTTAGGTAGTGCAGCACTGGAACAGGTTCCCAGAGAAGCTGTCAGTGCCCCATCCAGGGTTCAAAGCCAGGCTGGACAGGTTTTTGAGCAACATGGTATAGATGAAAGTACCCCTGTACATGGCAGTGATGTTGAAAGTAGGCTACCTTTAAGATACCTTCCAACCCAAAGCAAGCCATGGTTCTCTGAAGTTTGTTTTCCATTACAATATTTCCTGAGTGATCGCTCCGTTCTTTTCTCAACCCATACACCTCTATTTTCAGATTTTTTCCCCTGTTCTTTTAAGGAAGGGGAGTGATAGACTGGTTTGGCGGGCATCTGGCAGCCAAACAAGGTGAACCCACCCACTTGTATTTGAAAATTGCTGCCAACTATAAATTTGTGTCTGATTTCCACACTTAAAAATACAGCAAATTGCTATGAAATGAATATGTGTTTTAAGTGATGCACATGGAATTATTAAATTTTGTCATAAGTAAGATACCATACATGTAGCCTAAAATCCAGTCAAGGAATTCTTATGATAGACTCAACTAATATGAACAGTTCACCATTGTACAGCCAACTTAGCGCACATTCCTGGTTCACTCAGAAGAGAAAATAAAACCCATTTGTTCACAAACAGCTCTGACACAAGTAAACTAAAAAGCAGTTACCTTTGTTCATTGCACTCAACATTGGATAAGGATTTTCATTCTTAAAAGCACATTTTTGTTATATATACTTCTAAAAAATAATAAAGCTGTGGATTGTAATGCAGATACAGAAAATTCAATGGAAGGCTGAAACAGTGAGGACATGGAAAGCTGGCTGCACATTAGTTAACCTAGGTGTGATTGCAACCACTATATAAATTCTGGTATTGTCCACTGGCATTTCTGTAGCTGAGAGGATCATCTCTGATGGAATTTCCCAAATTCCTTAAGCATTCAATATTTTCTGTCATCAGGCAAAAGATGAACTATTGCTCTGAACTCATATGAAAATGCCTGTATCTCTAACTATCAACTTCGTTTAGTATATTAATTTTTTGTGGTATTTAAGATCTTCTTTCACTACCAGAGTTGATGTTTCAATTTTTTAGTAATCCGAAAGCCATTTATTTCCTTGATCCTGCCAAATTAATTTCATACAGGCAACATGAGTTTAGGGACTTTATATCAGTGTTGTTGATTGACCACAGGTTTAGAAGCACCTTTGTAATTCTGATGTCTCTGGATGAGATGTGTCCTCTGAAATTGAAAGAAAGCTTTTAATCATATTGAATGAGGCTACTCTGTTTCAAGCCTCTTGGGGTTAGTTTGATAATGGATTTTCTCCCATAGCAGTGCTCATTATCTGTAGTCAAAGCCAACAGTTTGATTATCCCCTTCCTTTCAATTAGGCCTTTGCACCCATGGGGCCCAGCCGTGTTGCTGTATTGATATAAGTTAACTTTCAAGCTAGTTTTGCAAGGTATCACAAGGATAGGTTGATCAGCAGAGCTTCAGTCTTATCCAGCTACAGATTCATTCAGTCACTGAGAAGGATCAAAGCTAACCACAAAATGACCCTTTAGTTAAGACCTAAGAAACACATGGCAATATTTGGAGGACAATTCTGTGTCAAAGAGGCATGGTTAGTTTGTATTGATCTAAGACCCTAATGAAAATACTGTAGAACAATGGGGAAGCATTGTACTAAGATTATTTTGTGACTCCTGATATGAAAACTCTATTAGATTATCAATATCTCCAAAAAAACTAATATCAGCACAAAACCTTTCCTGTACCACCTCCAATAAAAATGTGTGTGTTTTTTTGCTTTTAACTTCCTGCTTATGACCTTGTTTAAATAAAGGAGAGAATAAATATATCTAAGTCCTGCACTTGCATGCAACCTAACTTTTAAATCATTCCTTATCATCTCTACAATAGTAAAACCTGGAATATTTGACATTGCCCTTATGGGGTTTGAAAACACTATACCATGCAGGTCTAAAGTTTACACAGTGAATATCCCAGAAAATAATTATTAAAATTATTAAATACATATAAGAAGTTGGCAAATTGGAAAGAAAAAAAAAAGAAAGAAAGAAAAGAAAAAAAATATTGCTTTAAACCCACAGCTTGATTCAGAAGAAATATAATGTTATTGCCTATAGATGTATGAAAAAGGTATATATAACCATTGCCATTTTGAATCTAAGTATTAACAGTATACTGGTGAAAGTTTGGAATAAGTGAATGATGCCACTTATCTCTAAATAGCTTCTGATAAAGAGTGCATTTGGATTGAAAAAAAAAAACTCAAGAAAAAAGAAAGCTTGTAAATTGCTAATACTGTGCCTGAAAAAATATATAATCTGAAAAAATATAGACCACATTATGCGTAGCAGTAAGCGTGAAGAGAAGATTTGTGGAAGCGAAGAGGAAATAGGAATTTTCAGGTGGAGAAGTGAGAAACATTGCTTCTTGATAGAGGAATACAAAGATTTTGAGAACCTGTGTCAGAGGAATAAAAGACCTGTAAGGGACAATGGGTTAAAGAAATTACCCTAGGTAAGGCAGCAGCTTTGCTGGTGGCAGACACATAATCATAGAATCATAGAATCATAGAGTGGTTTGAGTTGGAAAGAGTTTAAAAACATCTAATTCCCACCCCTCTTCCATGGACAGAGACAGCTTTTACTAGACCATATTGCTCAGAGACCCATCCAGATGGGCCTTGAACTTTTCCAGGGNGGCCTTTGCACCCATGGGGCCCAGCCGTGTTGCTGTATTGATATAAGTTAACTTTCAAGCTAGTTTTGCAAGGTATCACAAGGATAGGTTGATCAGCAGAGCTTCAGTCTTATCCAGCTACAGATTCATTCAGTCACTGAGAAGGATCAAAGCTAACCACAAAATGACCCTTTAGTTAAGACCTAAGAAACACATGGCAATATTTGGAGGACAATTCTGTGTCAAAGAGGCATGGTTAGTTTGTATTGATCTAAGACCCTAATGAAAATACTGTAGAACAATGGGGAAGCATTGTACTAAGATTATTTTGTGACTCCTGATATGAAAACTCTATTAGATTATCAATATCTCCAAAAAAACTAATATCAGCACAAAACCTTTCCTGTACCACCTCCAATAAAAATGTGTGTGTTTTTTTGCTTTTAACTTCCTGCTTATGACCTTGTTTAAATAAAGGAGAGAATAAATATATCTAAGTCCTGCACTTGCATGCAACCTAACTTTTAAATCATTCCTTATCATCTCTACAATAGTAAAACCTGGAATATTTGACATTGCCCTTATGGGGTTTGAAAACACTATACCATGCAGGTCTAAAGTTTACACAGTGAATATCCCAGAAAATAATTATTAAAATTATTAAATACATATAAGAAGTTGGCAAATTNCATAGAGTGGTTTGAGTTGGAAAGAGTTTAAAAACATCTAATTCCCACCCCTCTGCCATGGACAGAGACAGCTTTTACTAGACCATATTGCTCAGAGACCCATCCAGATGGGCCTTGAACTTTTCCAGGGATAGAGCCTCTACAGTTGTTCTGGTCAGCCTGAGCAATATCCTCACCACCCTCCCAGCAAATATTTAAACCTACCCTTTTTCGGTTTGAAGCCATTCCCTCCTTCTTCTGTCACTACATGCCCTTGTAGATAGTGTCTTCACCTGTCTTGTAGGCTCCATTCAGGCACTGCAAGGTGAAAATTAGGTCACCTTGAAGCCTTTTCCTTTCCAGTCAGGTATATCTTGCAACTCTTTTTCACAGAGGACAGCCTGTAAGGGTTGTAACTCTAAGTATTCTGCACTGGGTACACAGCAGGAGTGAGGTGAGGTGAGGTGAGGTGAGGTGAGGTGAGGTGAGGTGAGGTGAGGTGAGGTGAGGTGAGGTGAGGTGAGACAGGCATCACAGTGGTCTTTCTGTATACTAATAGGAAAGGCTCAACAGAAAACTGATTACTTAATAACTGCTTTAATAAGACCAAAACAGAAGAGGTATAAAAGTAGCAAGTATCAGCTTACAGCTCTTCACGGGTACCACATATTCATGCACCATCAGGCAGAGTGCTGGTGTATTTTCCCATGGCATGCTATTCATAGCAGGTTCTGTCCATGCAGAGAAACTCTTATTCATTTGAGGTCATGTATAATTTCTTTACAATAAACCAACTCTATTCCTAAAGATTTTCTTAGAACTCTTTAACATATGGTTGACAAGGGCAAGATCATGCTGGAGCATTTATGGCAGTGACAAGCAAGAGATGCAGACTCCTCCAGTACCAGGTGTGGGTTGAATCTGTCCCATGGACAAGGGATAGGTGTGGCACAGCACAGAATAGAACAGGACAGGACAGCATGGCACAGCCTGATGGCCATACTTGGTGTGTGGTGCTTGCCCAGGTTAGCTGTCCTGTGGGTCACTGGCTCTGAAACTGTGGGCTTCTAGTTAAAATCAGTGTAGTATACTGACCTCCTCTGCCTGCTTTCAATCCATGTGCTGTGGAAATGAAGGTTTATAAGCTGTTCTCTCTCCTCCCCTTCTGTGAACAGTAATCTCAGAAGCATCTCTCTGCTTTTGATGTGTGTGACTTCACCACCTTCCCCTAGTCTGTCCTACATCATGCAAAAGATCTGACCCCCAATGAGGACAGAAATCCTCTCTTTACTCTCCATACATGTCAAGGTCAGGGTAAAAGGTGATTGAAATAAGGAAGTACATTCTCATACAAATGACAACTAAGGAAATTACATGAGCACACACCACCATAACATCCTGTTATGGAAGGGAAATTGGATGGAGATAGAGAGTTCAGTTAGGTAGGGATAAGATCAGAATGACGAGAGAATTTAATTTTAAAAAGGTAAATTTTTCATGTGATTACCGTCCTACACAGTTAGGAACATAAATCAACAAATCATGTGTAAACTTCACCACATCTACATTCCCATCAAAAGGAATTTCAATAATTTTATTAGAGGAAGCATTAAATATGCATGGAAAAATGCCAGTGTCAGTTTGACAAAGTTTAAGGTTAACTTCTTCCATGGACGGATGAAAAAAACCCCAAGAAATGGTTTGAAAGTGCAGATTAAATCTGTATTTATGCTTACTAGCATTTGTGAACGGTTTATTTACTGCTCAGGAAAAAATATCAACAGGCACAGTTTGTTTCATTATGTGTGTAATAAAGAAGAGAATGTTTTTTTCCTCCCTTTTGTAGATATAGTAAATGAAGATTTGCATTCCAGGTAGGGCTTTCTCTTGTGGAAGCAGCAGAAGCCTGGACCAACAATCCCTAAGCCCCAAACCTTGTTAAATGCAGTTCCAGTCCTTGGGACCTAGTGTACTGATTGCTTCCCGAGAAGGAGTCTCATTGCCTGCTTCATTCAGTCCTATTACTGAAGGTCTAATTACATCTATTATGCTCTTCAGTTTCACAGGGGTGGTTTTTAGGGGGAGGAGGACGTAAAAGGAAGAGGGGGGTTCAAGGGGAGGGAGATGGGAGAGGACAAGAAGAAACCAAAGTGTATCGCAGGGACAAAACCCACCGGCCTCAACTACTGAGAAATGAACTGATGACTGAACTACTATGTGAGATTATATCTAAACCACCAAGTATGTTATTATAACAAGGCAAAATGGCAATGGTCCCAATTTAGTATTCTTCTCCAAGCAAGAGAGAACCAATCACTCTCCCAGTATCATAGGTACTGGATACTGAAAGCTTCACAAGGCCTTAGCTCAACCAAACACATTTTAGTGTGAAAAGAAAGGGGCAGATAGGAAGTGAAGCATTTTTAAACAATGTTTAAAGTTTCACTTATATTTTAGGCTGCCAAAAGCCCTTCTCAGACTTCTTTTTCCCAATATAATACAATCACATGCCATACTATGCTTTTGTGTAGCCTAGATTAAGACTGTTATCATGGCCTAATAGAGCTCAAAATGAGAGGAGGGGAGGGAAGGGGAAAGAAACTCATTATTTTTAGATGGCTTTGCTTTTCCCATAGGGTTCCTATAGATCCTACTTAGCAGCAACTCATTCCAGCACTGATTAAGTGGGAAATACACAGAATCTCAAAAGGTCAAACCTATAATCAGCTGCCCTAAGGGGTTGACATGGAAAACTTCTCAATATAAGTTCAATTTATGGCAATATTATAACATCTAGTCAGTGATAAACAATGAGGGAAAGAAGGGAGACTCCTAACAGAGCTTCTTAGAATACCTCAGCATTACAGTATTTTGTTAACTCCAGGTTCTTGGTGGTGTATCCATTATTGTTTTCACTGAGTTTTTGGATGTTGATAATTTTCTTTCCAGCTGCTGAGGGGAACACATTTATAATAAGCTAAATCTGCATGAGACATACACACTGCTTACTCCTGAGAAAATCATTCCCAAATCAATCTAGAGAGCAAGCACAGAAAACAGAGCTCTCTCTCAGAGATGGGAAAGAAAAAAAAAGAGAAGGAAAAAGAGAGACAAATTACTTAATAAACCCCTTCTAATTATTTGTGTGAAACCAAGTTTTTGAATACTGATTATTCTCATGTGTGTGTATTATGATAACAATTCAAATTCAACTGGTGATTTCCAAATGATCTCTGTTCAGCTACTGCTTCACCTCTTGTGAATCATTAATGTGCTCCTGCAAAGCAGAGCCTGATTCAGCTGCTCTGGAAGCAAAGGAGACACTCATTCTTTCAACAGGATCTGAAAGCCCCAAATGAACATGCAGCTTAAACCGCAGGATATCTGGCAGCAGATATTTTTTTGTTGTTGTTTTGCTTGATTTACAGTATATGCATTACCTTCCTTCTAGGCACAAGCTAAATGGGCAGCTGTTTACAGCTGAAAAAATCAGGGTTAAGAAAATAGCTGTTGCCCTCCTACCTATATTTCCTATGCCAGAGATGTGGAAAAACTGGGCTGACTGCTGTCATGAGTGTAAGGGTGGTTATAATAGTCTTTTCTATTTCTCTTCCTCCCCAGACAAAGGCAAAAACTGCTTGCTCTGCTCTCCAAAGTTCTTTCCCTCATTTTCCCTCAGCTCTTTTGTGTTTTCTCACTTCGTTCTATGCCAGAACCAGCCAGGTCTCTCTCCTCTCTCATTGGAATGAGAAAGGCAGTTTCCCTTTTACAGCAAAGGTGCCTTGAACTAGCCATGCCTCACTTGCTTTAGCTAAGTGCAAAGCAGTGCTGAATTGTACAGTTTCAAGCACTCTCCAGTAAGAGTTTCAAAGCTGTGGTGCAGCTGCATTTTTATCATTATGGGAATTCTCTGAATGCTCCCAGCATGTCTCCACAAAGTCTCCTGGATATCAAGAACCATTTCAAAATAGGTCTTTACCAAGTCATAATTTAACCTGGGTTACTTTTGTACTTTAGCTGAACTTGTATGGGAATAGAGCCTTCCCAGGTGAAAGTTCTAAAATATTTCCAAATTCACTTTATAGGTATGAGGCTGTTATTTTGTGTAATATACATGCGGTCTGATTATTTCGCTCTGTAATGGAACTGTCAGGTTGGCTTATCTATTCCACAATATGTACTTTAGAAACAGATAAAATTAAGAGCAAAGCCCCAGAAGAAAGTAATCAAAATGACCAAGATAGAAGGGATTTTCAGCACAAATGCATCTTGTCTTTCAAAATAAATAACCCAGATCAAGGTTCAAAAGGAGAAATTATACAGTTAGCCTTTGAAAAAGATAAGTCCCACATGATTTTGCACAGAAGGTGACTTTCCAGAGGGATCTATCAAATTACACTTACTGTGTATCCTGTATATTTCAAAGAATTAAAAAAAAACCAACTCCAAAACTACAAAAAAAAACCCCAAAAAAACAAAAAAAAAACCCAAAAAAACCCAAACAAAAAAAATCAAACTACCAAAACCTACTTCTACTACTCAAAACCCCTGCAAAAAATAAAACCCAAGCAAAAGACCCCAAAGTTTTTGAATGTCTTCTTGTTTTCCAAAAGAAATTTGCTTTCAAGGCTAGGTTCTCAGAAGCTGTGGCACTGAGATCAATATGGAAATAAATCTACTTACAATCAAGCAATAGAATTTGGAACTTGTAGATAAATGAAAATAGATATATGAAAGAGATTTAGGATGCACTGATACAGGTTAGAACACTTACATGTGAAGAGTTATTTTAGTTATTAAATTTCAAACAGGGTGAAATTACGCTTTTTATTTTTCTTACAGTAAGCAGCACCCTTATCTCCATCTGCTCTGTGAAGAAGGAGAAAAATAATATTGCAAGGTTTACCACATTAATGTGTCATAGGCTTTTAGGTGAAGGTATGTCATGAAACATTTTGTACTATAGTAACATTGTTCCAAAATTCTATTGCAGTACATACTGTGTAAAGGTAGATCAAAACTATTTTAAAATTTTGAAAAGTTAGTCATAATTTTCAAGATAGTTTCTAATGCGCAAGGAAGACTGAGCAGAAGCTGTCAAATGTCATAAAAATACTGAAGATTTTAGTGGTCATAGAGGGCATGTAATCCACTTCACTTACTGACAGGATGATGCCCCTTGAGTGCAAATGAGAACCAAACTCTCACAGCTGAAGACTTAAGCAATCCTCAACTCTTCCTATAATGGAAACTAATCACAATCAAACTCCTTGCAGAGATGCTTTTCTTATGAACCCAGCTAGGTATGCCTGTGGTCAGGTGGTAGCATGTTCCACACCACTGTGGAAATATTGAATGCCCCACCTTGTATATCCATTTTACAGTTTCATCTTGCACTGCAAGGGTCCTAGAGCTTTAGCAGTATAAATTCCTCCTCTGGCACTGCTCAGTTGAGCAAAGGCCAGAGCTACTTTGAAGGTCAGAGCATTTCTGGTGAGCAGACAGTTAAATGTTTTGTCCATTTCATCCTCACTACGTGCAAACGGAAACAGACATTAAATTTATATGAGTTCTGATCCATACTAATTCCTGCTTTAAATTCTACTTACTTAACTTCCAATATATATCTTGGAGTTGTTTTCTAGTTCAAGCTCAGTCTTCACACTTTTTAAAAAGGAAATTGACAAACTTAGGGCATATTCCTTTATTCTCTCTTATTTGAATTAGAGTGAACTTTCTTTAATGAGCTCTCCCTGATTTATGATTTTCTTCAGAGACATTTACAGTGAAAAGGTGCTAGTGCTGTGTGTGTATCAGATGAAGTAACTGCAACCTTTTGTGGATATTAGTTTTTGACATATGAAATGTCTTGGTCTTTTCCACTTTTTGATGTATTCTTCAAAATTCAGATATTTCAAAAAATCAGAAATAACCTTCAGCCCTAACAGCTTTCAGAGATGGTAGCATCACAAAAGCAGCCAATTCTAATGGCTTCTATATTGGTGAAAAAACTGAAAAATAAAAAGAATGGAGAAACCACAGAGACATATTGGATTGTGGTAAGCCCTGTTCATACTTATCAATCATTCTGTAACTTGGTAAATTGATCCAGTTTAAAACTAACCCAGTTTAAAAAGATTAGTTTTAATGTGAATTAATACCCTGAAACAGTGTGCCTCAAGACAGCAATACTCAGACTCACAGAGATGAGGGAGGGGCATGAGAACAAGAGTGAGTAACCATTGACAGGATGGAGGAAATCCCGTTTCTTTTGCTGTGATATGGGCTTGAAACAATCAGGAAAATACAAGGCAACACTGTTTAAAGAAAACCAAAACCCTAGAAAAATGCTTTCAGAGAATTTTAAATTTAAACTCATTCTTATTGGTCAGTTTTGGAATAACTCTGAGCTTCTAGGCCTTGGATGACAGGGAATAACTCCCTTTCATAAATGAATAATTTTTCTACTTATAAAAAATGAGCAAACCCCAATCAGTGCATAAATCCAGTGCCAGGAATGAACTGTTCACTGCTCAATGTGTCAGTGTTATGGTTAGGTATCCAGTGCCAAGTAGGAATTGCCTTGCTGCTCTGGGATCCAAAACAGATCTCAGCTAAAATGAAAACATTTTGTTACAAAATTGCTGATTCACTGAAATGGAAAAATGGGGAAAAAAATAGTTAACATTAATAGCAGTTTTGACCAGAATTAAATTTTCGCAAATCTAGATGAAAGTTCCAGGGATACCAATAACCTTGATGAAGAAAAAGCCTAGTAGTTAGGCATTTACCTAAATATCAATGATTCAGTCATATTTTGCTTTGCCTCAGTGCTTTAAGCACTTGAATATGAACTGAGTGAGAGTGACACTGAGTTCAGCAGATGAAGGCTATTCACTACTCAGAGGTCTTTTTCTCACAGGAATTTTTTTTTCCATGGCTGGGCTTAATCTACAGTCTTAATTTCCTTAACCTAAACCTCACTGAGAAATAAACTCAGACAACAGTTGTTAATTTTCTTATGTTAAAGAAAAGTGCATTAAGACATTTGTTTCCCTCTCTGCCCCACCCAGCACCAAAAAGTCGATTATGACTGACATAAATAATATCAATGCACATTACAAGCCATTCTAAGGTGTGTGTCTTGCTTCTCTTCTGTGAATTATCAATTTCCTTGGAATCTAAGGTAAAGATGAAGATTGAGACTACTGGGGATTTCATTAACATAACAGAATGGGCTTATCTTTGACATGCTTCTAAGAGACAATGGTATGTTAGTCTGGTCGCTCTTAATAGGGTTTCACTTCATGCATTTCCTTTCACGTATTTCCTTTCAAATGTCAAGCATACTGAAGTATAGTATAAGTTGGGAACAGGCTGGAGAAAGATAGAAAGCAGATAAAATCCTAGCAATCCTAGCAGATTGGAAAAAAATGGCAGTTTGGACAGATTATACAGGTTGTCTACAACACCAAGATGTGTGCACTCGTTACTAAGCTCATGGGTTTTTTATGTGGTCCTATGATAAGCCACTCATAGTACTTACATCAGGGCAATGGCTGTTTTCTGACTTGGCACCTGACTTTCTCATTTCACAAACCACTTACAATGCAGTCCACATGAGACTGTCTTATATCAAATTTAAACTCAAGCTAGTGCAGTCTACTCGTTTATGAAGTACTGTTCTGTCCCTGACAGGCATTGACCTATGAGTGACATTGATGGATGATTGAATCCAAATGAAGCTTAAGATTCTTTTTTTGACCTGTAATACCTTGTTTCGCTCTATTAGAATTCATACTTCTGGGTATTTTGGAGCAAAGAAGGAAGAAAGTGAAAAAGGGAGAAANGAAGGAAGGAAGGAAGGAAGGATGTCACCTGCCTTCCCTCTCCCCTCACCTTTTTATTATTTTTAGCAAGTAGTTTAGATAGTGCTTTTAGCCATACCTGGAAGTTTACATTTGAATTGGTCTGAGGGAACTTACTCGGTCTCTACATGACTGCCTTTCAGAGGAGCCTAAGGACTACTAAAACTAAACTAAAGGTTTCATCAGTGGGTTTCTGAAGTAACAGAAGGTGTATATCCATTTGGAAAATAGCTAGGAAGGAAAACCAGGCAAAACCCAGCACTATCACAATATTAAGTTCTGTTGTGGTCTTTATAGAATATGGGCCGCTGCTATCATTCAGCTTTAGATTTGCACTGCTGACTGGATGATCACAGACAGTATAACATTTATGATCTGCTAAAAGGCAGTGTCTCAGTGCATGAAAAAGTAGACGTGTGCTGCTTAAGTGATAAGGATGGCTCCTCTAGTCACCCAATACAGCTCAGACAGAGAGTGGGCTCAGGGGGAAGATGCCATGCTGAATCTGGAACTGTCTCATTTTATGGGAGATTTTAGTCTGCTGAGACAGTGCTGTAGAAACTGACTTCATTGAAATTGATTTCAGCTGAAGCTACCACCCTAGTGTAGGCTGTAGCTGTACAGGTTAGAGAGGGAAATTTAACTCAGTGAGGGTAAAGAAAGGACTTAAAAAATAATTCAGGAAAGCAAAACAAACAAAGAAAACACAGAGAGTTCTCCAAATATATATCTGAAACAATTCCTATGGGCAAAGGCACAGGTGTGTGAGATGACTCTGGAAAAGCAATTGTAAATTTCCTCTGGCCTCAGTATAAATCCCTTTTTTTCAGAGGTCAGCATTTAGTGTTTGCAGCTAAGGAGCATCTTCCACTGGTTACTCAGTGTGCTTCTGTTTCTATGACAGTTTTTATCCTGATGATGAGAGAGCCTTGTCAGATGAAGTGTAAGCCACATTTACCTGTAAGTGCCCCACACTAGCTTGTGATGCCTAATCTCTTTTATTGAACCTACTATCTGGTTTCTGGAGCCATTGATTTTCCTTGCTGTCAGTTTGTGGCCTTGACTCCTTAATGTTTATTTAGACTGTTCTCCATAAATTGCTTCTGGTGCTGAGGGTGAGAAAGGAGGCAGGAGGTCAGGGGTGCATGTATACCTGTCCATATATATAAATCACAGCTTTCTTCACTGTTTTGTGAACATGTTTGCTGGATGAAAAGAGGGAAGTATTCTACTAAAATATGGAGATGCCATTACTAATTTCCCCCTGTCTGAAATTTTATTGCAATTTAGGTTTTTAATTTTCTGTACCTTCATAACACCTGTTTTTATCAACTAAAGACGTAATGTTTCTTCTTGTTAAGAGACAAAAGAGGGAGAATAATTGTTTGCTTACCAGCACAGAACTGTACTTTTCAGGTGGGAAAGTGGTATGTATATTTTGTTGATGAGTTTTAGGGATGAGGGGAATTGCTTTTTCTTGCCTCTTTTTAATTTCAGTCTTTGTTGAGAATGATAGGATTAGGAGTGCAGCACCTGTACAAACAAGAAAACACTATCTTGCTGTCAGCATCCCAAACCCCAGCCAGTTAAAGAAGGATCATAGCCTTCATTGGGCAGGAATAGAAGTGCTGTTCCAGCGGTAGGACAAATCTTCTCTGGTAATGTCACTGGCAAAGCCAGCAAATGAGAAATGTTTAAGAGAAGGGATCTGTAGTCTATACCAATAATTTGAGAGCACATCCTGAAAATTCAAAAGGAAAAGCCCTAGAGTTTATTTAACAGTGAGCTGCTAGAATGCTATAGCCTTAAATCAATGGAAACTGTTTTGCAACAGTGAAGACTTTTTCCTTCTGCAGCAGTAAACACATAGTCTGTACAAGATGACAAGTGATTCTCCTGAGGCTAGGAATACAGTTATCAATAGAGGTGCAGTTTGGGCTACTGTTCTCTCTGTGGATAAAGAAACATTGTGCACAGATGTGATGATGAGTATGAATCAAAAGAAGAAAGAAAAGTTGTTCTAAAATAAGTAAAGGAATACCTTATTGACCAGAATATCTGATTCAGGGTTTTTTTTCCATTTGATCTCTTGGTTTGCATGGTTATTCAGTATCCTAAACTTTAACAAGTCCAGTTTATTGTAAAAGGGAGATGTAGCAACACTGGCAGGATAGATATTTGGGCTAATATTCCACTTGCATCTGTCCTTCTATTTTCCTTTCATACGTTCCATAAAAGCAATTATTTATATGTTACAAATGAACAGCATTCAGAAGGAATTCTCAAATTTAACTTCATGTTCAGGTTGCAATTCCGGTTTTTTTGAGCATTGATGGCCAGGATAATTTCTCTGAGAAGTTTTTAAGCACCCTGAAATTATCCTTTAACTGAAGCTAATTTACATGAAAGGCCCTAAATCATCTAGTCCAGAAATCTTCACTACTCTGTTTGCATAGCTTCAAATATTAAAGTTTTGCATTTCATAATATGTATTTTATTGGTAGCTAATCACAGAATCACAGAGTCACAAGGTTGGAAGAGACCTCCAAGATCATCGAGTCCAACCCAGCCCAACACCTCAACTAAACTATGGCACCATGGTGTGCCATATCCAGTCTTTTTTTACACACATCCAGAGATGGTGACTCCACCACCTCCCCAGGCAAACAATTCCAATACTTTATCACCCTTTCTGTAAAATGTTTTTCCTAATATCCAACCTATATTTCCCTTTGTGCAGCCTGTGTCCTCTCATTCTGTCAGTTGCTGCCTGGAGAAAGAGACCAACCCCCACCTGACTACAATCACCTTTCAGGGAGTTGTAGAGAGTGATGAGGTCACCCCTGAGTCTCCTTTTCTCCAGGCTGAACAATCCCAGCTCCCTCAGCCATTCCTCACAGGGTTTGTGTTCCAAGCCCCTCACCAGCCTTGTTGCCTCCTCTGGACGTGCTCAAGCGTCTCAATGTCCTTCCTAAACTGAGGGGACAGAACTGGACACAGCACTCAGGGTGTGATCTCACCAGTGCTGAGTCCAGGGGAAGAATGACCTCCCTGCTCCTGCTGGTCACACTATTCCTGACACAGGCCAGGATGCCATTGGCCTTCTTGGCCACCAGGACACACTGCTGGCTCATGTTCAGCCAGCTGCCAACCAGAACCCCCAGGTTCCTTTCTGCCTGGGCACTGTCCAGCCACATCATCCCCAGCCTAGAGCACTGCAGGGGGTTATTGTGGCCAAAATGCAGGACTCAGCACTTGGACTTGTTAAACATCATAACGTTCTCATTCTAGGCAATATAAAGTACTAGAGAAGGGAAAATGTTTCCACAGTGTGCCTTATTGTCTCCTAAACAGAAGGGAAGTCCAACCTTAAAAGCACCACTGCAAGAAAGCAAAACACACTAAGACATCAGGAAACACTACAAAGACTATCATGTGTTCCCATTCAAGGAAGAAATCAGTAAAGTTTGGAGTCAATAGGGAAGAATGATAAAGAAGAACATGAATGATTCTTATAAAAGATTGGTAGATTGGCATATTTACTGTAGTTACATATGCTAAAGGATACTACAACAATTTAATTTGTAATCAACCAACTGTAAAGAATTATATCTCTATTAAAAGCAACAGGATTAACAAACTGTCAATGAATTGAGTAGTAATTTATAATAATCTTCAATATAGCAAATTTAAAGAATAAGGAGTGTAATTTAATACAGCATAACCAGTATCATTCAGTATATGAAATTAAGTTGGCAACCATTAAATCATTTGACAAAATTCTTGCTCATCTTATTGGGCCTGTGCTCATAAAAGACTAGAAGTTGGATCTGGAGAAAAGGTATATGAGTCAAGTGGTCCAAACATTCCACAAGGATGCATACAGTAAAAAATCAGTTTGCATAGTTTATTTGACCAGCAAACTGGAAACAGAACAAGGCTGCAAGCTTTCTTTTGTAAGTAAGTAGTGATTAGGTACATTTTCCTTCAGCCCAAGTGAAGCAAGTAACTTCCTCACTACAGATTTTTCTACTGACACAACATATTTTTATACAGCTGAGTTTAGCAATGCATAATACCTCATTAACATTTAACAGCATGAAATATGTCTCTGTGAAGGTTTTTGCATTGGGTTTTTTCTAAATGTAAAATAGGAAAGAAGGTTGTTAAACTTTATTTTTCTCTGGAAAAGCAAAACAGAAAATGTTTTCCCTTCACATTTTTCCATCTGATGTCAGGAGATTACGTTAGAGTTTTCCTTATTTTCACTCATGACTGACATTTAAATAAGTTTTGGAGATGGTAAGGAATAATAATTCATTCATGGCTATAAATATCCAAGATATGTTTAGTTAGGAGGAAACAGATGACCTAACAGAAGATTAAATCTTGGCAAATTTACTTACATTAACCAAACTCTTCCAATTAAATTTCAGCCAGCTGGTTGCTTCTAATCCTCTCTTATTCAGTCTATTTGAATGATTTTTAGTTATTGAGTTGGTTGGGGTTCTCTTTGTTTTTCTTTTTTTTAATGCCACTTTCATCCATCACTCTCAACACCAAACAAAGCATTTTGTGTGAGAATGAATCAAAGATTAAATGTCAGGGGCCCTACTAAACTGGGGATGAAGCCAAAAGCACTTAGAAATATATGAAACTTTATCACACATTCATAACTCCAAGCTAGCAACCCATAAGGAATGTAAATTGAAGATAGTTGCCAACTCTCTGCCCTAGTTGTTAACCAGATTGCTGAATATTAGGCTAAGAATCCTTGCTTATTCTGCATTAGGGCATTTGTTTTCTACTCATAGTGTCAGAGAGGAGGGAGGTCAAAGGGGATGACAAAAGGCTGGCACTGCTATTCCAGTGTACATGCTGCAGGTCATTAGTACTGCGTTTCTTCTGTACCATGAAGCACTTTTTTCCCAAATTGTGTTCCTAGTTTCTCAAACAGTCAGAAAGAGCACAGCTGTGTTACCCAAACAGGTAAGTAGTTTTACTTTGGCACGGGTTTTCTGCTTTGATTCTTTTCAGGGAAAAATCCTGGTTAATAACATGAACAGTGGCTGAGTTCCAGATCCTTGTGCAGTTCAGGCCAACCCAAGAACTGGACAGAATATATGACTGAAGAGTTCCGGCTTCCTTTCCATAGCTGAAGATGGAGGAAGAACAAACAAAGAAACAAAATACACACTGAAAAAAAAATATATATATTTGTACATCCAGTTTCTGTAACTACAGGGGAAGTTGATTTGTTGCAGTCTGTTTCCATCAATGAGTTGACACAGGAAAGATGCATGTGTGGTCTTGGAGAAGAAATCCACTTTTCCACACAATTCTGTGAAAGGCATAAGGCAGCAAGATTTTTAGACTTATTACTTCTGACAGTTTGGCATTTTAAATGCATGTAATTACACATACAAAGAAAAGTTGGATGAGAGAGCCTTGCCAAATAAACAAAGCTCTGATATTTTGCAGTCTAAAAATGTGACAATTTTGAAGGTGAATACTTGTTTAAACTAGGCATCCTGCATTATAATAAATTAATCTGATGCAGTAAGCAACAGCAATCATACTTTTTTTTAATTTTGGCAAAGTACAAGTCTCTAATTTGGTATTGTCACAGTCACATCCCACTGTGCTGGACAAAAAAGAATGCAATGGAAGGATTAATCTTTCCAAATCACCAAATATTTAAATGACAAAACCTGACATGTTGCATTATGAAGAAGACAGTAAACAGAAAGATCAGTTATCTGATCAATAGAGAGAAACTCTTAAGAATTTTTCCCAATTTCTTGTTTTAATTCCAATGGTGTATACTATCATGGGAATCATGTTTTATTCAAAGACTAATAAATCCAATGCAGAACATATATATAACTGGATCCCTGCAGACCCTGTGTAATCTCCACATGAGGCGTTAATATCCTCTGCACTGCAATGGTTACTAACCATTCATTAATGGCCAAGTGTTCTGGAGAAGGGTTACCTTGTGCTTTGCAAGTCCTCAGTAGAAGAGGAAGGGGAATTGTGGCATACGAGGGTCAGCAGACCCTTCTTTATTTCCAGAAACAATAGGACTGAGAGATAGCCAACCACTGAAACCATTGAATAACTTGATTTCAAGGTTTCTTTGGAGAGCCTAAGAGAATCAGGAGAATGCTTCAAGATTCTTTCCTTGAGACCAGTATTATTGTTTAGTGCACTGAACTTTACAAAAGTGATGCAAAAATTGAGTTAAGCACAGCTTGAGTAATTTGCCTGAGGCCTGAGAGGATGTTCATGAAAATATTAAAATTCAGATCTGTTGAGTCCTGGCCCTATGTCATAAGCTGTAAATTATCTTTCTT
>VWZS01010588.1:11527-26527 GCA_013397075.1 Rhabdornis inornatus | reverse complement strand
ACTTAGTCACTTGAAATTACCATCACAGTAAATGAATCTAACTTAAGTATGTATTTGTTTTCCACAATTCAACTCCTGCAATGATGTTTCTCGGAAGGTTAAAGACTCCTCTTTTGATTTTCAACATGGTAAATCGCATTGCTCTTCATGCATTTATGGACTTGTTCTCAACACTTGTGCAAAAGATGGGAATTTACTGTAATATATTTGGAACTGCAAAAATTTTGTAACTGCAGAGAAAACAAATAATGTTGATTCAGAACAAAACACATTTATTGCACTTTTGTCAGCTTTAATCCTTTTCTTCTTCCTTCTTGAAATTACCTGCCATCAGGATGTAATAAATAGAAGAAGCCTTTTGGATTCTGAAAATGCTTATGAACAAACTTAACTACTTCCAGTGCAGTAGTAACTCTTAAAGTATTTGGCTATTTACATACTTGCAAAATCAAACTTAAAAAGCAAACTGCTTCTCTATTAAAAAAAAAAAATTAAAAATCACCTTTTCAAAAATCATTAATGGAACAAACACTCCTCTATCTGATTTCCCTAAACTTTTGACTTCCTCAAAATCTGGCAACATAGATCCAGAAAAAACTTTTGATAATCCTAACAAGACAACAATTTTGCCCTTCCAGCCCTTTCCTACTTCATCCTTCCGTCATGCTGCCATAAAGGCTGATAGGCAAAATAATCAACTAGCAAAATAATCAACTAGACAAAATAATTAATTCAGACCAGAGAAAGTCTTAATTTTTTCTGGGCTGACTTGAAAAAAATTCTTAAGTTTTTTAAATTCCGGTTTTACCCAGGCTGTTTCCTGACCTAGATAGCCAGTCTTAAAGCCTTCAGATATACTACACCTCAGAAGGTGGGTGAAAGAGAAATGCAAAGGACAAATGAAATCAGGATTACCTCAGTTACAAAGAGGTAGAGAGATAGTTTCCCATTCTGTGGTTGGGAGTTTCAGACCAAAAGGTGCAGGAAAGGACTGTGTGTTTCACACCTCCAGAACAGAGAAGTTAAGCGAGAGAGGTGAAGTCTGATACACCTGGAGGTAAGACACCCACTGCGAAGCCACAAGATTCATGCTTATTCTGAGGGATGTCGGGAACTGATGCAGCTTTCTCACAGAGAGCTCCTCAATTGTTGCCCTCTTTTCTCATCTTTTCTAATTTTCCTATTTGCAGAAAGTAATGGATACCATGAAAACCCTCACTGCAGCCAGGGGATCCCTTCTTTCAAGAAAGTATGTTAGAGCATTATGGAAGACTATCAGGTTGCTTCAGAATGATTCATTTTTGATAAATACATGCTGATTGTTACTTACAAACTTGTACTGCAGAATTGTCATAATGAAAATATTACCCTTTATTTTTTCACAATGACTGGCTATACAATGATGTTATGAAAGTAATGAGATTGAGGAAGAATATTTCCTGAAATTTCCATCTATTTGTATTTTGAACTCTCAATATAAAGGATCAAAAGAACATAGAACAAAAGAAAAGTTTTCTTGTTCCTCAACATGTACTCAACATGGAATTTTTAATAAAATCTAGTCGTATTCATAGAGTGCAAAAGGCAAAAAAGACCTCACCCCTGGTCAACAATTATTTAAATGTTTTTAGACACAGTTTATTGGTAATCCTTTACCATGTACCATGGGAGCTTTCTTAGTCTTCCCCTGAGAATAATGAAAAATAGACAATTTCACTTAAAAAGAGATGAAGAAAAAATATGCTTTCTTTCTTTTTCCCCTTACAGGTTGCTGCATTCAGGAACAAAACCTTTAAGAATACAGCATATATTGTGAGTGGCTTGATGACCTTATGAGTATTTGTAAAAACAGAGGTCCACATTTATGGTTCATATTACTAAACACAGGTCTGGAATGGAGATATGCATTACCAGCAGAGTTCAAACATCCAGCCATCTAATAAAAGTAATTGTTATACATATTTATTATGTACCTGGTCACTACAAACTTGAAAGACTGTAAGATCACAGCTACTTCACTTATAAGAGAGAACATATGCTTTGCAATGTTGGTATCAAAAGGCAGACTTTTACAGATTTGAGCATTGGATGGTTTTTCAAACAACATCGCAAACAACCTGCATTGCCACTTCTTTCACTTTTTCCTGACCTACAGCTAGTTACAAAACTCCTCCTTAAACACCTCAGTTATGAGAAACAATTTTTTCTTGTGTATTACCTCGAATGTCACTGAAAGACACAGTGACTTCTTACTAAAAATACTTAGCTGAATAGTGTTACTTGGTCCTTACTATGTCAAACTAAAGCACATATCTCTGAAATTTTGCTATTCACTCATTTGGTCATCCCAGGCAACCAGATAACTAAGTATACAAAAGGACATAAATACCAAATGACAGGAACAAGTTCAATGCAAAATGAGACTGTCACATCATCCTTAATAATATCAAGAATCGTTTTTAAGTGAAGAATTGCTAATAATAAAATAGTGAACATTACTAGATTTAAGATGGATAGCTCATAATATGCTGGACCACTGGAGCTCCAAATCTTTCTGATTTTTAATCCTGACCAAGAAAAAAAAAGCAGTATTAGTGAGGATGAGGATTTTTCATGTCTCATTTAACTTGTAATTTGACAAGTAGTTCACTTACAAGAAGAGCTTTAAACATATTGCTCCTCCAAGGCTTAAACACAAAATCTTTAAGTATATGGAAAATTGAGCCAATATAACTAAATACTGGGGAACACCCACTTACAGTTCATTAATATTGCTGATTTTTTGGAAAGTCTTTTACCTTCAGAAGTCTGTACTTACAGCATTCAACATTTAATATATTTGGTGCAAAAAAATTCAGTCCTGATATTTCTCTATTTTTAACTAATTGATACCAATTTCCTTGAACTTATGTTTGGGAACTGTGGCATGAAGAAGACCAATTTTTTTAGCAAGAAAATGCAATGGTCAAGCAATAAGTGCTCCATCTTAAAAAACAAGAAAAACTTACAGGAGGAAGTCACAAGAGAACACAGGAAGAACAAGGTACAAGAAGAGTGTCTTTTTGCGTCAGCAGTAAAAACTTGTTGCCAACAAGACAGAGAAAGAGACAGAAGTTTACATTACTAAAAAGAGTAGAAAACCTGATTTAGAAGGATGGACAATCATGACTCCTTAAGAACGAGGAAGTATGTACGAGAATTTTTTTTTTATCATTTGTCTGTATCATGCATTTTTATTATCAAAATTCAGTCAGAAGATTGTAAGATGTGTCTCTGCTTCTATTATACATCAACAGATGACTGCTTTTGAAAGCATGGCTTTTAAAATTAAATTGCAGACCTAGATTAGCAAAAGCTATTGCAGAATGCAGTATGCATGAGGAATTAGACATCTGCACCACTTTTACCACCTCAGAGGACGATGCTGAGAAGCAGGCTGTGTGGATGGAGCTACATTCTGTGTGACTGCAGAATGATTACAAAGAAAGTAACCAAAAACTCAATACAAAAGAGCTAATCTTGCAATCCTGCTTAAATAAATTTTATTTATTCTCTGAAAACACAGTTACTGTAAATACTGAGCTTTTAAACATGTTTACATCCTGACTGAAGTGAGTTAAAAGGTCATCTGTGTTTATGGAAGTATGGTTACATTCACAGAGAGTACTTGTGCCGCAAGGCTTACATACTTAGACACAAGGCATACTACCATCATGGTCATTTGCTGGAAACAGCAAAAAATTTAAATTTTGTGAATAAATATCTCTAATGTGTCCTGAAATAATTACTGGGAGATTAGGATTTGGAGTTCCAAGTTTTTTTCTTACACAACACAAACAACCCGTTCCTTTCTAAGATTGGGCCCTTCCATATTTCCTACCCTGTTTGTCAAGAAAGAACTTTCAGTTTTCAAAATCTCATATTTTTCTGATTTTATGGTTGGTTTTGGTTTGCCTTTAGGTTTTGTATGTTTTGGTTGTTGTTGGGAGTTTTTTGTTTTTCGCTTTTTTGCCTCAGATAGGGAGTTTATACACAGTTCTGTCCTGAACCAAAAGAGGAATGAAACCTCACATCACCCCTTTCTTTTAAGCTGGATAGTAATGGCACTTTAAAAGGATAATGGGAAATTTCTGCATTATAGCTGTAGTTATTTTCTTAGGAAGACTACATCAAATAGTAATTTGTCTTCCATATTATAGAAATGAATTTTTTCCATGATGAAACATAACACATGTCCTAAGCCTTCATATGTTATGTCAACTTAATGGCAAAACAGGAAAATGTGTCTGGCTCTTCATTTCAAAATACAGGTGCATTAGGCATCTTTCCTTGTACTGTTTTATACAGAAAAGAAAAATAAAATCTAGGAGCTACTTTAGAGTTTGATCTATGCTGTCCTTTATTCTTCTTTCTAAGTTTCTTTATGCTTTTAGCAGGGAAAGTGCTCAAAATTGCTTTTAGATAGATTGTCTCAATTATAGTTTCTCTTCACTTCCACAGTCATTTTACCAAAGCCGAGGGACCTGATGAAATTCTCATTAGAGTCAGCTGGAAGATTTCAACTGACTTCACTAAGCACTAGAAGGGGCTTTCTGTTTTCCAGATGAAAGTAAGCACCCTTTACCAAGATGTGCAACACCTATTGCTTTTGGCCATAATACATACTGCCTCAACCCCACTGGATCCTCCAAACCCTTAGTGTTCCTACCAGTATGCCTTGATGGCCAAAGTGTCTAGCTAATTCAAAACTTCAAATAGCTGTTTTCAAAATAGAATTAAAACATTATCTTTGAAAGAAATACGCTTCCCAATGAAATCAGTCTGTTTCCTTCTTACCTTACTTCCCCCTACCTCACCTTTCTAAAAAAAAAAAAGTACCGTTTTCCAAAATACACTCATTAGAGGGACAGACACTGCAAGATGTTTCTTTTTATAAAAAATGAAATGAAAAAGAAAATATTGAAGGAAAAAAACAGCCAAAATGTTTTCAGAGCTCGTTAAGCGCTAACAAGTGTTTTCACTCTTAGATGGCAGGCCTATTTCTGCAGGAGTCCACTCATTAAAACTGATTTTTACTCCTGCTATTTTTATGCTTCCAGATCAGAAAGTCTGGTATTGTGTACTATGCGCTTCAGAGGTATTCTGTGGTAAAATAGCCATTGCAGCAGGACCTTGGTGAACAGAATAAAATTACTCAGAAATCTGGGTGTATTCTGTGGTTTCTTGAATAGTAAGATATGGGTAAGTGTAGTAAGTATAGTGCATTCCATTGTTAGTTTCTCTATACTTCTCCAAAAAAAAAGATAAATATTACACACTTTCCAAGATTTTGCTGCTAGTGCAGAGATTGAAGGTCATCTCCCATTTCAAAATGTGAGGATTTCAGCTGTAGGTTGTAAGTGAACGGTTATGATGGCTGTAAAGCAAAAATCATTTAATATATACAAAAGAAATTACCAAAGTGTTTAAAAAAACACCTGGCCTTTAGAAAAGACTAGGATTTTGTATGGCGCATCAACTCTTGATAAGACATGAACATAATTATGTCATATTAGTTAATAATGTCCTAGCTTTTTTTTCTGAATTCTGATGCTGTCTGGTATCATATCCCACATTGTCCACTGGATTATAATACATACTTAAGTTGCACTTGCAAGACTAAGGGATTTAACAGTACTAATATCTCATTATTTTCCTTTAAATAGCTGTAAGTCAAGTAATTTGCTGGAATAACTCCAGTGAGCTAGCAGATATATGTCAGCAAAGCATTTAGCCTAATTACACTGTTACTCCTGCCATAGCTGAGAAAACAAAGTAATCTGAGGTTTGATTACATCTGGAAGTAGATGTGGGAATTCTTTTGAGTTCAGATTTGTAAATATTCAGAAGACAAAAGGTATGGAATGATGCCACAGCTGAAGTAAAAGAAGCTGTTTACCTAATGAGATGAATCTCCAGTGAGATCTTTCTGACTCCTACAAACAGGAAAAGTTTCAATTTCAAATGACACTGCTACTCAGTTGATGGGAACACTGTGGAAAATATAGATATAGTGTAGAGACAATGACTGGACTTTTGGTTGTCCAGAATCTAAACAATTGAAAACAAAATTAAAAACCATCTTGTTAAACAACTTGATGAATCAGGGTAATATAAGCAGTAAAAATGTGAATGGAAACTCTCTGTCATAAATTAAAAAAAAAGGAAAAAAATAGAGTTTAACTTAACTATTTTTTTCCCCCACATTTTCATTAATAGGTTTATCTAGAACTCTGATTAAAAATCCTAGATTGGCTTTATGTTCTCATCTAGATGTTTTAGAAAGTAAAACAACACAGGTATATATATCTGAAAATTAACAAACAGCCCTATCTCAAAAAGGTCAAGGTTTGTTTTCCACTTAGAAAACATCAATAGAAAGAACACAGTCAGAAAAAAAAGGATTATTCCCATACTGCATCTAAACCCCATTTCACTGGCAACTAGGAAGAAGCCTCACCAGGACAAAGTGTAGGCCTATGGGATGGAAATTTTGAGATTAAGAAGGAAATATAGTCTATTCAATAACAACAACAACAACCACTGAAAAAAAGCCATTTTATACTCTTTCCAAGACATGTTAATAGCCAAAATTTAAATGTATATACATTTCTCACAATATAGCAAAATAGCTGCATGATGTCATCTACATTGTCAATTCTTAATTACATGTTTTGAAATTCAGTGAAAGGAAATTATACATATGTAAGTTTGAGTTTGGCTACTAAAATGAAGTAAACTAAATGAAGTAAACCTCAAAGCCCAGTTTAGAACAATTAAATTTTTTTCAAAATTTATTTTAACCCAGATTTAACCCAGATCAAATTCAATTGATTATAACATTTGTGTGTTAGCATCTTTTACGGAATCTGTTTTTTGTGGCATTATGCTGTCTCTCTCTATTTGATTTTCAATGGATGACCTAAAATAGATCATGAATTACTCTTTCCAGAGAGACTCTGACAAAGATGAAACCATGAAAAACTTGAAATTCCTTTTTAAAAATACTTTTGTGACTCTGAGAAACTGACTGTCATTTTGTGCTACAGTTTCTTTCGATTTCTGGAAGGAAAAGGAAGATGACTCAAGCAGTACAGATGGTCCAGTTTTGTGTGTTTCTGGCTGTCAAAAATTTCTTTGGTCAGAGTCTGGGTTTTACAAGTGGTTGGAAATTAGCATTTTTTTTACTTTCTTTTTTCTTAGATAAATTTGCAATATTCTTCACAGCCACATTAATATAGATAACTGTCTTAGGTAATATTTTTTTATTCCACTGTATATTATGAGCAAATAAAAATTACTGAATTAATTTTTGGTAAGAGAATTAATTTTTATGAGTTTAATAAGCTGCAAAGGCTCACAATTATATCCAGCAAGTAAGCCAGCACTGTTGTTGTCAAAATATCACATGCTGATTTGCAGGGGAGGAAGTCACCCATCTTGTAAGAATCAGAAACCTGCCAGAAGTCATTATCCCTAACAAAAACAGTTTTCGTAAAGGAATATGGAACAAACTCATACATGTTTATCTTATAAAGCACCTTTGCAGACATCCTAGCCATTTTAAAAAGTACTTTTGTTTCAAGATGAGGAAAAATAATTCTGATTATCAGTTTACAGGTTTAGATCAGTTGATTTTTTTTCCCCTAGGCATGGTAAATAACTGGAGCAACCTGTTAAATCTCTTAATTGTCTTGTGGGTTAATTGAGAGGGAACACTGGAGAAAATCTGCTACTTGGACCGCTTAAGAGTCAGAAACTCCAACTTTCAAATATCAGGGTTTTTAAATCTGGGTCTCAAAAATTACTGAAAGAGAAATCTGCTCTTCAAGAAAATTGCCTTTGTCTCATTTATATTTTCCTTTAATAGTACATTCTCAATGAAATTTCTCTATTACCAAAACCTGAATACAGTCTGTAAAATGGCTGATAGTGTTTTCTCTAGTATATAGTATATAGTATATAGTATATGCTATATACTATATTGTAAATAGTATATAGTATATAGTAGTATTTTCTCTTCTATATACTACTACCTCTACTATAATATAGTAGAGGTATAATTCTATCATGTCTCTGTCTTATGATAAGCAGGGAAGATATTAATACTTAAACTTCTTTCCTACATGAACATTTTTCATTCATTTATTCATTTAGAAGCTCAGAAAAACAGTGTATAAAGAGTAGAAGGAAAAAAATCAAAAGAAAATCAAGGCACTTAAAGGCATTTTGTTTTAAAACATGAGAATAAATACACATCACATTTTGCACTGAAGCTTTTCATGTGAATAAGTTGGTATTTCTACAGCACTGGAATGAAACCTCAGATCTGCATTTCCCCTTAGTCCATTAACAAGAAATTGAAGGCTGCTTTTAAATTAAGAGACAATACTAAAAAAGAGAAACTGCAGTCCAAAATATCAAGGGCCCGCCTCAGGAAAGATCTCTACATTGGCAAAGATTAATCTTTTCTGCAGAAAGAGATCATTACTGTTCTGAGACAAGTGAGAGGTAAGTAGATCCCAGTGTGAAAAAAAAGAGACTAAAAAAGAAAAGAAGATAAACAAGTCTGAAAGAATTTAAAGGAGGGAAGGAACTATTTGACAGGCTAATGAAATTCCTACCTTGGGATATCTAGGAAAAGTCTTCATTGTTAAGAATGAATGAGATTTGTTCACCATTTGTTTGTATTTCCTTCTGTAATTTCCTTCCCAAGTTTATAATAAATTTTTTAACACTTTCCCTCATTAGAATAAAACTTGCTTTCACGTCATGAACTGTGGTCATCAAGGTGACTGAAAACAAAAATACCTCTTATCAGGCCTGCAATCCAACAAAATTTTGCGGGTTTTAGTGATTATAGTTAATTTTCCACCAAACTACAAGAGTAAATTTGGCTGATAGTAGTGTCTGTGTGAGGGCAGAGATCTCACTCATGGCAACGAGTGTTATATCACCAAAAAACCAGGATGCATTTGCAGACCTCATCTCAATACAGACACGTATTTCTTTACATTTCTTCCAAAAATTAATATCCAAAGAGAGTTTAACTTAGTATTTCCTGACCTAGAAAGATGTGGCATCTGAAATAAATATGTAGTACACATATTTGGTAAATATGAATTCTGAAAGACAGAGGAGTAGATTTCCATCACTTAAAAGCAAGTACCTGAGATGACTAAATTCTAAAAATATTGTCCCTAGACAAATTATCTACTAAAATGGGGATTATGAAACTGACAATTCACTTTAGCAAAGACTGGATTGATGGCATCATCAGCATTCTTTTATACAATTACTTTCTCAAGGGTAGTATGCTGGTTTTGCACATTTGGCATTTGTTAAGGAGGGAAGAAGCCACTTCAATCACGGAAATTATTTTTCTGAGAGAAGCTGCCAAGAGCTTCCTCCATGTCTGACAAAAACAACCTGTGATTAGTTTTGAGAATTGACAACCTGTTAAACCACTGAGAAAGCTGCATACACCTCTGCGAACACACGTGTTAAAAACGAATAAGGCTGGGAGAAGCTCTCTTGCTTTCTGGCCTTTGGAGAGAGAAGTTCTCATGCCCCACTCCCGGCATGGTGGCCGGGCAGGGGGAGGAGCCCACAGGGCCCCAGCTGAGGCTGGGCAGGCTGTGGCTGCTGACATCTCGCCGACATTGATCCCTGCCCAGTGCTGGCCCGGGCCGAGCCGGGGTCCACGCGGCCCGGNACGGGCCCTGGGAGCAGCTCTGGGCCAGGCCAGTCCCCTCTGCTGCGGCTTGTGAGGCCTGGCAGGGGCTGGGCCAGGCCCTGGAGGCTGCGGGCAGGGAGAGAGAGGGCCATCAGCCCGACAGCTGGGATTGAATGCAGCAAAAGCCAGAAAACAGCTGTGCAGCCACAGTGGCCACCTCCATTCTGGCCATGCCCCTTGAAAATCCTAGCACAGGCCCCCCAGCATGGCCATCAAAGAATTCTCCACAATAAACAGCTCTGGCCACCTGGCAGAAATCACATGACTATCTGCAGGCCTTGGGCAAGATACTAACTCTTTCAGTGCACAGATGAGACTTGAAAACGTTGATTCTCTCTCTCTTGTTAAAGANTTGAAAACGTTGATTCTCTCTCTCTTGTGAAAGAAAAGGACAGACTAAAGACATGTAGAGAAACAACATGAAGGCACCAAGGTCAGTAAGGAAGGAGTCAGGTCCCAGATGGAAGGAGAATGAGGACATGCCTTATTCCTGGGCTGAAATTCTCTTGTAAGCCATGATGATGGACTATGACACGCTGAATATCTTGTAACTCATGGAAAAAGCATGGGGGGATGCAGCATTCACATTGTACCATGAGCAGAGGCATCCATCCTGAACAAGCAGGTGTTGAAGTAGAAGTGATCCCATGAGAAATTTGAACAGAAGAGTGATGAAGACCCTTTGGCCACAGGAAAAGAATACCTCTTTTCCCAGAGATGAAGATGATCTCAGAGACAGATGAAGAGAACATTTTGTTTTGAACAGCTCGTCCTTNTTGCCTTCCTCCTAATCCTATCTCATGGATGAGTAAATAATTTTAGTGGGTGCATTGGCGAGCACTAAACCCACCACAAGTAGCTTCCAGTAGAAAGAAAGTTAATCAAAGACCAATGTGTTACCCAGAACTCTTGGGGTTCACAGTTATTAGAGTTATTAGAGTTATGTTCCAAGACAAAGGCTAACAGAGGAAGCAGACTTCCATCATAACTAACACAGACTGTTGAACTAAATGTTCATAAACTTCAGCTGGAATTAGGTATAGTGCAGGTATCATCCTATCACACAAAGACCTGTTGCCATGAACATTTTAAGATTAATTTTGAAGTGTAAAGAAGTCAGCTCTGAGATAAAAACGTTAATGTCTGATACTCATGTGCCAATGAAAATTAAGCTAAGTCATCTAAATGGTCATCCAAACTCAAAATGAGCTACTGCTCTCCATGAATGATCTGTCTTCTGGCAGCTTGAATTACCACTTCCTCAAAATTAATATATCCTGCTCAAGTGAGTATTTATTTTGTACTTTGAAGCATGGCATGTCTGTATTTAGTCTGCATGCATTGCAGTTGTTTGAAAAGCATGGGGTTGCTTTTGGACTGAAGCCTGAGATTTTGATAAACAATGAAATCTTTGAATTCTACAATAAAAATAACAACTTTTTTCAGAAGGGTGATTTCCTTTTCAAATATCATAAGGCCCTTATATTTTCATGGGCGGACACAATAATCCTCTACAACAAAAGTCGAACATTTTTATTGATTCAAACTTGGCAACTGGTACACAGTATTATGCAATGAATTATTTCTTAACAGCAGTTTTTTGTTAGAGACTGAAACTGAATTGTTCCACTGGTTTCACTGAGGAGAACAGCCCATTTGTAGGACCTAGTTCTACTAGAAAAAGTAGATTCCAGTAGAAATTTCTTGCAAGGTCAAACTGTTTACAGTCAAAGTGTTATATTTCCTGACGTTTGTTTTTCACAGGAATGTAAAGAGTAGATATCAATTATACTAATAATATTCCTCTTAGGTTATAGCTGGAAAACAGTGTGAATTGAGTTCATTACTAAGTTTTGGTACAGTTCTCAGCTTCAGAGTTAATAAGGAGGAATAGATACCATATAAAAGCTCACTAGTATAATACAGTTTTCATGCATTATCATGGGAAACAGTTAACTGTGACATACATAAAATCTTTATGTGAATTAAATTAAAGCTCCATAATAAATCAAGGAAAATATGTATACAACAAATTTGCCAGTAAAAAAATCTCTTGGTTATTAAATTCTCTGTATTGGTCCTGGACACTACTGAAAAATCCCTTGTAAGATGATATCACACATTAATCTCATAGTGGAGGAAATATTTATCTCTCCTCAAAAATGCATCAACAATTTGAGTCATATGATAGGTCATGATTAATTTCTGACTTCACCTTAAAATTCTGATTGCCAATGTTTTGAACAGTTAATTAAACAAAACAAAACAAATAGCCCAGAACTCCAAACAGTTAAAAATACAGCCTTGCATCTTTACTAAAGATTATTTTTTCTCATAAAATTATGTCTTTTGACATATTGTTTTACTGTCCTGTAAAATAATGTAGCTCAGATTTGGGATGTAATTGCCTTTATCCATTGATTTCTACTTTTGTTTATTTTTGAGTGACCTTGAGACTTTCAACTTTGGGGTTATTTTCCTGAAGTTTTTGATATACAAGCTTTAACAGCTTAAGCACAAATAAGCAGAATAATTCAGGAAGCTTCAAGCTGCTTATTTTTCTTACAGATTTGTGTTATCTGCTTCTTTACAAGTATGCATGCCCACTGTTTTAGCCATAAAGCATTTGAATTTACTCTAAGACCTAACTGGATATACATCTACAGTGCAAGCTGTATACAGCACTTTATCCCTATGTCATGCAGGAGTGCAATGCCAATCTGAGACTCAATGACTGAGTCATGCCATATGTGTCTGATAGCTGGAGTTGATGCTCTCTGAGGAAATGCACCTCTGTGCCTGCACAGAGTACAACTTAATTGTTGTAAGTTGGGTAAAACTTATGTTGCCACTGTCACTGTGCTATCGGGAATCAGAAAGAAAAAAAGCCCTTCATAAATTAAAGGCCACCTTCAGCCATGTAAGTAAGCAGAAAAAAGGGGCCTAAATCTTCTGCAAATTTTTGGTAGAGAAGTGTTTTGTTAGTATTAAATTAACAACATGGGTTATGAGTTACCTAATAGGCAAAGACTCAGTTACCAAAATTTGGAGAATTGATATTAATTTTTGCTTCACATAGGTTGGAACCAAAACTTGTTAATTCTTTAAGGAATTTTTTAATAATTTTTGCTTTTAACAATTATTATGGATCATAATGCAGTGCACATGCGATCCATGTTCACAGATTTACAGATTTACAGATTTACACATTGAGAGAATATTCTGAGTTGGAAGGAATTAGTCAGGTTTGACCACAGAAAGGAAAACAGAATAGTAGAAGCCATATAACTGGTTTGTCCTGCTAGACTACCAGCTCAGGAGCAGGACAAAATGCAACAAAGTAATATCCTCCAGAGAATAACTTTTCAGAACAGAGGTTTTCTACCTATACTTCTGCAAAAGGAATGTAAAGAGCATTCCAATTGCATAGAATTTTATAATATGTCTATAAAAAATGGCTACTAATATTAAAAAGTTGAATGTGGATGCTTGGACATCATAGACAATTGATAAGGAAGGCACAGCAAAGAAGTCTGAAGAACCCTGAAGAACATGGGTTCCTATCTTTCATTCTCTTGCCCTCCCTGAATGTACCTTTCCATCTTGATGAGGGCACATGAACAAACCAGGCTTCCCTTCTTAAAAATATCACACATAGTTTAAAGGCATATGTGTGATGATAAGGTTAAAAAAGGTGTTACTAATAAGGGTATATTGGTAAGCCACTCTTAAGGCTCAAGACAACCTGTAACAATCAGCCAGTGAGATCTCCTGGGAAGATTCCCTGCAGTGCTTCCTCTGTTCAGGAAACATACATTAGCTCTGAATTAGATTAACCAAGTTAGTCCTTGTTGACACATGTGTTCCATCTGGGTAGCCAGCTAAAACACAGTAAAGTTTGTGAAAGACGTGGATCAAATAAACTTCCAACTAATTGATTGAAATATTCATCAAGGAATATGATTCAGAAGTGATAGGTTGAAGGAGGATCCTGCTAGAATTTGTTTTGGTCTTTCCATTCATTTGGAACTCCCTGGAGCTGGGATTTCTGCTGATGAATGACATCCATGTTAGGAGCAAAACAAGAAGGCTGTATTATTGGCTAGTTGCTCTCAGTTCATCTACATGAGAATTAGGAGAATACAGCTCCTTACTGGTATGAAGGCAATGTGTGCAGGAAGGAAATCTGATTACAAATCTGCAAACTTATGTATAATGTAGATGTTTTTTTCCTTTCACTTGTCTAATATATTATTTTTTCCCAAAAGGGACTTCTGTAATTATAACAGTGGGTAAAAAAAGAAGGCATAATAAGTGGCTAGTTGCATTCCCATTGAATTGGTTAGAAAAGCTGAATATTTTGACTATATTAGCAGTGAGATAGGGGATTCATGACAGGGACAGAAAAAGATTTAGAAGGTAGTATTTAAATATAATAGAAATAAATAAGAAGGATTCTCACAGATTCTTCTTTTCCTGCTTCTTTGGGTAGTTGACTAAACAGAGTGGTGACATGAGAAGACCTTTAGAATATTTGAATGAGGAGAGTGGATCCCTGTCTCTCTGCAGGGTTCACCCACCCAGAACTAGTTGTGCTATCACAGCTTATTTCCAATGTTCAACACGATACCTTTTGATAAAACATAAACTGATTAAAGGAAGAATTTCTTGAAACTTTCTGCCGAGTTTTCCCCTGTAAATTGCTTCCCTTCCCACTTTCTGTTCTTCAACTGTGAGACTTTACTGAGGCTCAGGAACATTGCTTTAAAGAAAGACACCCAGTGCTAACTCCTGCTGAGCAACAGTTCTCTGTAGTTCAGTTTTGAACACATTGAAGGATGGAGATTCTACAACTTTTGAATTGGTTGTAGAATTTTTTTTAACCAACCAAAAAGTTGGTTACCCACTGTTTTTTTGAAGAAAAAACAGTTCCAGACCACCTGATGAAAAAGCCTGTCTGCACACTGAGTTTCAGCAGTATCATCTTTCTGGAATATGTAATAATGACCCATGAATAATTTCTGGCCAACTCAAAAAGTCCACCAGGAGAACTTATGACAAAGCTAGAAAATTAGAGATATATCACCTCTTCCTGCACACCGGCCTTATAAAATTTTACTTACATGGCACTTTATAATTATAATTTTGGAACAAATATGGATTCTTTTATTCAACAAGATGCTTCTTCTCCAGTGATGTGTGCAATAAGCCCAGGTTTGGTGAAA
>VWZS01010571.1:1875407-2002078 GCA_013397075.1 Rhabdornis inornatus | reverse complement strand
CCGCCGCGCGCCGCCCCGCCTGCGTCACTGCGCGCCCGCGCGGCCTCGGGGGTGGAGCGGCGCGGCCGGGAGGGAGCCTGGGAATGCTGGATGGTTGCTGGGGATTCCGGATGATGGCTGGGAATGCCGGATGGTCCCCGGTCACGGAGCTCAGGGCCTGCGCTCTCCGCCTGTTTGCCAGCCGCCAGTGACCGGCCGTAGTTACCAGTGTGCAACGCTCAAACTGGCTGAGAAGTCCACGGCAGCTGCACGCTGTGCTGCACTGTCACAGAACCACAGAATAAGCTGAGTTGGAAGGGCCCCACATGGATGATCAAGTCCAGCTCGTGCATAGCACCATCCCAAGAGTCACAGCCTGTGCCCGAGAGCACTGCACTCTGCCGGGCTGGTGCTGTTCCAGTGCTTAAACACCCTTTGGATAGAAAACCTTTTCCTAATACTCAACCTAAGTCTTCCCTGACACAACTTACAGGACATTATCTCAGGTCCTGTCACTGGTCACCACGGAGAATGGATCGGTGACCCCTCCAACTCCCTGCACAAGGAAGTTGTTACTGCAATGAGGTCTCCCCTCAGTCTTCTTCAGGCTGAACAGTGACCTCAGCCATTTCTTATTGGCTTCCCCCAAGACCCTTCACCATCTTCATTGCCCTACTTTGGCACACAAAACTGCCCCCAGCACTGGAGGTGAGGCTGCCCCAGCTCAGAGCAGAGCAGGACAATCCCCTCCCTTGCCCAGCTGGCCATGCTGTGTCTGATGAACCCCAGGACACACTTGGCCCTCCTGGCTGGCAGGGCACTGCTGAATCATGTTCAGCTTGCCACAGACCAGAACCACCAGGTCCCTTTCTGTCACACTGCTTCCCAGTCTCTCATTCCCCAGTCTGTCCATACATCCAGGATTGTCCATCACATGTGCAGAATCCAGAACTTCACCTTGTTGAACTTCATATGGCTGGTGATTGCCCAGCCCTCTGATATGTGATGGTGTCTCTGCAGGGCCTCCCTGCCTCTGAGGGAGTCAACAGCTCCTCCCACTTTTGTCCTGTCTGCAAATTTGTTTAGTATCCCTTCCAGTCCTGTGCCTAGCTCATTAATGAAGATGTTGACAAACACAGGGATGAGGATGAAGCCTTGGGAACCACACTAGTGACAGGTCACCAGTCTGATGTCACCCCCTTCACTAAAACCCTTTGCACCTGACCTGTGAGCCATTTGCTCACCCATCACATCTTGTATTTATCCAGCTGTGTGCTGGACATTTTATCCAGAAAGATACTATGAGGAAAAGTATTGAAAACTTTGCTAATTATAACCAGTAAGGCCTTTCTGTCCTGGCTCCTCTTGTGTGGAAGCAAACATAGGACATATTCTTTGCTGGAGGTGGTATCCTTGTTTCATTGATGGGCTCCTGAAAGAGAATGGCACTAGTTTTCCATAGGAAGGAAAGCACATAGCCTCAGTTTCAGGTGCAGGTTAAAGGCTGCCAAGGGGAGATAATAAACAGTATTTCACTATCATCATTCCTCATTTCATCCAAGACACCCTGGTGACTAGTAATGCATTCTTATCTCCAGTTTCAGTTTATCCACATCTTGCTTATTCTTCTAGTACCAATATTACCCTGCAGTTTAAACAACTCCCACCTACTATCATGGCTGTTTGTTATAAGAGAATAACATAAGAGAATAATTTGATCCTCTCAACAATTTCATTTCACTCACCTAACAGTCTTGGTCTCTCATTGCAGGATAGATAGCCATTTTGTTTGCTCAATCATCCTCAAGTCACTTATACCTACGTTTTTGCAGATGTTGAAATTTCTACCCTATGTACATAGTGTTTAATATATGCATGGTTTTACTCATCTGAGCAGCTCTGGATATCCAGGTACATATGCTCACTAACGGTTTTTAAAAGAATATATTCTTTGAGCTGTGACTGCTGATGGAAACTTTTCAAAGGAAACAGATGATGTTGTTTTAGAGAACAGGACAATTGGCAGATAATGTGCACTAAAGAAATGTGTGGGCTTTTCAAAACAGACCTTCCCAGTGAAGTCTGTCAGGAGCACATTGTTACATACCAAATGGTTTTTAGATTATTGCCAGGTAAATGCAGTTAAGTTCCATGTGGATGCCAGACAGTGACAGAAATGGCAGCAGTGCTCTTTGTGTGATGTGATCTTATGTTTAGCTTTAAAGGGCAGCACAACTGGTTTGTCCAGTCAAGGTTCCAAGCATAATAATATTTTTATTACTGGGCCCCATTATTAAAGACCTCTTCTGAAAATAGGCTGTTCTGCAAGTCTACAGAGGGGTCAAATTTTGTAATGAAAATGTAATTTCTGTCAAGGGCTCAGTACTGTTTCCAGAAGCACACAATCTATACTCTGGCTACTCAGCAATGACCATGGACATTCTAGCCACTAATACTGACAAGTTCATTATGGTTATCCTAGGGGTCAGCTGTAGTAATTTCCATTGAAAATTCCCAATTCTTTTACGTATTTTCCTTTTATTCTGTTTTTGATATACATACTTTCAGTTGTTGTAAATTACTGTCTGGTCCTTGAAAAACAATTCCCTTAACTAAACATTCTTATACCCTTTCTGAATATATTCCTTAGCCTATTTTACCTTTAACTTACTTCTTTTCTCCTGTCTTTTCCAAAGTAAAGGAAAAAAAAAATCAGTTTCTTGTATTAACTGTGAGGTACTGAAAATATTCTTTTTTTAAACTTTCTTTTCTAATTCCATGTTAATTTTTATGTTTTTCATTTGTTTTGGGTTTTTTTGTTATTGTTTTGTTTGGGTTTTTTTTTTTGTTTAGTTTTTGTTTTTTAATTAAACAGTTGAGGAATTTTTAAATATTTAATTTTTTTTTGGCAAGACCTAATTATATATTTTCAAGGAAAAGAATTACACATGAGATATTCCAGTTTGTGTAGTCTACCTTATACACACTATTCACTGTGACGCTAAGTGTGATGTGGTAGGGCAGCTATGGGCAAAAGATGGGAGTAATTTTAGCCGTTAGAAACATCATGATTATAAATGGATTAAGCAGGTTATTATGAGTAAAGCTGACCAAGAACTTTTATAGATACACATGGCACACATTTCTGTAGGTGCCCTAAGTGAAGCTGTATGAAATATGAAGGGAGGAATTAACACTAAGATAGCAGCAAGGAGCTATGCTTACCCTTTCCCCTCTCTTAAGGGTAGCTTTTTTACAGTTACTTCCATGGCTCCCATGTAAATGAGTTCTTTGTGCATGGCTTGACAGATTTGAACAGTCTAGTTTCCAGATGGGTGAAGGAGTCTAACTAGATGTCCTGGTAATTATGGTTATTATAATGGGACAGGATTTTATAAAATCATGACATGTAAAATGAATTGTTTTTCTGCAGGAGTGAAAGAATATAGATCCAAATATATACAGTTCTAACACAGAAATGTATGCATATTTACAATGAAAAATAGCCTACTAGCTCCTTCCTCTTGTTTTCTCATATTTTCAAAATTTATACTGGTACTTAATTAATTTGCATTTTTAAAGAATTCCAGTGATTACATCTGGATATAGAGAAGCTCAGAAATTCTGTAAGTTGTTTCCTTTGCAGTTATCTTCAACTCCAAATTATATGTTTTGTGTCATCTTCATAAATGTAAAAGAAGCTTCTCTGGCAATTTATAGTGTAAAACAGAAATGTTGATAGCAACTGTGGGTGCAATACAGAAATCTATTGTGTACAAATTAAAAGCTTGAATGTGCAGCAGAGCAAGGTACTTGTGCAGAGAGCAAAGAAAATGGGGATGACAGGATGAATAAATTCGCTAAAATTGGTTCTTCTTTTCTGAGCTGATTAAGGTGTTCTGTGTAGTGTTAATAGCAATAATGTGATTATTTTCCTGAAACCTGCAAAAGAGAATTGCATAATGATATTTTCTTCTTATGATGCCTACTCCATTTATTTCCAGATTGCATTTCTCACAAACAGTCTACTTTTTCTATCTTTTCTGATATTTTTTCTGTAATAAACTTTTCCTTCCAGGTATTGCAAAAGTAGTATTATCTGAATATCTGAATTGATGCTGTAACTATACCAGCCTGGCTTCTTTTTCATTCCTTGTTAAGTAGAATTTAAAGTCAATAAAATGTACTGACGTTTATGAATCTTCTAGCAGATCTGCCCAGTAGATGCCTGGGATGTGCAGTGGATGGGATATTTGAGGGGGTGGTAGTTACTCCAAGACTATTAACGGTTTAATCTTTAGCCCGCAGGTTGGAGACAGGACTGCTCAGGCAATTGCTAATGGGATAAAGCTTTTCACCTCTGAATTGCCAACTCTGGGCCAGATTAGTGGGACAGGATATTTCCACCATCTGGTGTCTGGTCAGTGACCCATATGAGGGAAATCAGTAGCCATCCCTGCTACTGGTGAACAGCTTTACAGTTAACCCCCCATCACCCCCCAGCACATACTGTGTGAGAATGATTGCACCACAAACAGCTCCAAATGAGCACGAGGACTAAAAATCGCACTAGAAACTTGATGATCAGGATTCAGCACACTGAAGGGAGTGTGGGAAAATTTGCCAGCATGAGCTGTCAAGGGATTCTGTTTCACTGGGAATAGTCGCTTTAGAGAAAGCTAGTTTTTTTTTAGACAGCAAGAAACTGATGATTCTTGGCTGAAAATAACAACAGCTTGTAAGAAAAGTAACTTGATTTTTCTGTGATGCAGAAAAGCTGAACTTCCAAAGGCAAATATCCACTAATAATACTTCTTGTTGGCATATGATGTGTCAATACTCAAATAGAATGAAAAAGACGCTCTATTCAAATATGTAAAGATTTTGCAAACTGAGATAGTTTAGCTGATTTAATGAATAAAGAATTATGAATCTGTGTGCCACATTGGGTTTATTTGTAACATAGCACTTCTGGACACTACATCCATTTCCTATTTTAGAAATAAGGCCAGGTGTAATTATAAGATCTGTGAATTGGGCTACTGTCTGAATTTCTGTAGTTTTCTGAAGCAATATTCTGTCTAAATCAAGAAACACAAGTTAAATAGTACTCGGGAGAGAGTAAAAGCCCTCATACTGTAATATTAAAAACAGTGCTCATATTAAAATTTGTTATTTGTTACTATGATATTTTATTTACATATGGAAATAATACACCAATGTTAACCAGTTTAGGGCTTTGCCTACTGTTCCCGAAGCAAAACTATTCTTCTACTAGTGTGATCACTTTGAGATAAACTGAACACCTAGGCCTTACTAAAGAGATTTAAGGAAATGTACGAAGAATTTAGCGTCTGATTTCCTGTGTTTGGTTCTGTTGTAAGTCAGGCTTCTGTCGCAGGGTACCCGTAGTGTCAGCCCGGTGTGCAGCACGGTGACCGCACCCACACGGGCGCACGAGCGGCGCGGCGCGGCGCGAGCCCGGCCCGGCGGCAATGGCGGGGCTGTCGCGAGGCGCCAACGCTGCTGCGGCCCCGCCGCCGCCCGGCAGGGGGCGCGCCCACGCCGGCAGCCCCCGCCTCAGCCCGGGCCGGGCCGGGCCCCGAGAGCCGGCATCTTTCCGACCTGTGTTTGGAACCGTGTTCTGTTTGCACGGCTTTGCTGAGAGTGCCGTTATCTTGCATTTGTCAGTGACTGTTTCATAAAACAGCCCAGCCTTTTTATGTTTACTCTTATGGTAATCTTGTCATTTTATTCATCATGAGCTATGGATTGCTCGGGCATCATAACCCTTGAATCGTTTTTCTCTTCCACAATATTCAAGAAATAGACCCTGAATTAATTCTCACTATTAACAGCTTGTGGGGGCAGTAGGCTTTTAAAATAAACAAGCTTGGCTTTGTAAAATGTTGTAACTCAGGGCAGCATAAGGTAAAGATTGGAATTCATTTTGCGTGTGTAGGGCAAGAATTTTCAGATTTCAATAACAGGCTGTAGTGGCTGTGATCTCACCTGTGGTTTGTACTCTGGCGTTTCACTTCCATAGAAGCCATGGAATACATTCTGGGGTACAAAGAAGTTGGCTGAGACATCTCACCTCAAATATATGTGCTTTTTCTGTTAGATCTTCAATCTCAGAAAGATACAACTATTTTGTAAAGAATCTTTGTCTCTACAGACTCAATTAATGACTAGCAAACAAATACAGCAAAATCATGTTGCATTCCATCACATCTATTTCATTTAACGATTCTTGTTTCAAAAATTAGTGACTGTAATACCACTTTTTGTGCTGCTGTCTATATCTTCATTCTCTTTAATTTAATTTATTTATTTCTTCCTTTAATCCCTCCATGTCCTTAAATCCTTTGGTTCAGCCTAATCCTTCAAATCCTATAATTACTCAAACAAAGCATTTTAACCTTGTGGCCTTCCTGGACTCTTGCCTATTGCTTATGACGTGTAGGTCTTGCTTGACTAATGATGTTTACTGCTGCATTTTCTTTCCTAGGATACTCACGGAAAATTTCATGCCACATAGCTCCCATTTATAGCAGGGCTCAGTACAGTATTACTATGAGCATTGTAAAAATAGTAGTGGCTGCCTTCCACTCTTAGAACAATTGCTTCTTTTAGTCAGAATTTATAGTTGACTCTAGTGTAATCCCAAATAATTAATCCCAGTAAAGCCTAGATTTTGATAATTTTGATTTCAAGTAAGTACTTCCAAGTTCTTTGTGTCTATTCAAAAGGATTTTTTTGCATACTGTGTAAGGTGTATAACCAGTATAATTCAGGCATCTAAGAATGACAGCACTTGATGACACTATGTTGGTTTGCCTGAATATTTTTCTAAACACTTAATAAACACATTATATTAATTTCTCTTAGAAGATTCTGAATATTATGATGAGGATGCTTGTTTATGGTATTTATAATTTTTCCTGGAAGGTATTTTGTAAAGAATTAGTCATACCTTTACTTACTTTATATATTTTAATTTTTGAAAGAGGAATGAGTGGACCACCGTCTGACTAAAATTAAAAAATGATTTTGTTAACAGGAATGATATTTAAAAAAAAAGGGAAGAACAATTTTCATAATATTATTAAGGGGAAAAGGAAATAAAGGTATGGCAGGAAATGTAGAAAAAGGCTGAAAATTTTAATGACCTACAGTACTGAAAGAAAATGCCCTGTTAACAATGGTGAAAGCAAATGATAATATCATAAGGGTCTGGGTTTTAGTGAGGTCCAAAAGTGCAGTGGAGAAAAGAATATAAGGGCAGAAAGAGACCAAAAAGAAACCAGAGTGGTGTCAAGAAGAGGAGTACCATTAGGCATGTGAAAATACAGGAAAAAAAATACCTGGAATGTGAGTAATAGTAACAAATTTGCCTGAAGGAATAAAGGAACTGTATATACGTGTATCTGTGAATTTTATATGTATTTTAAATTATTACTAATCGTTATGATTCTAACTGAAAAATCCCCAGAATCCTGTTTTCAACATTAAGCACCTGTGTTAGCAAAAAGTTCTAAACTGTTCTGAATGTCTTATGTAGTAAGAAAGATACATTTCTCTGGAGAAAATGATAAACAGAAGAGTCATGAAATCTGCAATTTTATTCTGTGTTCAGCTGTTCCAAAGCTGGTGT
This sequence comes from Rhabdornis inornatus, assembly GCA_013397075.1. Classification (NCBI taxonomy): domain Eukaryota; kingdom Metazoa; phylum Chordata; class Aves; order Passeriformes; family Rhabdornithidae; genus Rhabdornis; species Rhabdornis inornatus. The sequence goes on along the minus strand of VWZS01010571.1, from coordinate 1,994,442 downwards.
TCGGGGTACACATGCTTATAAAAGGATGTACATTGATAGGTTGAGTTCTGCAAGCTTGAATAGAGGGAGACTCTCCTTGTTACTGTTTTTATGACCTGTGAGCAAAATTCTCTAACCAATGTTTGAGCCACAGTCTCTAGGCCTCACCTCTGTGCCTTTTAGGTACAGTTAGCACATTGCATATTTACCAGAAGTACATTGAGTGATTTTTTTTAATACACAAACATTACTTTAAACTGCCTAAACAAACCATGGAAGCATTTATGAAAATGAATGACTTTTTTCTCTGATGACTTTTAGGCACCAGAGACTTGCACATCTGGGCCTGACACAGATTTATGGCATCACCTTTTCCAGCATGTCTTTGAAAGAGGTTCTGCCTAAGAAAAGATAAATTCTCCTTATAAGGCACACTAAGCTCGGCTGGAAGCAACAGAATGCCCAGAACTATTTTCTCAATATGATTTCTTGGGAAAATTTTTTTTCTGAGATTGACTAACTGAGACTAAGCTATTGAAAATAAAATTGGTTCATAAAACTTTTTTTTTTTTTTAATTTAGAATAACCAGACTCCTAAACTCACTTTCCTATCCCACACCAAAAAGAACATAATTGTAAGTACAAGAAGGGGGAGCAAACATGGTAAAATATAGGATGTGGGAGAAAATTCATTTCTGGAGAGGAGACATTGAAAAGACTTGTATGGTACAATTTGTGGAGGAGACACATAAGTTTGGACTTCTCCCCAGTGGAGTGAATGAGAGCAAAGCTATCCCATGGCAAAGCTCAAAGTTTACTACTCATTAATGAGGAGCATTGAGAAAGACACAATACCCAGCACGCATTGCTTGTATCCCTCAATACAATTAGATGATTAAGACGCTATAAAACAGCACTTAAAATGCAGCTGCTGTGTCAAAATGTGTAGGTAGAGATAATACAGGGTTTTTTTTTAACCAGTGTTTCACTGTTGGAAAAATAGGGATGTTTTGGGACATGCACAGTTTTTGTGCATGATACAAACGTCTGTATCAGCTCAGATTAACTGCGCAGTTGAGTTCACCTCTGCCAATGATACTGAGGCAAATAGCACAACATGATGTGATATAACATAAAAGAGAACAGTTGAAAGGTTAAAAGAGAAAGTAAAAATGTTGCAAATACTTAAAATTTAAGGGAAAATATTTTAATTGGTAAGAATGTGACAAAAATGCCACCATCTTAATACTGCTGCCAGGTTCCTTATTTTCCCCTTTCCTTTAGCATTTGTCACTGCTGATAAAAATGCTGTATATTTGCTGAAAATAGCCTGGACACTGCATTGCTTGACTCTTTAAGAGAATTCATGGTGACTGCAATATCTTTGAGCTTGCTGTTGCTTGCGTGAAATTATTGCAGCTGTGAAGAAAAGCTGTAAGTGAAATTAATCAATTTAAGGACCAGCCGTACTTGTTCACAATGATCAGTATTGAATCCCTGAAGCCTTTTAGTAATAATCATAAAGTCATTATGCACAATGAGCACCAGTAGTCTACCATTATTAGAGTAACAGAGCATCAACATGATTTCTTCACTTCAGACCTGCTTCTTGATGTTAATCAGGAGTAATGCCTTAAGCAAACAAGTTCTGTGATATTTTTCTCTTTTCACTAAATATAAGCTACCTTAACATGTAGAATCATCTATGTCTACTCTGCAGCTTAATCTTGCATGATCTTCATAGCTTAATCTGGCCCTGTATTCACAGCTCTTTCATGTTGGTTAGATACCATCTTCTTATTATCTTTGTTGAAGCCTGTCAAGACAAAAAAAATCCCCAAAACACAGGTAATTCTTGAGGGAGTTTGGATTTGATGAGTTTTTAAACCTTTGCTTTTTCCTGCAAGTTTAGGCTATGACATGAACATTTTGACACTTTATTAGATGGTAAGGAGGCCATAGGTTCTATTTTTACTATTTAAAATCTGGATCTATTTTTATCCTTTCTGTGTCTTTTTATTCTTCTGCCATTACATGTTCAGTATTTTCCTTTTTGGCTACAGTTTTTCCACTCTGGGTTTAAAAAAGTTATATATACAACTTCTGAGATTTTTTCTTTAAGTAAGAGAAATCAGTCTTTCAGAAATCTGATTTAGTACTTTCACATTATAGGCTACATATTCTGTTCTTTATATGCTTCAATTCTATGAGATATAGATTTGGAAGATCTNTTTTTATTTTGTACCTGATTCTATGTATCTGTCATCCAGATTCTCCCTGCAAATAGGAGTGGGAGAGCTGTTAAGTTTCTAAGGGGCTATGTGGGAACCTCCAGACATTGTCTGCATCTTGGAGCGTTCATTTATTTTGGTCTGTTGCTGTGAGATTCTTTGCAAGTTGCCTGCTCCTCATTCACGTTTAATACTGTGCTTTAAAGTGTGTTTAATTGCAACGGAATTAATGAATTGTCACATTATGGGATCTCAGATGATAGCTTAGTTCTTATTTGTAATCATATTTTGCGAAGTTTTCATTCTTTTGAACATAATGCTGTGCCTATTGATTGAAAAAAAGCTTTGTGGAGACTTCTAAAACTATTTCTGATTTTTGCTGGTTCATTTAAAAACATAAAGATTCAAAGCATATAATTTCTGTCAATCTTTGTTAAAGAGATGGGCCATGTTTCCCTTCAGGGTTATCTGCTTGATCCTCTGGACTTCCTAAGAGACAATATTTCATAAATTAAATGAAAATCAGATCAAATAACTTAAATTTCAAAATCAGATTTAAATAGATTACATAAGCTGTTTTAAAACTGAAGTGGAATTAAAATATGAAATGCAACCTAAAATGCTGTGGTTGAGAAAGTCCACATCTAACAGTGACCAAAATAGTGTGCAGCTATTAGGCTACAAATGTGTATCCAGGTATGCAAAGAAAGGACAAGGGAAGGATATGTTATTTTAACTGCAGTACTGCAGTACCATACGCAAACAATCTCATAACTCTCTCTTCTCCTTTGCCTGTACTGTTTAGTTGTTTCTCACTTCCTTCAGAGTATAGAGGGTTTATTTCTGGGTCCAAGTGACCTCAGACATGTCAAAAAAAGCCCGCTATATCTCTAGTTTTGATTGTACTTTACTTCTAAACCTGTTATTCTGCATCACTCCACATGGTGTCTTCATGGACCGTAAATCTTTAAAAATAATTCAGAGGCCAGTTGCCTTCCAATCCAGCCTTTCATTCTTCCCTTCTCTCCTGTGCACATGTGTATTAACACGCAGCTCGTGTCTGACCCATTTGTGATTTGACAAAATTTAAAGCTGTTTACTTTGAAGACTTGATTCTTTGTTTTCTGCAAGGAAGGTGACCTAGTAAATGAATAATTTTCAGTTGCTTTATGGAGTTAAGTGTGTTAGAATAACATGGTTTTGTTTTTGAAGGCTTTGAAGTGATTCTCCTTTACTTTCTAAATACACGCATTCAGAAGCATTGTTGTTCAACACATTCCTGTAGGTCAGATTCCCAAGGAAGAGAGTGGGATAGTGGAACAACATGTGAAGAAGCCCCTGAGAAGAAAATCAGAGGAATGGAGTTTGTTCAGCCTGGAGAGAAGAAGGCTTGGGGTGATGCAGTTTCAGTCTTCCAGTACTTGAAAGTGCAGCTGTGGTGGAGAGGGAGGTGCTTTCTTCTCAAGCATGCACAAGGGCAGGATGAGAGGCAATAGGCACAAGTTCTTCAGAAAAAAATCCCTCTGGACACAGGAAAGATTTTCTTTACTGTGAGAACAACTAAACTTTGGGATAAGTTGCTCAGAGAAATGGTGGAATGTTCCTCACAGGAATTACTAAGAGCTTGGCTTGGCAGAGCCCTGGGTAACCTAATGTAGATCCCTGCTTTCAGTTTAGACCAGATCATCTTAACAGCCACCTTTCAACTTGGACTATTCTATGTTTGCATGGTTATTCTTGTTACTAATTTGTAAAGTTGAATGTTGGAAATAATCTGTCTTTAAGGAGAAAATTCTAATGTTACTTTTAGTGTGCTAGGGAATTGTTGTCATGAGGACCCAAAGTGTAGTGGTATGCAATATATGGAGAGACATAGAGAAAGACATGCAGAAAGAAGTAAGATATGGGGAAAAAAAATTCTATAAAAAGTCATCCAACCTGGCAAAGTTTTTCACAGGTTCCTTTTCCCATTTTGTGACAGCATCAGATGCAGTCAGTGTCTTAGTCTTAGTTACTCAGACTGTGTTAGAATGGAAATAAGCTTTTAAGACACTTCCCAGACTGTAGAAAGCCAGGGTAGTCGCTGTTCTCACTGTTACTGGAGAAAGTGTTAGTCTGCATGGGCCATCTCTTCTACTGAGAAAACTGTAGAAAACTATTCCACATAATCTTGGAATAATCTTGGAATTCAAACATTTGATGTCTATGAAGCAGTGACATTTTTGGTAAAAAGTGTTTTTCTTTTATCTAGTCTAAATCTACCCTCTCTTAGTTTAAAACCATTACCCCTTGTCCTATCTCAGCAGGCCCAGCTCAAATGTCTATCTCCATCTTTCTTATGGGTGTCCTTTACACTGGAAGGCTGCAATAACATCTACCCAGAGCCTTCTCCAGGCTGAACAACCCTGATCCTCTCAGTCTGTCTCCACAGGAGAGGTATTTAAGCCCTCTGATCATCTTTGGGGCACTCCTCTGGACTTGCTATATTGGGTCTATGTCTTTCTGCACTGGGGTCTCACAAGAGAGGAGTAAAACAGAAAGAACCGTCTGCCTTGTCATGCTTGCCATGTGTCTTTTAATACAGACCATTAGTGCCCCATGAGCCAGCTTTCTGCTACCTTTAGGTTAGCAGAAAATCCTGGGGAACGCATCTCTTTTGAGTGATAGGAGGAATAAGGACTCCTAAGAATTATTAGAGATGAAAGATTCAATTGTTCAAACAATGTAAAATGCCACAAGGCAACAGCCTCTTAAGCCCACTGCTTTTTTCCTTTTCATTTTGATTCGTAGGCTGGAAAATTCCTGTGACTCCTGAAATGCTTGTGGTCAGTTTGATATTTCCCTATAAATTGTTTTTTATAAAATTACCTGTCCAACCTATATAACAGGTATCTCTTTAAAAGTCAGTAGACATCTGTGTAACACTGTATGGTGGAAAGTCAATTCGGACTTAAAAAAATATAAAGGCTATTACATTAATTTATAACGTGCAAGTAAACTCATCTTTTCTTCCAAATAGCTTTATATACAACTGAATGAAAAACTGTTTGCAGGAGATCTAACCTCATATGCTCTGGAAAAATTTAAGGATCAGAGTGGAGCTTTTCAGATAGTGGTGAGGGAAGTAATAGTTATACAGCCTTCCTTCTTAAAAAGTCTGTGCATTTTCTTCCCCAATTCCCAATACATATACACATGTTGTCAAGAAACAGTATAGTTTGCAGAATAGAGAGATTAAGTTTTTTTATGTAAGGTTTTATATTTTTGATGTTGTAAAATCAACAATCAACTTTCTGAGAAAAGGATTTAGTATTTAATTTAAGGATTTCCAGCTCTTTACTGTCTCCCTTCTGTCTCCTTTTCTTCTCTGTTGTTCCTTTTGTGCTGACTTATTCTAGCTTGTCTTTGAAATTAACAGCTCTTTCAAGGTGGGTTATTGGGGTGTTTGGCCAAGTGGTTGCATTTTATCCACACCCTCCTGCTTATAAATTGATAAGATGTTTCTTCAAAGTAGAATGCATATGTATGATACAATGAGGTGCACACTACATTTAAAATTTCTGTTTAAAATTCTGTATCTTTTCTCATACTTAATCTCCAAAATCCTAAGAAATTTTTCTGTGTGGAACAGAAATCAAAGCAATGATAAAGTCTTTTTTTGACATTTACTTCAGAAATGAAGTCATAATCACTTGTTAAACTTGGCTGCTTTTACACATTAATTCACATGGGATTTCATTTGGATTCCATGTAGCCAAAACAGATGTGTTTTAATAGCAATGAAAGTTGATTGTAATTTGTTTTCTTGAACAAACAGCTTTCACTGATGTTTTGTAGTTCAAATAAACTCTACTGCCTTGCCTCAGAAAGTTTGAACACCTCTTTTGAGGCTAAATTTGTAGAAAGCCACCTGAAATAATCTTTGATGTGATTTTTCAAGCAGTGACAGGTCAAAATGACTAAAGGGGACTTTCTATGGAGAAGTTAACGAGTCTTTTCCCATTCTGCTCTCACTTACAGTCCGCCTGAAATTCTAGGAATCTTACCTGTCCAGCTACTGCTTTTTCCGTAAGACAGCCCCCATTGCTACAATCAGCATGAGTTTTATAAATCCCTTTCATAACGAGATGTGTTGTGAAGTAGCAGAAATTTCTATTGTGAACTTAATGAACTTCACGGCCAAATCCGTGGAGAAAAGACAGCAAACACAGGGAAAGAGCCAATGCTTCTGACCCCATTTAATTTCTTAAAATTCATACTCTACAGAAGTTTTATGGGAATGTTAGTATTTCTACTCATTAAATGAATCTTAGTGAAAATAGGAGGCTCTGATAACTGTACATTCATTCTTTCCACTAAATTTTTCATTTCCCTAATTTCTACCTGCATGTAGGTCCAGATAGACTGAGAAATAAAGGTGCAATTTTACAACTCCTGGGTACATTGAATTTTGATTTTCACAGAGGTAAGGACTGCTTTCCTTCTTCATGTATTTTCTTATTCTGTAAAACATAACAAAACAAAAGCATCTTTAACATCATCAGAGGAGTTGCTTACAGATCTGGGTTAGTATTTTCATTCATACCAAATGGCTTTCACAATAGGCCTAATATGGTTGTTTAGGTAATTCTTCATTTATATGGAAATGTTTGGGTCAATAGAGAAATGACTGGCAAACTTGCTGTGAATGCTTTTGTCTCTGTGCTTTCTAATGTGTTTTGATACTTGATTTTGATGTGACAGGATATTGTTCTTTAAAAGTCCTTGTTGCTCTGCCCGTTTTCAAAGAAAGTCGAAAGCCCTCTTCTATGTTGGTGCTCTCCTCTACCACAAAACACAAATACTCTTTCCTGGAATATTTGCTAAAGTATGCAGGATTTACCTTTCTAGTAGCTTGTTTCATGGAGAATACTTACAGGAAGGAACATGTCTCCTTTCTGTTTGATTTTCCATTCCTGAAGCAAAGATTTTTAGCCTCTTTATCTACTTCACTGAATTTTCAGACAAGTAGCATGGTTCATTCTTTGTCTAAAACCTCTTGACCTCATTTTTTTCAACTGAAGTCAGCATATATTTCAATACTGAGGCTGAAGAATAGATTAAATCCTTCATGGATCTTTTGTAATATATATTGAAGTTTGTGTTTATGTGTTGTATGCATTATTCTCAACTGATTTGATAACTTTCTGAAATATATGGTAGTTTTTGAAGGCAAGAGAAAAGCAAATTTTTTTTATTAAACTGAGAAAAGATGTAGGATTTATATAGACATTATAATACTTGCCAAAATCTAACTTGAGCAGAATTACACTTAACAATTAATTTCTGAGTTATTTTCAAGCACAAAGTGCTTGTCTTATTCTACTGCCTTTGAATTATCACTGAAACTGTCACGCTTATGGTTAGTACAGGAAACTTAAAAAAATTTTTACAGCTCCTATATTTTATTATAGGAGCCTTTTATAAAAACTCTCTGTATTTGTGATATGTATAAAGAGAAATTAATGATGAAACCAATTTTTAACATTTTCTAAAATGCTACATATAATTTTTATAACCCTAGAAAGTGTTCTATTTCAGAAATTCCTGAGGGACAAATATTGCAACGATCTTAATTTAAGTTTTATAACACCTGCCCTTTGAGCAATTGCAAATAAAAATATATCGTGTCCTGTAGGTTATCAGCATGAAACAGAATTCCAAGAAATTGTATATCTTTTCATTCTTGTTGGCACCATGACTTACAAATTTATATTCAAAGAAATTACATATATCATTCTGACATTCTAATTTACTGAAACTTTTCAGATAGTACCAAAATATTTCATGTGAGTAGTTCTCTTTTTGTACAGAACAATGACTCATTTTAGCCTACTGCAATTGTAAACAAGAAGAAATTGTTCTAAAAGCACACATGCCTTCCTGCTACTGTTCATTTTAAGATTTAGGAGAGGGTGGAGCAGCCACAGAATTTTCAGTCAGATCTTTTTAATTGCTGGACTTCTATCTTATTGTAGAAGTTTTTAATTAAAAATGTACACCTGTGAGATTAAATAACTTTTACAAAACTGTTATCTAAACATTTTTTGTTACAAATGAGTTGCTCATCTTGTGCCTTCCCTTTGTTTAAAGAAACAAAGACTGACCTTAGAAAGGGAAGTATGCCTTAGTCTGCTCTAAGTAATAATACATACGGCTTTATTTCTGTGCTGGAAATAGCTTGATAATTTGTGTTTGTTGTTTTTATTCGATAATAAAAAGGAAAAGAAATTAGAGGCTATATTCAATAGTGTTTGACACCATAAAATTTATTTTTTTAAGAACTTCTCCCCTGGATTACTCTACAGAACCCAGTTTTTATTACTATGCAACTTCAACAGTGTGTTTGAAATGAAAGATTTATAAAGCTCTATTGCTAAGAAGGAATCTCAGCCAATTCTAATCTGAGGTGAGGGGAAATCTCAAATCCCATTCCTCAGACTATTTCCTTCAGTCAGCAGGGATGCATCCTCTTACGCAGGATCTGCAGCACTGAATTCCCTCCTGGAGTTAGTTGCTCAAGTCACTTTTCCTTAAAATACAAGTTAGGCTCATTCTTTTGTGAATTGAATGTGGTAGTTGAAGCATATTCTGAATTTAATTCTTAACTGTTCTTGAAGGCACTCACACTGACATCCAACAGGATTTCCTCATCAGTATGTGAGAGATTTCTGCCTGGGCACTTGCTACCTTTCCTGAAGAAGATGAGCAGAAAGCTGTGAGAGATTAGTCAGGGCCACCCAGCTTCAATCTGGGTGTTTGCTGAATTCCTGATTCAAAGCATGCTTTCACTTATAGCTTAAAAGAGAATACAGAAGCAGACAAGACTGAGATTATCAGTACTTAGGTAATGTAAATGTAATTTACATTATTTACATTTATTGCAATTTACTCATATTTGATGCCCAGCACTGGTCACAAAACACTTTGAAGGAAAACAAGTATCACCACTCTTTTTTTCTATGAAAATTCATAATAAAATTATGAGGCAGAGTTCATCCAGAAATTTAGTGCAACAACAATCTTTGCATATACTTGACTAGCAGTTAAGTTATTCTGTGATACAGATACCATTCTGGCAGAAGAGGCAGAGTCATAGTAAGCCAAATGCATATAGAGTATGAAGGAATATTTTTTTTCCTCACCTCTAAAAAATCTTCCAAAAATATATCATGATTCTGAATGACATTGCCTTTCTCAGAAAACTTCATTCTGAGAATTATTGAAGATTAATTGTCCAAAAAAAAGTATTGCAGCAAAGTCAGTGCTTGCTGTCAGGAGCCATACAGCTACTGAGATGGTTCAGTCTCTGCTCAGGTGCAGTGCAATGGAGGGGACAGTCTCCTTTGGAGGATGGATGGTTGTTTCTTTCTAGAGCCTCCTCCTGGAAATTTCATAGGTGAGGGTCTATGCCTCTTTCCTGGCTTAGGGCAGGATGGATTTTCACAGCTATTATTAAAAATAAAATTTGAGCTTTTGACGGTAGCTGTAGTTACCTGGGAGTAAGGTCAAGGGTTTTAGTGAGAATAACAATACAGTGTTAGCCATGACTTCTGTTTGTGATAAACAACTGAGGATTTTTTCATACTGTCGGTAAATCAAGTCCAGAACTTAGTCATTCTCCACTTGAAGTCAAGAGGAGGATACCCATTGCCTTCATATTTGCAGAGTCAAGCCTTGGGGGAAGTAACAGTTGGCTCCAGGAATTTTAGCATTACATATAAGGAGCTGAGGATAGTGGCTGGCAAATAGTAAATAATTTTATATACTTCTTTCTTATTGCAAGCCTAGTTTTTACTGCAGCTGATTTAGTCAGGACTAATCGCACTAACATGCACTCCAGTATCTGCCCACCCAAAAGTTCAGACAAGTGATCAGTTATTTCAGGAGCAGCTGTTTTGTCAGTACACTTATTTTTAATTATGTGTTCTTAATCTTGGTATATTTGTTTCCTTCTCATTTATTTAAGAACAAAGAACAGTTTATGTAACTGCCTGATTTTTCATAGCTTCCTATTTGCTTCTGGAATAAACCTTAAATTACTTAATTTACAGAGGACATCACAAAAGTTTTATATTTAAATGACCCTGTTAATACATGTGAGGGAGCTTAGTTCTTCAAAATGCTATTGTTTTGGCATTTCTCACTGTGATAATGAAATCCACAAACTTATAAATATTTTGCTATGAGTTATGTACTACTCAGAGAACACATTTTGAGTTTGATAAACACCACTAATATATTAGGAATTTGATAGGTTGGGGTTTTTTCCTCAAGGAACATAGACTAAATAGCAGCAGTTTGAATAGTCATAAATTTAGAAAAGGTTACTTACCTGAATATGGAAGAAAACTCTTTATAAGCCAAATCTTACTAAATGGGAAAGCCGAATAGTATTTTTTTTAATTACTGTTTTTATTACTTTTGGTCTATAACTAGTACTGCTAAACAACATGATATTTGGAACATGACATTTGTTATGATATCAAGTGAGTTGGGAAAGATTTTAAGAGGCCAGCTAGTCCAATCTCATGTTCAAAACCTCTCTTACTGCTTGTGGTGTGAGAAATGCTGGATATTTTGATGAGCCAAGGTTAAGACATCACTGGCTTGTTAATAAGAGCAGCACATTTGTTCTGTAATTAGTCTTGGTTTCCCTACTTAGCATGGTCCTTTGAAGTTCTGGTGAGTAACCTGAGGCATACCTGTGATCTTGACCAAAATCATGCAGAAAATAAACAGTTGAGCTACATATAAAATTCAGAAAGCTGACTCTCAATCCTTTGTTCAAGCCCTAGTCTCTCTGGATTGCTTTGAAATTATTTGGGAAAATCCTTATGGAATTTTATCTGAGATTTGTGCTGAGGCATCAAACAGGAAAACCTCTGTCTATCATGGAAAAAAGTTCTGCATGACTGCTCTGCACCCTATGCAGCGATGTGTTCAGCTCTGTACTTTTCCATAGCACTCATAAAACATGAAGATCAGATATTTTCTATTGACATCCTACCATTATTGGTGATCTGGAAAAATTATGTCTAATTAAAAATAGATGATCACATTTAGATACATTTTTTTTTTTTGTTCCCAACACAGGTCCCACAGTATTATTAAATGTTAATCTGAGCAAAGTTTTACATTGGCTGATGGTCAAAATGCAGGATTAATGCTGCTTGCTCAACAGGTCTTAGTGAGAATTAGTTTTATCATGTACTAATTGCATCAAACCATTTTCTGATAGACTGAGGAAAGTTTAATTTTAGTACTTTTATTATCTGTTAAAAAATAATTCCCTAAATGCTGCACTTAATCACTTGCTAGTTAATGGTATATTCAGCAATTCTATTGCTGGTTGCAATATTTAGTCAAAAAACATCTCCTAATGTAAAGACATTCTGAAGGGTTCTTTTTCTATTGACTTTGCGAAATGTGAGAGATGAGGTATGGGCAAAGATCAAGACACCAGCTGCTTTCTTCAAAGACTTTTGATGGGGTCGTGGGACCTGCAGCTTACAGGGTTCTGTTCCAGCTCCTGGATGGTATATTTACTCTTCAGGAATAATGCATACCATCACACTTCAGGATACTGTATTTCAAGTGCCGTCCTTATTGACTGGTGAGAACAGCTGTTTTATGACAAGATACTTGATAGCAAAAAAAAAAGCACTAAGATTCAAATNTTTATTTTATTTTATTTTTAACCTCAGTTGAAGAACTGAACAAAAACATTCACTATCTGGATTATTTGCAAAATAGATCTAGACATCTAATACTAAATGTGCTTTTTTAAACTATTCTGTTTTTCTGTTGCCTTTGAGGAGGTTCTCATGTGAGATATTACACTGAGTAAAACTGTGAGGGCTCTACTTGATTACAGAGAGTGTGGTGAGCTCTTCATGTTTCCACACTTCATATTTTTAGAGTCTTTCATCTTTAGCCAAAGTCAGAAAGTTCTACTCACATCTCTCTTAAAAATCCTGGGAGGAGAAGTGGGCATAATTCCAGCATCCCTTCTAATCATACCTCAATGTAATCTCTTGTAACATCAAAGCAGTTGGAGGATGATGACTGGAAAAAAAAAGAAAAGAGTCAGCTAAAGTTCAGTCTCTGAGTAGGCTGTGTTTGCCTTTAGATTTGTGTGTGAGGAGGAAGGGGGTGGTAATCACATGGAAAACTTGGCTTTTCCTGAAATAAGGTTCATATATGCCTGGATAATTAAATTTTCAATAACGATTTGCCTTCATTAATGCGAGGGGAAACAGTTCATGTAGGAATTCAAGCTAGTGATTTTTAGCCTTTAAATATCAGACACCTGAGTTTCATTTCTAGAAGCAATTTCCAACGTGCTATGTGGCAGTTTTAGACAAATTTGCAGCTGATAAATCACTTGAATTGCATCTCTGGGAGCCAAGTATGAACTGTATATATTGAATTGATTTGAAGAACCAGAAAGGAACTAATGCCAGATGTCACTTGTTCTAACACTTTGAAAACCAGTCACAAACCATTTGCTTACCCAGTTAGGGCAGGTAGGAGAGGACATTACTGCTTGCATAAAAGCAGTAAGCATTAATTAAAGTCCCACTCAAGAAACAGTCAATGAATGCTGAGACCTCTTCCATGCACTCTGTTGAATTATTTACACAAATTCTGCTTGTTTTTGTAGACGACTTGTAACAAAGTCATCACTTCTAACACTTCAACTCTTGCAAAATATTTTCTGCTGATCATGCCTTGGGTTTTTGCTGCTTTCTTGAAAGGAACGTACCCATTAGAACACCATAAATTATTTTCTTATTGATCATATCCCAAGAAAGTGCTTTCTAGGTTGGACTTTTGTCTATATGATTCTTACTTTCACTGAGGCATCCTGATCAGTACCACAGCTAGCATTCCTGAATATCCAGTTACTTACACATTCTTTATCCAGGGAAAGGACTTGAGTTCAAATTCTGATCCTCCTGATGATAGCTATTCTTATGAAAACTTTTTACCCTTTTCTATCTACAAATTTCTGACAGTGGAAAATGTCAGGAATACTGGAGTAAGAATCAGTTTGGATGCACTAAGAACGACATATTTTACACTGTATATTATTCTAACAATGCACAGAAAAAGTTTTCCATTACAGAAATTTAACTGAAATTTGTTTAAAAATTTGGGCATGAACACCTTCACCAATTTTTGTTTCTCACTTAGAATGCAGCATCTGTGACTGAAAAAAAGCTATAAATGTTCTGTTTATTATCTGCAGAGTTATTTGCGTCTACCTGAAATAAGGTCTGTATACACCTGGGTGATGACATTTTCAGTAACTATTTGCCTTCATCAATGTGAGGGGAAACAGTTCATGTAGGAACTTGAGAAACCTGGTGTAGTTGGAAATATCCTTGCTCATTGCAGAAGGGTTGGACTAGATGGCCTTTAAATGTCCCTTCCAGACCAAACTATTCTGTGATTCTATGGTTTTCTACAGAAGTTCATCATATGGAGCGATACTTTATTATTGCTCATTTCATATCCAGAAAATGTCATTTCTGGATGAGGTGTTGACAAGAAAAATATTATCTTTGTTCAGTTTGTATGGCTATAAAAGCCTTCATAGATAATATGAAACAGAGTAATGGCAATTTACACTTCAGCAAAAGGAATGGATAAAATTTTTCAATTCTAACTTACCAAGATAGCCACAGAAACAAGGGTCTAGTTTAACTGAAAAAAAAAGTCTTTTGATCCCATCTTATCTTGGTCTTATTCCATAAGAAATTGAATTAACATCAACTTTGAAATTAAACCCAGCAAGAGGACTGAAACTAAGAATGTACATAACAAAGTGTGTATATGTAGTAGATTTTCATATCCTTCACTCAGTTAAAAGAGGAAGAAATCGGAAAATATTTTTGAGGGAAAAAATCAATAAATCTTGTTCACTCTGACTAGACATAAAACATTTTTGAATGTGAACTTGCTTGCATGTCCCAAAATTGCTATTTGTAGATGGAAATTGTTATTAAATAGTCCTTTCACAACTTCTATATACATTTAAGGTTCACCTGCACTCAAAAGACTTAGGAGTTTGGGTACTTGTATGCTGTATGCTGGTCTTTCCAGTTCAGCAATAGAAAGTGAAAAATTAGCTTACGTTGATGCTTTAGGCAATAGTGATGGTAAGTAGAAAAGCACGCTTTGAAGTATCAGAGGTGCAAGCTCACAACCCAAGTTTCTGGATTTCAGGTTGTAAATGGACTAGAAGATTGAGGAATAGAAAAAAACATTTTATTACTCTATATTTGTCATTCTGGGAATATGATTCTTATACAGTGAGTTTATTTCCTATGATAATTAAATGCTATAAAATAAGCCTGATATTCCAACACTGTTATACTTCAAAACTATATAGTGTCATATTTTGTTGTTAAAACTCTAAATGGTCCTTTCCCAAACAAAGCAGCTAATTTCAATTTCGATACTTCTTAGTAATGATATACTGAATCAAAAAAATCCTTTTCTGACACAACGGGATGGTGTGAAAGTTTGGAAATTTCTTAATAGAGTTCACAGAACTAGTTTAAAAGTGTAAAATATCTTTTTCCCACTAGCTCTATTTAAATCAATGAAGAAAAAAGTTTAACTCCTGGGCAGATGAACTTGTGCCTTATCAGATATAATTAATTCACTATAATTTCATTGTTTCTTTCCTCCTTCATATACGATGAGATGATCATACCAACTTGTTCCAATGTTTATATGAACTTGTTGATTGGACTTTCGAGGAAATAGAACAGTGTTATTCTTCCTCGTGGGTAAACACATAATGCGTGATAAGGAAGCATGCTTGCAGATATGGATTTATGAGGGAAATTTCTTTTTCATGTAAGACAGTTGAAGCAAAACAAACTCAGAGCCAATCTGAACAGTTTTCAAGCCCAACCAACACAGCTGCACATTATCCTTGTAATCACTACCAAGAAAAGTGGCTCTGTGGCTTGGACAACATCAAATTTTAATGCTGTGAGGGTGCTTTGACTGTGAAAGTGAGTCTATATTCTTAGCTGGGCATCTGTCCAGCCATTTAATTCATGAAGTGGCCTCTCTGCTTCAGGTGAGGTGCTATAATGGCTTGGTTGGCACAGGATGTGTGCAGTTGCAACCAAAAAGTTCCAGTTGTCTGAGACTTGACTTTTTGCCTTTGAATAGCAATTGAAACACATCTCCTATTAAATAACCTTCTGTACATTCCTCTCACCACAGTGCTGTGTTATTGAACAAACTAAACCCATGACATCACTTGATGAATTAAAAGTACTCAGCACCAAACCATTCAGGAAATACTCAGACTATTGCAGAATCAGGCCCCTAATTGCAAATTTATGTGCAGTGTTCTGGTTAATTTCTGTTACTGATCTCCCATTTCAGTGGCAAATGTTTTTGTTTTTTTTCTTTTTCTCAGTAATCCGCCTCTGTCTAAATATTCTCCAAGGACAAAGATGGCTGCTGCAAAATGTGAGCCAAGGTTCCATAGTTGAATTTCACATGCAACTAATGCTACAAAATACTACACAAATATTTTATCCTGAATCCTTTCCTTGACACTGATTCTTCAAGCTCCTGTTGGAAACTGTTAGAAGTTTCAAATTTTTGTATTCTGTCTTCCATAATGACATGTTACTTTGCTACAGTTATACACACAACGAGAAGGACACAACAATTCTTCTGGTTCAGTCTATCCCATTCTGCCTGTTTTGGGGAATGGAAAACTTGCAATTGACAGTGGTTTATATTTTTATAATGTTATTGCTTTATTAGGTATTTTTAGAGATCTCTTAAGCCTAATTATGTTTCTAAGTCCAAGGACTTATTGTACAAACAGGAAAATAAGTAGCAGAAACAAAAACCTCTAATATGAAGCAGTTATTTTGATTCCAATATTCAAAGGAATGAAACTGTCAAGGAATGGTGAATATGTGATATATAAAAACTGCTTCTGAGCAGAAAGATTTTTAGGAGATTTCATTTGATTTTTTAAATTATTCAATAAGGGACAGCTGTAGACAAGAAACAAAAATATCTCTGGAAGTAATTAAAAATGTGTTTTTGTGACCTTTTCTTTAGAAAAGTCGAAAATATTCCAGAGGTAGATTCTAATTCATGAAACAGATCCATCCTTTTTTGCTTTGTAGTTGTGAGTCCTGTCAGTTGCTAAAAGTAAACAGAGTAACTCACAAAAACTTTCTTGTCTCTCATTAGTTTACTAGGAAAGAAGGTCTGTCCGATTTCTGCCTTTTTATTCTCTGCATTGTTTACGTGTCAGAATGAAATAACTTCATTGAGCTATACCACATTTCAAATCAAATATTGTGTCTGATTGCTTGGCAAATGTTCGATCAGTTATTTTCTAGGGTGCAGTGCCTACTTGATATGCATCTGTCCATTATCCTAGAAAATCTTTTATTTTAGTTTAGAAACTCCATATCTAAAAGGGGTTACTCTCACTGCGTCCTTTCATTAAAATCGCTTATCCCCATGGACATTGAACAGTCTGTTTTCCTGCATGATAGTTGTGTTTTGCTGGTGAACCAACAGTCTGTATCACTCTCTCTCTCACTTAAGCTTTAGAGTTTTTGCAAATGAGCCATAAAAAAGCCCATAACAGGAATATGGGACAAGATCACACTTACGCACACGTGAAGCCAAGCTTCAAGAGCTACCTTTCTGCCCTAGCAAATATCTCAGCTATCTAATATATGATAGTCCTGCTGTTACCCAGCTGCTTGCAAGCTACATTTTAAAATTACCCCTTTTTTATTGTCATAAAAGCCTTGCATTTAAATCCCAGTAAAATGCCAATCTATTGAGGATATGGACTACAGATTTATTCACCTTCATATTGAGCCCATAGGTATTCTAAGTAAACTTTCAGTTAAAAGCACTGAACATGTATTTTTGTCTGATAGGCCACTTTTAGATAATTACAACTATATTACTATATAGTATGACTGTAATTTAATAACATTAGATCTTTTTGTATTTACCTGTCTCTACTTGTTCCTTTGAAAATACAAAAGTCTAAATTTAAGTATTAGATTTTCTGGTATTTCTCTGTTTTAAAGGGCTAGAACAAAACTAGACCAGAAATTTTATTTAACATATTTGGGTCTTTTTACACATAGATTGGCAAGTTAAAGATGATTTTTAAGTCACGTTAGTTCAAAACAAAGGGGGAAAAATGGTAGTATTTTCAAATTTAAATGTCCTGCAAGTCCTAGTCTTTCTGGCTTCTTATTAAGTAGGTAGGGGTTTGCATTTCTGCAGTGTCTTTCATCCCAGAGAACTTTAAAAACTAGATTAATACACACAATAAGCTCTTGAATTTAGCTGCTGCTACTGAGCTTTGATAGCAGAGTGTGAATGTGGTTAAAATAGAAGGATTAACTCTTGCACCAAATAGAGCATCCCTTTACAAACTGAATGCACAAAGATCCTAACTCATAAAGTATAATTAAAAATCCTGAAAGTCATAAGGTTAGAGGACTAAATTTACTGAGTATCCTTTGATGTGACAGCCCAAGTTTTATGTATTTCATCCTGGATTGTATCCAGTGTCAAAGTGCGCTTACATGGAACAGTATATCTTATAACTGAGCTAAAACTCTTGGTGTCTAAAATACAAACCAACAATATATAATTTTGGAAAAAAAGATAGTCAGACCAAGAAGGGATCTTTGAAAAAAAACAAACTGGCACACAGGAATAAAGAGATGTAGCAAAACCAATGAAAATGTCAACATTTTCCTGAAGTGATCATGCTGAAGGTCCAATGACCTCTCGAGCAGCTAGTATGAACATTGTGTGTCCATATGCATAGTCAAGACTCACCTAAATGCAGATTTGGAATTAAATTTTCCATTATGAATCTTTCTTAGTTTCCCAGCATTTGAAACTGGGCAGATCCTAACTGTGTACAATTCTGTCTAGGAGGCTCCTGGGACACTTTAGAGTATAAATAATACATTTATCTGAAAATGATCCAGGTTCAGACAGCTGCGTGTAAAAGCTCCCAGTTTATTCCTAAGAGAGGAATAAAAGTAAGAGTAGTTTCTTATGATTTATTAGTGATACTTTCTTAGTGATACTGTTGGTAAATTCCAGGTTGCAGCAATAAGAGATAGTATATATTTTAGAAGTTATAGGTTGGGGCACATAAATAAGAAAGCTGTTCAGAATGAAACAGCAAACAGCTTTATTACAGCTATGAATCTCACTCAATGACAGTTGATGTATGGCCACAGAAGTTGTTTTTAAGTGACAGAGTGCTGGACACGAACTAGGAATGATCCTCAGCTATTTTCAAGAAATTCCATGGCTGTTTGATTTCCATGTAAACAACTCATTAAAGATGAATTGCAAGACTGTAGCTTTCACAATACCTCGAGACTGACAAAATTCAAAGGCTTTGATGTCTACAGCACAGTTCTACTGGGACTAACAATGGCAGAAAACTGGGGAATAGAGGTATGTTCCACAGGTATATTATAGAGGTAATTGTGGAAATTGTGGTATAGAATTAGAGAAGGTGATATGCCTTAGCTTTACTGTGGTATGGCTTTTCCTTTTACCCCTGCAGAAGATGCTGTCTATTTATTGTCTGCTGTTACCCTTGCCCAACAGAGCAGAAACATCTAGTTTAGCACTGCAGAACAATCCAAAATGATGCAAGCCTTCATTTTTTGAGCTTTGGGAATGAGTCCATACATTTTAATTTTCAAAGAAAAAATGTGCCAATACATCTACAACAACAAGCACTTTAGATGAAACTCTACTAGTCCCTTTTCTTTACCTTCTAAATCTGGTAGGGGTGTCACACACATGTGGAAGGCTCATTTCCTGTATTGCCTGGCTAGCACATCGGTAAAGTGCCTTGGAAATAGGACCTTTGAATATATTTTAGTATTCCTTGTTCTCTCTGCAGAGGCTGCCAGCCAGTCTACAAGTAATGCCAGCTGAGGATGCTACATTTTGGATAGTTTTTGCTTGTCTCCACAAACAAAAGTACTTGTGCATTGATTTGTTTATATTTTGCTATGTCAAGCTTGTAACAAGCCACGCCATTGTAATGGAGTGGAGATGCCACTGTCATTTCTCACCTGCGAGAAGTTGCTGCCTCAGATAATGAGGCTTTCTGTTCCTTCTGTTTTGACTTAGATTGTTTTCGGCTGGAAGGTTGCAATACAGGATGAAACCACAGAACCCTTGTTTTCAGCTGAAAAGAAAACATTTCCATGAATAGATGAGAGTCACGCTCAAGGTCACTGTTTTGGCAAAGAATGTTGTGAAAGAAGTATGTAAGACACTATCCTTATTCTAAAAGAAATTACAGGAAATGTATAAATTTATTATATTTCTTAAATACTGACATTTAAAAAACATAATCTTTGAAAAAAAAGAGACATTAGAATAACCTGGACTGGAAGCGAACTTAACCATAGTTTGAAAGAAACAAAATCAAAGAGGTTTGAACCACTAAAGTAGAAAGATGCAAAAGAAGGCAAAACTAAAAATAGTTCTGGCAGCACCCCATGTGTGGATTTTGTGGGACATTTCTGAACACACCTTTTGGAAGGCAGCTGAAGCTTCTGTCACTTTCCAACATTTGTCCTTTAGCTCAGAGATACTACAGACCAGTAAAGCATTTCCTTCAAGACAGTTGCTGAGCCAATTTGTCCTCTTTGTCTTGTGCTGAGAATGTTCTATCTAGTCTGTCCTGCCTGGTTTGGTATTACATTTTTGACTTCTGAACTAGATTTTTCAGTCTGCAGTCTGATCACTTTAGCAGAGCTTATTTTGTGAAACTGGCATTTTTATGCCTCTTTTGGGCAGCAGAATTTTTCACTTCCTAGATTCTGAACTGCCCTTAAAGCTTCCTTTAAATGTTCCTGGCAGTGAAAGCATGAGGATCAATTTTTATTTTTTGAGAAATAATAAATAACTTTATAGAAAAAACTTCAAATAAGTGAGAATATTTCTCTCTGAAAAACTATATGAGAAAAATTTATATGAGAAAACAATTATATCCTTTTCCTAACCTTTTTGTACTTGTCACTTGGCCACATGGTCACCTAAGGACAGGGACTAACCATTTGTGATTTTTTTTTCTATATGTGTATACTTGTGTGCACACACAAATGTGTATTTTTGTTTTTATATCTGTGTAAGTAATAGAAACATATTTACCATTTCTCCTTATATTAAATCTCAAAGTGCATTACAAGGTCCTCTTGCAAAGTGCATTTAAGTCCTCTCCTGCTGAATCTGCAGCCCCACTAAGACTTTTAAGAATGTCTACACAAGTAGAATAAGACAGAGCAGTTCTGAGACCACAAGATTATTATATTTAAAACAGTCATGTAAAATATATCTTTTATATAGTACATGAATACATGTGTGCTTTACATCTTACTGCAGTACAAAACACTGGCCTCATCTGTGAAGTAGCTATGTCCTTGGAAGTTTTTGGAGATACTTTTTTCCTTTGGGACAGCATTACTTATGATCTGTGGTTCATTTACATTTACTTCATAGATTCTGCTTTTTAGTTCCTTCAGAGATCATTCTTAATGCTTCTGTCAGATGCTGAGATCAATTCTGTGCATGCTGGGGAAGCAAGATATTGGAACAGCAATTTGCTGTTGTATGTGAAAGGAGAATATTATTTCAACTGAAGAGCTTGTCAGTGCCAGTGAAAAACGGGTTTGTGAAATAATATCAGTTGCACCTATATCTATTTTTTAATAGTTAGAATGTAATTTAAGCTGAAAGCAATGCCAAAAATTATCAGAAGCTTTTATCCATCAGCCAGGGAGAGACGTATTCCCTATATATAGCTTTCTCAGTTTTCTTGGCTTTGTATAGGTGTGCATGAAAGAGGTATTCTTTAATCTTTTCCAAGTTGCATCTTGCAGCCTGATTTATAAATGGGATAATTTTTCTCCGTGTAAATTCACTCGAGCTAAGGCAGTGCATCCACAAAAAACAGTGGAATTATCACTGTTACAAATGCCTCTCTACTATGTCTGCCTGAAATAGAGAAAAGTCAGTTCCAAGTTTTCCTTAAGATAAAGCTTAATGCTACCCCACTTGCTTGTGTATTTCTTTACTGAGTGAAAATAGGCTTTACTAGACAATTTTGGTCAAAATGCAAGAGCAATCCTTTTATACTAGTTGTAATAGTTTTTTTGAAGTGTCTGGTTAAAAATAATGAAGTTTTTAATTCTAATTAAAATTAATTAAAATGTTTTATATGTATAACATTTAAAAATTAAGATTATTGGTCATATTAGATAGCTTATTTATGTCTACCAAGGTTCAGTCATACCAGGTAAATAGATTTATCTGTGTGCATCTATGCAAACTCAAGTACACAAAGAGTTCTTGTAACACTCCTTTCTGATAAGCCATGCACCACTATCTCAAGACCATTTCTTGACAACAACAGGTAGGCATTCAGCCTTTGTTCTTCCTGCAAGTTTATTGCATGCTTATTATTGACCAGACTTGGGTCCCTAGGTGATTCTGCTCTTCCTAGGTGAGTGTCTAACTAAAAATCTATCTCTACTGTGACACTTGAGCTATGTAGTAAAAAACACTCACTGGGAACTTATATCCTTTCCTAATGCATCCTTGGGAATTTAGCATTGTTGTGAAACTATCTGAGAAACCCTGGTAATGGAAATGTGAACAGAAACCAGACAGTAGTGTTTAGAGAGCTATTATGAACTTTAGCTTCTGTTCACACAGTTCTCAGAAAAACAAAACTTTCAGTTGCTGAAACTGCAGTCTGAAGGGGGTGAATGTTTACCAGATTCTTTGTTACCAGCCAAAGAATCCACAGAAAGCATATTCCATCATATGTTTACATAGCAAATCACATCCACATACAAATGCTTTCATCAGTTGAACTCCACTGGAGACGCTCAGCTGAAAAGGCTTATACTAAAGCATATTGAAGCCAGTGGAAATTTTCACATGGACTGCAGCAGGCTTTCTTTCAAGCAAGGTTCTAACTCCACCTTTAGCAGCTAAGTCAAAGAAGTAACTCCATAAGTCATAAGCTTACTGCACATTGTGATCTGTGCCAGACCCAGCCTTGTGACATGATTATTCATTATTATGCTGCAGTAAAATAGTGGTGAATATGGCACACTTTCCATAGATAAAATCTTACAAATTTTTCATTCCCTGTAGAATAAGACTATGCATTCCTAAACTACTTCATAGACATGAAGATTCCTCTTTATATGCACAAATTCTTCTGCTGAGAAGGGATGGTTTGAGTTGGTTTCAAAGGACATACAAATTATTAATCAGGCCGGTGACAATTTCTTTTATAAAGATATTTTTGAAGTCTGCTGTACAAGGGAAAACAATGTAAATGGTTATGGTAGGGTATGGCCTGCAGTTCAGCCCCTATGTTTTGTCTTTATTTTAGTTGGGTCTGGTTTGGTATGGCAATTTGAACAAGGAAATTTCTTCATCTGATAGTGAAAAGCAGCCTCTGTACAGTCCTGTGATGTGCATTTCTTGCATTGCTCTGTAGGGAACTTGAAAGTTTAGGGGTTTTTCCAGCTTGAGACATGAGTATTTTGCTATATACAGGTGACAAAAGCCAGGTTTTGAGGAGTGAGTACATTACTGTTAGATGGGATTGCTAAGGACTGACATCATAAGTCAACAAATAGTAGAATCATATAAAGGTTTGGGTTGAAGAGACCTTTAAAGATAATCACTTTCCATGGCCAGGGACATCTTTCACTAGGCCACGCTACTCAAAGCCCCATCAACCTGGCCTTGAATATTTGCAGGGACACGGCATCCACAGTTTCTCAGGGCAACCTGTTTCAATGTATGTAATACATATCCTTCTCTCTGATGACTGAGTGGGTAAACACAGATTGCTTGGATATGCATCTGTGGCAGTTCAGACAAGGGAAAGTTCACAGGAAGTTTTGAGAGCTGTTGGCTGACCCAGACACCTAGTGGTGTTACTGGGCTACCATCTATTCACTGATCTCTCTGGAAATTCACATCTTCATGACTTTTCAGGCCAATGCATAAAGAAATATAGGGTCATATACAAAGGATCAGGGAAGACTGAGGAGGGAAATGAAAGATGCTTTTCTTTTCTGATGTATTTGTGAGATTTTAAAATATTTTTTTTCATCTTTAACGGTTAGCAAAAATCCATTGTAGGAACTTCTGAGAATAAGATTCTATGTTTTTAGCAAGCTGGCTCAAATCAAATGATGTGTTTCATTTAAACGGCTTATCATTTGAATATATGAATAATTCAAATTCAGACAAAGTATGACAGTCACAGAGTGTTTCTGTATATAAATTTGTAAATTCTTCTAGGTATAAAAGACAGACATAGAGTATGACTTCAGAAAAACAGTCTGCTAACGGGCTTCTTGCAGCTGAACTTTGCTCGCAGCATGCTCTAGGGAACATGATGACACACAGTGACCTTAGTCACAGAGAAACATAGAATACATTTTCTCAAAACAAGAAATAGTGGTAGCTCTGCTGTCAGTTTCTATAAATCTGGGAACAGAAGCTGTGAACCAACCTTCTGTCAAAACAATCTCCTAATAAGCCACAAAGTGCATGTTTTTTTAATTCTATTTTAAATAGTCACATAACTTTTTACAAAAATGGACACTGTACTTGGACTTTCTTTAGGCTTCCATTTTCTGTTCCATATAATTTTTCTTCAAAGCATGAACACTAAATTATAAAACTAAACTTTTCCTCACAGCTTAGGTGAAATTAAGAATAGAATTGCATCCAAAAGCTGGGATCAAACTCCCCTGAAACTGAAATCCTAAATTAAAACCAGACAAATTTTTTGTTAAAATTAGCTTGTTTGAATATCTGATTTTTATTTTAGTATTTTGATTTTAAGTCAAGGTTGGGTGCTGGATTTAAAAACTCTTAGTCCACATCTGAGTTTTGTCACTGACCTACCACAGGGAATGTCAGTTCAGATATTTCAGTCAGGTTCAGAGTTGTCTTAAAAATCTCTAATTCATGTCTTTTGCACTCAGAGAGAAGTTTAGATAGGAGATCGCTTCCTAAAAAGGTTGTTGGGGAAACAAAACACATTGTATAACAGGATTAGGATCACTTTGAAAGTTTGAACTGCTAGTGGTTACTTAAAAATAACCTCATGGGCTTGTAATTGAAAGTTCCAGTTGTATTTTTAACAGTAGGTGTTGCTGTAGGAAAAGAGAACAAAGCACACTAAGCAAACTGCATTCAAAGGAGCGACACATTAGTGAAGAAAAAGGGCATCCAGAATGCTTTGTTTAGAACGACTTAGAAAAACCCTATTGGCAGTTTACATGATTTAAAATTTGGCATTATCACCTTTTCTCAATCAGTTCTGATGAATTGCCTGATAGAAACAGTTAGATAGTTTAGCATTTTGAATATTTTGTCTCATTATAAAATTACCACTCAAAATTAAACCTTCCTCTTCTCACTGAAATTTATATGAATGTTCTGTCTGCATGAAAACTGAATCAGAGATATATATACACTTCTAAATACCACTGCCTGGCTAGTATTTCAGCCTGAAGATGTGGACAGATCAGAACAAAAGGCAGGATTTATATTACGTAAATATGGTGCACTTACTCTTGTGTCTAGGTAGCAGATACTGCTGGCAAAGCTCAGAAAGTCACTGTATTTGGCATGTTGGGTTAGCAGATAGGTATGGCTAGGTGATGCTATCACTTTCCAATATGCCGATATAAGTAATTTGTGTTGCAGTGGTTCCAGACTCTGATGAGAGGGAACTCCATGTGCACACAGTGTACACACACAAAAGCCCTGTTTGCCCTGGTCTGCCCTTGATCCTGGGGTACTGAGACAAACACTGAGCAGCAGACCTTAGCAGCAGAACCCTATGGCAGAAAAATAAACACGTTTGTTAAATTTTTGATCCGGAAGTGATTAGAGGGATTGCTAGGAGATTGTGGTGGAAGTGTGTTTGGCTGAAAAGGAGGGAAAAAGTCACAGGCATGCTTGTGCCAAGTGTTACCTGGTGAGAGCATGCTCTTCTCCAGCCAGTGGGAGGACAGGCCCTCTTTTAACTGGGACTTTTTCTTTCAAGTTTTCCCCTCCCTCACGTACATTACAGTTCAGAACTTCAGGATAAAAAAGCTGTTGGCTTCTGATGCTCAGCAGGTTTGGGTGAAGGATATGTAAAACAGGTTTGTGAAGGAGCACTGTGTGAGTGAGCACAAGCTGACAACTTGCTGAAAGCCCAGGGGCTCGGCTTTCCTTGTATCTTGTGCTCAGCCTATACTGTCATTAGTATTCCAGCTGTCTGCTTGTGGGGAAGAGCAGGGGGATTCCTCACTTCTCACTCTGTGGAGGCAAATGGAAGTCGAGATCTCAGATGTTACTTCTTACCTAATAACATTGTGATGCTAACAGCAATGAGAGTTCTTGGTTTGATGGCATAAATCATTCACTGAAATATTAAAGTTTTATGGAAAAAGAAAAAACTGGAAGTGAACCAAGATGCCTTATAAGGATGTAATCGTAAACACCAGGGCCTCAACCTGCTCCTGGACTACGAGATCCAGCTAACTCTGCCAAACTGGAGCAATGACTCAGCAAAGTTAGAGATTCCAAGAATTTCATCAAGTTAATAAAAATTTAGGAATATAGCAGAAAGATACCTTCTTTGATATATCTAATTGGAGATTTAAGTAGTGATGTCTGTTCAGGAATAGTCAAGAGATGACGAACTGTAAATTGCGGCATATTGAGAAGTCATTTGGAGGTCTCTTTTTATAGCATGAGAGATTTACTGTGTTGAGAAGTTACTGATGTAAGGTCATTTTGTACCAATCCTAACAGAGGCAAAAGGGTTTAAGCAATGCTTAATAATGTATAAAGTTGTGTATATATGTGATGTCACAAAATAAATGAGTCAATGAATCAGTTTATTGTATAGGAATTCTTTCTGGTCTCTCTAACCCATACTATTCAAATTTAGAGAAGTGAGAGGGTTTAATGGTTTAATTACTAGTTCCTTTCTTCATGGTTTGGGTGCTATTAAGGTATGAGCTATTGTCCTTGGAAGAAAATACAAAAAATGTTTTTTAAAAAGTGTAATTCATTGGAAAGTGAAAGAGAGACAAGTCCCCACCCAGGGAGCAAACTGCAGTAGCACTGGCAATTTAACAACGAAAGATCTCATCAGTTAAATTTTTAATAATATTGATAGCAGAAAGGATCAACAAGTGTTGGATACTAATGAATATTTTGCCCAAGGGTTTAAGATATGATGGGGGTCTGTGAATAGGATTGAATTCTTATCCTAACATTCCTTGGGTCTGTCTTTTCAAGGGTATCTTGCCAAACACATGGTAGAAGAAATGAGATCTTTTCTCCTTTATATCTTTAGAGTATGCAGCTGGTACCTACCTCATGCTCCTCACAGCACCTCAGATTGCCACCTGTTCCACACATGCAGCAGCATCCTCCTGGTGGGCACTCCGCTGAGGGGAGGAGCAGCTCCAGCCAAGGTGCAGAGCAAAGCTGCCTCCTGCTTCTCAGAGTTTTTGTTCAGGCAACACTAGGAGACTTGATGAAGTGGAAACACAGGAAAGAAGAGAAAGCTAGCATCAGGTCAGTTGTAAGCATTAGCACCTCAAAGATTTGATTTAATTTTGCATACTTTTAGATATTACTTCTGCACCATCTGAGGTTATACTCCACAACATCTGCAATCATAAAAAACATGTAGATAGAATAAAAGGGAATCTTTTAGTTAAAACATGCAAAATGAAGGAATGGGATTTTGTTTTCTCTTTACTGAATGCATGCAGTAATCGTATAATTCTAAATTTTGACTAAGTGTAAAAGAATGGAAGATAACATAATGTCTGACAGAGCTGACTGATAATGACTGCAAGCCCGAGTAAAGATCTTTGTTCCAGTGATTTTTCTCCTGGTGTATGTTAAATATTGCATATGGAAACCAATGTTTTGTACTTATTAATACCTCTGTTACATGTCAGCCTTTGCTTGCAGCTTGGTTTTTGCAACATTGCTGTTGGACTGTGGCTCTATTGAAAGGTTCAAACTTCAGGACATTCTCAAACTCGGCTGAATCATTTATATCACATCTGCCTTGGAGTAAAATTAGGAATTACTAGTAGATGCTGCAGTATGAGGTGCCTTCTCCATCACTGGCTCGCCTAAGCCAGGTTCTTCTGCAATAAATGTAGAACACAGCCATGAGCCACAACATTTGATCACAGGCAATTTACCACAATAGTCACGGAATCCCTTGCTTCTGGCTCTTGGCTTCTGGACTTTGTATATTGGTTTGCTGTGCCTCTGAAAACAGACCATGCCTGGAAGGGAACACAAGACAGAAATACCTATCAGAAAGACTCATTTTTGCATAAAGATAAATTAGATCACATTCCCACTCTATGCTTGATTTTAGAAGCAGAATGTGGGCACCAGTGCTGTGGGTTGAAAGATATATTTAAAAAGATTGCTCAAGGTTTTACCCCTGTGTCTCCTCTGATCTTTTGAGTAAATCCTGTATTTAGTTTTCATGTAAAATCACACACAAATATACACAAATCACATTTTGCTGACTGTCTTGAAAGATGTGAGGAACAGAGAATTGGATTTGATGATCTTTATGGGTCCCTTCCAACTTGAGATATCCTATGATTCTATGATTATAATCTTCTGGAGTCCAAAGGAGCTGTGTTTGAAAATAGTTTTGTTTGAGAGTCCTTATTGCTGATGCTGTCTACATCTTGTTAAAGAAACCCTTGTCCCTTTCCAAAACTAGCAGTGGAAGTCAAAATGGGAGTGAGAAAAGAGGAAGAGTAAAAATATATGCCAAGATTGACACAACACTTTTGACTCACAAATTATCTCAAATTCTTCAAGCGGTAGTAGAACATACAAAGAAGTGACATTGCTGTGAGATTTAAAGCTTACCTTTGCAACAATGTTCCAGCCCCATTATGAAAAATACTACATAAGAATATCAAGAGCCTAAAGTTTTTCCCCTCATTGATAATACCAATTCATGAATTTAAAAGAACCAGTTTTTGTTACTTACTTACTTACTTACCTCTTCCCAGCAAGAAAATTCATAAGTATTTAAAGTTCTTCCATATAAGGGTTGGATTCCTTTGAAATTAAATGATACAAAAATATGAAAATAGTCTGCAGTTGAATCATACTTTCTTTTTTTTTTAATATAGGTTTATTCAGCAAATTGGCTACCAGTTGAGAGCAATGGTTTCCATACTACGATTTGTGGTGTATTCAAAACAGATGGAAGCATCTCAAAGCCTGCTTTGTCCAAAGCCAAGAACATTTTTCGGCAAGAAGTCTGAACTTGTTGCCACATAAACAAAATGAGTGATTTAACTTAGTGTCTACATATTTTGGATTGGCAAAAACTGCTGTAAAAAAGTAAAGCCAGAGAGCAGCCTCTACAAAAATAGGAAAAGACAGAGCAAGAAAAAGAGAGATACACACACATATGCGTGCACCACACAGAAACACACCCATTCTGGCAGCTGTTAGACCTGAAGTGTTTGTGTTGTGAGATTCTAAACAAGTAACAGGGCGTTTTGGTCCATCTGGAAAATTTCTTACACTTTTTGTTCCCTGAGTTTAGGCACCCACGTCAATATTGAAGAAAGCATATTTGTATGCCTTCTATTGGCTGTCCCTAAAAATAAAATAAAGCCTTACATTTTCTTCAGGTTTATGATGTAGATATTCAGTAAGATGCTTTCCAAGAAACCAAATGTATCCTAAAACTGTGAAATGTAGAAAGGTAAAGAGAGTAGATAATAATCTTGAGAGCTGTATATGTGTATACTTGTGTGGAAGGGGTCAAAGATTTTTTTTTGTGCTTATGTGCTAAGTCCAAAAGATGCATGTATGTTTAGCTGAACTTCAGCTAGATGATCCTGTTGCAGAGACTATCATTGGCCATTTCCAAATCTGCAGTTTTTGTAGACATTGAAGTTCTGTCCTGGAAGTGCTCATGGAAGAGGACGGAGTATGGGAGTACACAGAGAAAGCTGTGCATAAGTCTGCCTCTGCCATTCATGTCTTTTGGTGGTTTTGGTGTTGCTGAGCTATATAGGTGTAACTCTCCAATTTTGTTGCCTTTTCTAGGGCAGTGTGTCTTCTTAAAGTGTACATCGGAATGTTTGCTAAAATAAATGTCTTCTAACCTTGCTTAATTGCTAATCCAGTTTTTCCTACAGCAGAAGTGATGACGGTGACATGAAATGAGAAATTATTATGAAAAATGTCAGACATGACATCAGATATAAACCAATGCATTTTGTGAGATTTCAAAGCCTGTAGGTGATCAATGGAAGATTCAAGAACAGACTGGCCAAGAAAGTGAGTTCCAAATCTCACTGACAAAATCACAATAGATTTCTCATTTAAAAAACCTAGGACAGTTCAAGAGTGATATTGTTTGGTTGTACATAATAATAATAATAATAAATGATAGGGAATTATTTTTTACTATATGTCTCACCATTTCAGGACTATGGAGCACACAATGAAGCTTCTGGTACATTTGTGAACAAGTAAAAATGTTTTTTTCAGAGAATGAATAAAAAGAATAAGTAACCTATAAATAATTTGGAAGCAGAACTATTCTAGATCCAGAAAAAAGTAAAGACTTATTAATTCTGATAGCAGATATTAAACTGCAAAAATTCTAGTCATCAGGAAAAGTTAAGTCTAATTTGGGCATCTTAATCAGACATGAAATAGCATCTATCTGCAGTGAGAACATGGTGAAAGATTATTCAGAACTGGTTGAATGGTGAACTTGATTTAAAAGCCAAGACTATCTATTAGAGAGAAAGCTCAATGCTTGTTTTTGACAAGAAATAGGGAAATTAATGGCACCATGAGTAGTAACTGAATTTGTATTCCTGACGAAATTTTAGGGGATTGTGACAAATGGTCTCTGGAACAGGATCTGACAGGATCTGTCTGACCTCTGCAAGAGGCATCTGTGAGAGATAGCAGCTACAGAGGCACTATGAAAAACGTCCAGGACTTCCTGTCACACATTAAGCTGGTGATGGACACATGCCCAAGCAGCATTTTGATTGTGTTGCAGTCAGATGCAGTTGCACGTCCCATTATTCATAGCCTTGGATTTCCTTCAGAATTAAGTCTAGATGTGCAACAGAGAAAAGCTTCAGTTCAGTCTGGATAGGCACCTGATTTGGACGGATGGGGAAGTGGTATGCTGAGATGCACGGCAGAGTGCCATTGCTCTGCATTTTTAGATAGCCTATGTGAGGCAGAAATTGGAAGAAATAAAGCAGTTACATGGGCAATGAAATCTTCTAATTAAGAAAACCTCTGTCTGAGAAAAAAATCAAATGGAGCATGTATTTGGCACAACACCAATGATCATATTTTTTTTTTTTTTGTCGCAATAATCAACACCTCTTTTCAGGACAGTTTTTGATTGTTATAAATAGCAAATTCTGAGCCTAGCTATCTTCATGGTTTTCTTCTATGAATGAGATTCATTTTCTGTGAAATAGGAGTATTGAAATGTCTGACTGTCCCACAAGTCTTTCACTATTTCATAGTAGAAAGTAGATCAGGAAAACACTGCAGAGGACAAATTCAGGCTGTGGGGTACAGTTTGAATCAGTGATTTTTTTACTTCATTATTTTATCTGTTAGCATTTTATTAGCAAAAAGAGGCTATTGTTTTTCTTTTGTATAGCTCTGTTAAAGTCAGTGAGCTCAGAAATATGGATTTGTGTGACTATGCACTTTATAGAAATGTCCCCAGATGATAAGAAAGCAATCTTTGAATGCCATGGAATGAAAAGAAGCTATCAAAATTCCTGGGATTTTTATTCGATTTGCCAAAAAGCATTCATCAAACATGCATTTGTAGAAAACATTGTGTCTTTCTCAGTACTCTATTTTCTTCTAGAATATAACATAATGAAACATATGCCAATAGATTATCAAGAACAACGACAATTCAATGTGATTTAGTGACTGAGGTGGTAACAGTTCATGTTCATAACAAACAGTTAAGGAAGTACCACAGGAGCCCTAAACTCATATTTAAAAACTAATGTGAAGGGGGATTTATACTTTAAGTCTTGATCAGTCACAATAAAATATATAATGTGTCTTTAGAAGGATGGTAATTTCACTTTACTGAGATCCATTATTTTATTAGACATTAGCTCAAAACTTTAGTAAAGCTTCCAGTTCATTTCATGTATATGAAGGTAATAAATTCTTCAGAATACAGAAAGCTTTGAAGGGTTATGCCAGCACTTTCTACAAAGAGGAGATGGGAAGGAATAAGGATATATAATTTTTCTCCTCATCCTTGTATTTTTGATGTTCAAAATTATACTTTCAAAGTAGTTGCATATGAAGCCTGCATATGAAGACTTGTGATTTTTTTTAAGCTTCATTCCATTTATATTAGGCACGCTATTCGTAGGTTTCTGATATATCTAATTTTAAAAGTACTTTACTAATACTATATTTAAAATCAAAACCAAAAACAGGAGCCTTTTAAGGATTCTTTAACTTTGTGCTCCTTGTTGAATTTTTGTGGTTAGAGAACCACATTTTTGTTTCAAATCCAACAGCTCTGTTATGAGAAAAAAACCTAATGATGGGGGAGAATCTTGCCGAGAGATGATTCCTAGTGTATATTAAATGGAAGAACCATTGCTTATAGTGAAAAATGGCTTGACTGATTCCAGGCTTTAGCTTTATATGCTAAATGAAATTGAGAATTTGCAATCCAGAAGAAGCTAAACTGTATTAACAGTAAGGACTTTAACACTGCATAATCAGAAAAGTACTTAATTTTAAATGGTTTAGCTCTGTGTAGGTGGTCCATGCTCACAAAAATTTTGTTTAATTTTGACACAGATCTCAAAGATGTGTCAGAGCTCCCTGAAGAGCAGTAAAGCTGGAGTCTAAGATTTCAACCATCGTGAAAGGTGGAGACAGTGAATCAGCTTAGTAGCTACTAAGCCTTGGCACCTTGTGGTTTTCCTTATGTTGGTGCCTTTAGGATTGAAAATATATGCCCTTTGTAAAAGTAATGATTTTGAAATTAACCACTTACTGGTCATTAAAAATTGTGATTCCCAAGCAGAACTGGCCCAGTGCTTCTCAGCAATGTAGAAGAACATGAATTTTGCTGTCTCAGGAAAGGGTCCTGCCAGAGGAAGCATAGGGACAGATGTCCAGGAAGTCTGTTATAGGGAAAGACCTTGGAGAGTAGGGATTGCTGTTCCTGCTGACACGGGAAGGATGGTCAGACAGCTGCTGTTTGTGAGGACCACTCCACACCACAGAATGAGCTTTTGCCAGACCAATACTGGTTTGGAAGCTGCCAGACTGGTTTTCCACACCTTAGGTTTGGGTAAAGAAAGCAACCAGGCCAAGGTTTCTGATAACAACTCAGAGTCTGCGGTCTTAGAAACCCTTCTGCTATTCCTGAGCCTGCAGTAAGTCTCTATTGATCTTTTGCCTTCGGATTCTGTATGTATTATTTGAAGAGAATCTGTAGTGGATTATGCAGTTGACATCCAGGAATTTCTGCTTCTTAACTTTAAATCTGAAATGCTGTCTGTCTCAGTGGTCTGGATAAGTAATGTTTTTATTTTTCTGCACCTTTGCCAGTGTCACTAAAGGGTTTTAAAAATAAAGTAAAATACAATGTCACAGAGTGTACCTGCTAGGGATTGGTTTTTTTATTCAGCAAACAGCAACTCTTCAGAGACAGAAAGATCCTACCAGCTGAAATGGTAGGATTGCACCACTGTAGACAATCTCAGGCAATGGAAAATCCTTGAAGAAGGGTTTCTCCTCCTCTTGTCTAAGATTTATGTTGAACACTTGGATCTCCAGGCCAGAGGATGCATGTTGCACAGGGAGAGGGCAGTTCTGAGAAGGGTTATAAGAAGTCCTGCTAATGCCAGATGGCCTGGAAGAGACCATAACTTCATGTAAGAGAATGGTGTATTTGGGTTTGAACAGCCATAACTCTCTGTGCTGGAAAACTAGGAGAGTAAGATAGAAGATATACAGAATCCTTCTTTCTTCACAAATTCCTTCCTCCTGTGTGCTCATTTTGCAGATCACATTTTCAGAACTGCAAATTGCTTGGAGACAGAGAAGTCACAGAAATCACAGAAATCACAGAATATCCTGAGTTGGAAGGCCTCCAGAGGGATCATTGAGTCCAACTGTTAAGTGAATGGCCCATACAGGGATCAAACCCATGACCGGGGCATTATTAGCACCATGCCCTACCCAACTGAGAAGTTTATTGTTCAAAGGTACATGGAAATATGTGCTTTTCAAATGCTAATAATTATGTCCTTTCCTGAAAGTATATCTACTGTACTTTACCAAACACATATTTCAAACACAGAGATTGCAAAATTGTACTTTTAACTAACTGGGATTTCCAGGTGAATAGAGAGTTCAGTTGAGTCTTAAAAGATTCTTGACTGTCATATTTCAATTCAGCCCAAGCTTGACAATTCTTGATTTTCTTTCCATATCATATGTTACCTCCACTAAAGAAATTAAAAAAGGAAGTAGCATCAGATGATCTGTGCATTTTCTTTGAATCTTATTCAAAGTGGTTCTTATTGGCAATTGTAAGACAGTGTGTGGCAAGCACCAAATCACTTACCAAATAAAGCTTTCCAGCAGGTAAATGTAATCTGTACAACTGGGCAGAGAAGCATGCTGTACAAACCAATTATGAATTGCAGATTTTCATAACTAAGACACTTCCAACACTTTAGACATAAGCTTGGTTGGCTATACTGTCTGTTTGCCTTGGTGGTCCATAGTATAATTTTGTAGACACAAAGCTTGCACTGTCTCAGAAAAGGGGTCCTTCTTGTTTACCAAGTTTTTAAACACCAGGGCTCAGAATAGAACCCCTGAGACAAAAGGAGTCACCCTATGCTCAAGGAGAGATGATATCATTTGGAAGTCATTTGCTCAGGGAAGAAACAGGAGGGAGAAAACATCTGTTGACTGTTGGGAAGCTTGCCAAGCAAAACAGGAGTTGCGGTTGATAGTTAGGACATGCTAACAAAACCAAGGAAAGTAATAATTGTGTATAGAAGCATACAAGATACATACTACACATAGTTTTCAAAAGATGACCTACAAACTAACACAGCTGGAATTTTTCTGAGGGATGGTTATCTATCTTTGCTTTGCATGAAGAAAATAAATGGAAAAGAAACCATTTTTTCTTAAATATTTTATGCAGAAAAGAAAACTCACTTTGTCAGCTGTTTCTCAGCCTTCCAGATGGCTTGGAAGACATACTTGCACTGGAACTAAGGGAGAAAAACCTGTGAGACAGAAAAAAAGGTACACTTGTATTTCAGGTATTGCATAATCACAGAGTAGTCAGGTTTGGAAGGGACCTCTGAAGATGAAATCCAATCCCCCTGCCAAGGCAGGGTCACCTAGGGCAGGTGACACAGGAATATGTCCAGGTGGGTTTAGTACGTCTCCAGACAGGGAGACTCCACGACCTCCCTGGGCAGCCTGTTCCAGTGCTCTGCCACCCTCAATATAAAGAAGGGCAAGTTTTAATATTTGGGTAGATCTTTTAGTCAAAAAAGGCTGGGTGACCCATTCCTTCACCCTATTGTTCCACCCTCTTATGGGCAATTACCACAGAAGATACAATGTGGCTACAATTACTCTTAACTGATAGTTAAATGAAGTTAATATAAAATAAAGACAGTGCCTAATGTCCAAAAGGTAAAAGAAAAAGGAATGTTGGTGAAACAATACAGTGAAACAATATAGAACTTGTTTCTCAATTTTGTTTTTTTTTTCCATTTTTCCCCTAGAATATTACTGAGAGTATTCTAATGATTCTTTTCTCTTAAAAAAATTCCTCAGGTCACAGTATATTGAGGTGGGGAAAAATAATGAGCATGAAATGTAAGTACTAAAATTACAGATTATATATAATCTGTAATTATAATTACTAATTATACAGACTGGATGAACTTCCCCTGTGCTGGGTAATATAACAATGGAACCTCATACCTAGGGTATGGGTAGCTTCTCATCCCTTTAGTTATGTCTGTCTGGACATCTCATCAGGAGAAAACTCGTTTTTGCTTTATTTCAACACTCCACCTGTGGTCTCTGATGGTGTCAGGAAATGATGAGGTGCAAGAAAAATGAAAGTAACAGTCTGTTAAAAAGACTAACATGTAAGTTTAAAGATTTATGATAGACTGGGTCTCCAAAAGTCGAGATGAGTGTCCCATAACTTTCCATGGTATCTTAAAGATAGTGAACAAAAGGAAATTCCATATCATTTCCCCTGAGCTTTATTATTAAGTTAAATTAAATGTTAAGATTTATTACAAATCATCAAGAGCTGAGAAGTGTAGCTTTAGTTCCTTGATGGTATTCCTTAATTCCTGTATCTTCTAGAGCTCTCTAGTATTGGAAGCTGAAATCTGTATAAGAATAAAACTTCCTAACTAACTGGAAAGAATTTTGATGAGTTAAGTGTTCCTACTTTCACTTTAGAGGTCTCCTGAAGGTCTTCACTTCTTTATATAGAAGACATAAACATGCTTTTAATGGACCCACTGCTACTTAGTGTCTTGTGAAAGTTGTGGACAAATAGAAAATTTGGACAAAGTTCACACTTTCTAAAACCCCAGAGACTGTGACTATTTTAATTTCAAAATTGCTCTTCCATCCTGGTGAGGGGGTATGTAGATCTTCTACATATCAGGGTCCTTGGAGTACCTAA
Organism: Rhabdornis inornatus; assembly: GCA_013397075.1. Taxonomy (NCBI): domain Eukaryota; kingdom Metazoa; phylum Chordata; class Aves; order Passeriformes; family Rhabdornithidae; genus Rhabdornis; species Rhabdornis inornatus. Next base: position 1,958,280 of record VWZS01010571.1, on the reverse strand, counting down.
TTATGTCTTCAGCTTTACTCAAGGTGATTGCCAAAAACAGGTGTTATTTCTGACCACAGAAATACATGGACTGCCTGGGAACTGCCTCAAAGAAGCTTTAAGTATGAGATCAAAGGGACAATGTGGGGATTCAGGCCAGTAAGCATTACAGGGATGAAGGTTGATCTAATTTTCTGTCTTGCAGAAGAGAAGTGAGCGTCCTGAAAACAAGGAGCCAAGACAAAATGAATCCCAGGTTGGACAGAGACCTGAGACTGCTTATAAGATTCTCTGGTTTTTGAGGAATGACTGTGAACTTTTTTTTACCCCTGAGAAAGGTGGGAACTTGAATCACCCCAAATACTTTGAGCAGCCTCTCTTTTCCACCCAGTAGCAATTAGAAGGTTTTTTTTTCTTTGAGGAAAATCTTCATGACTTAAATTGTATATCTCTTTAAACATATATGATTTATATATAACTGCTGAGTTTTACTATTGTTATTTTAATTTCTTCAGGATGAAACTCTTACCAAATGGTTTGCTTGCAAAACTTGTCATTAAGCCTAGCAGAATAAATAGCTATGGATAAGCGACCTTTGTGGTGTTTTGGGTTTGCAGATCCTCTAGAACTTTATTTCATAATTCTTTGAGCTGATGAAATATGCCAAGTCTTCCCCCCCAATTTAATTTTCTTGCTCTGCCAGTGTATTTGTAACTGGGTGGAATCATGTGTTATTTAAATAATGATTCCTGTCTGAAAGTAATTTCTGCCCTGTTTGTGGAAGAACTGTTCATGCAAAAACAAAACCTGTGGCAGCTTAAGATTTCTATTTGAAATCCTGAATGGAATAAAATGACTGGAAATAAAGCCTCAAAATATTGTGTGTTGTAATTCCTTGTTCTGTTCTAAACATAGAACTCTGAGTTATTAAAGGGTCTAAGTTCTGGCACAAATAGTTTTCTCCTTCCTTTTAATAATTGCCTGTGTTAACCAGACATGGTGACAACAAACTTTGATCCTTACAGTGGTATTCATAAATCTCCAAGCTGCAACCAGTCCAGCAATGTCAGGACTGATGAAAGTAAGTTGGTTCTTGCTAGATATACATCGATCTATTATGGGAATACAAAAATAGGAACGCATTTTGTGTTGTCTCTTGTGAAGGAGATTTGGAGTGCTAAACCCTGGAAGATTAATATTGTGGTTGCCTCCTTATCAAAAGTACATTAGAAAACACCAATACTTTTTCAATAATGAGAAGAGATTATGTCAAAGAGTATGCAATCCCTACATATGTAATGCCAACATACTTTATATAAATATTTGTAGTAAACTATTTCTTCATAATAGATTGTATATTATATACATGTATAAATATAAATATGCATATATCAGAATGCTGGACAACGTCATGCTTATATAGACTTCTCTAGTTTTCCCTGGGATTTTTTTCTTCCTTCCCAACCAGGTTTAGAACTATCTCTAAAGTATTATCAAAGTAATAAAGGAAATGGCTAAAATTCCACTAAAGTAAGGTAAATGTTGTTTTTAAACATTAGATTAGAGTAAATCTAATCTGGCCTGCACAGTAGGGATTCAGTGCTCTCCACAGCACTACCTCAATTCCCAGAAAGAATGATTGTAAGCTGAAATATAATATTCTGCCAGGAAATCACTAGTTCCGAGTTATTAGATTCCAGCCCTGGTTGAGACTGAGGCAAGGACACAGCACAGGAAGCACTCAAGAGTTCTTCATAAGTGTGGCTCAACATTTTTTAAATAGTGTACTTTCAAAGGTAATGGAGATGATGGACTGCAGCAACTGAACTGCAGGTGCAAAGAGACCCTCCTGTAAACTGTGATTATTTCTTCTTTTCCTGTTGAAAGTGTGAGCACAAGTACTTAATTTTGTTCTCTAATGTTTGAAATTGAAGTATTTAGTTTGAAGTAACCATATCTATTTTTGCATTAATCCCTGTGTGTGGGATGCATAATGTTATGTTCTCTTTGAGCAGAGCCCACAAATTTTCAATCTTCACTAAACAAATTCAGCCTAAATCAGAAACATGGACCAAAAAGCCTCTAAGGTTACTGAAGTTGCTCTTTGATGCCATATTCTCGATGCTAAGGAGATTTACAATACTTGTAAGAGGCTCATATTGTCTACCTGTATGAAGTAGATGATTCAAACCTGAAAACAAGTAGTCTATAGTGTATCAGTTATGATTTATTTTCTTTTAAATCAAGGGAATACTGATATTTTTCCTTTAATTAAGGAACGTCTTTTGGAGAAAGCATCTGTATAATGAGAGCCAAGACAAACATTCTTTAATGTTGCTCTTTTGTCACGTGGGACCTGCAGTTCAGGTACTTCCTGTTCTTACTTTTTCTCAGTTGTGTTTCCTAGCAGATGACATCTACACCATTTATTTTTCAACATAAATCCTTATTGATTATTCTTGGGACAATTCTGCCAGTTACATTAGACTCCTCTCACAGATCAAATTCTATACTGGTCTGCCTTAATTAGAATATGACATGTGACTGAAAGGCTGTTTATATGGAATTATAATTATTTTATTTCTGTTAAGTGAGAAGCAGGCAGCTATTATAAAACCTCATAACACATTTTCTGTTGTAGCAAACATTTGCATTGCTGGTTTTAGTAGGGATAAAGGACTGCATCCACTACGAAGAAATAATCAGAGTCCTTTCTATGCTTTGACTACATAGGAAAGAAAAACAATTCTTTTTTCTCCCTGTCTGTAACAATCAAGTTATTGATGGAACCATGCTCTGGTGTTGAGGTAACTCCAGGTAATGCTGTCAGGGAACAAGTAGGGTGCTCATTCTTTCTGAGTGCTCGCTCCTTCTTTTTTAATAACTATCCCTGAAACTCTAATGATCATTACATGTACACAAATCAGAAAAATCTTAAATAGCCTTTACTCTGGTGAGTGCCCTGCATTTCAGGCTTCCCAAGAGATTTGCTATCCTTTATGGCAACCTCCAGGCAAGTCTGTGACACTGTTCAGCGGATTGGTATTTTAAAAAGGGTCATTCAGAGGTTTGGACTAAATTTGCATTTCAGTCCTTTGGGTAGACTGAAATGTAAGTAAAGATACTTGGAATGTAAAGAACAAGTGTGTAAATTCACACAGTAAATTGAGAAAGAAAATATTTTCAAAAACTGAAATGAATCAGAAATACACATTTCTGTAATTTCCTTTCCTTTTTGTCATCAGTATTCTGTTCATGGGGTCCAATAACACTTCACATCACAATAACCATCAACAGGGAAAATGGTAAAATAGTGACACAGATATAGTTCTACTTCTATAGAAGTATATTTCTGACTAGTGTCTACATTTTTTCACTGGAATATTAATCAGAAATTTTAGATTTAGCAAAGGAAAAATACTTTGCAGAAATTCTAATTTCTGTGAGTGCTCATTTCAGAAAAACAGCGGGGAAAAAACATTGCTATAATTTTCTTGTTGATCTACTGAGTTTTTAATAAGAACAGCTGGATAAACTTTTTTCTTAAGTTAATATTATGCTATTAGAGGTATGAGATGCATCTCTGACGTAATCTTCATTAAATAATCATGTTGTTTTCCTCAGTAATAAAATTCATGCTAAAATATTTGGGCTTGCCAGTCAAAGCAACAGAAAATAAGGAGCCTACAGAAAAACACAGGACTGTTTCATTTTTCTTGGATCTTGTGGAAGGATATTACTTTTAAAACTGCAGCTCTGCAACCTCATCTGTCAGGTTAATTTCACCAATGTTTTCCATTTCCTTCTGTTGAAAGCCATTAAAATGATGGTGTTTAATATGAACCCTCATTTTAGTGTACTGTTTATTTAAGACAATGGATGCAATGAAAGAATTTGGTTCTCTTTTTCAAAAGTTCCAGGATTTTCACTACCCAGATATAGCCTTCCTAAAGCGACCTGTTAGTTGGTTTTGGTTAATGTCATAAATATTCTTTAGGTTCATAAATGTCATAGTCTCATAAACATTCTTGTTCTTAAAACTCGATTGAAGGTTGTAGGCTGTTTATTTTCATTCTATACTCATTTAACGCAGGAAACTGTCCACCTACTATCTGCACCTCATTGAAGTGGACAGAGTTATAAACAAAAATTGATTTACCATAAGCATTCTGCTTGCCTGGCCCCTTTATCAAGAAAACATCTAAACAAGGGACTGCCGGAGCTCGAGTGCTGGCATTGCCCGGGGTTGCTTGCCGGACCAAGGGCAGGGAGAAAGCCAGCGTCTCTCTGGCAGCCAGGGACGTGCAAGAGCTGCACGGCCAGCCCGCCTCGGGTTTGGCCCGGTTAAGGCGAAATGTGCTAATCTTGTATTCCCTCAGGCTGCTTTCTGGTACGGAAGAAGCAGAAGACCTAGAAGACCTGACTGCTTGAGTATTTTTACTGCTTGTATGTCATGTTCTGAGGCCGATGCGCTCACCGGTAAGGTAAGAGGGCAGAGCGAGCCGTGCGGCGGCGGGGCTGAGGGGCGGCCCTGGCGGTGCCGCTGGGCGGGCACAAGCGCATAGGGGCGCCCATACCATTTAACACTGCGCTGGCAGTCTCGCCTCTTATTCATACCGGCTGTGCCCTTTAATCTGAAGAGAAGAACATGTATTTTATCTGGCAGGTCCCGGTAGCTTTTGTTCGCCAACTCCCGACTGCCCCGACGGCCCCGGCTCCTGGCTGGCCCGTGCCGCGCCCTCCCACCCGTGTCCCGGTCTCGCTGTCCCGGGAATTCCGCGGGGGACAGCAGAGGGCGCCCACAGCCCATAGAGCCCCTGGAATTCCGCAGCCCATGCAGCCCCTGGCATCCCGCAGCCCATACCGGCCCTGGATTCTCCGCTGCCCCTGGATTCCCGCAGCTCCGCAGCCTCCGGCCCGGGTGCGGGAGCGGCGCCGGCCGAGGGCCCTTTCAGCCCGCGGGCTCCGCTCGCACGGCCGGCTCCGCTGGCGTTCGGACATCCCGCCTTGGAACCCCCCGGGGGCGGCTCTCAGCGCAGGTAACTCGGAGATGGTTGTGCAAGGCAGCGCCGAGCACCTTTCCTCGGTCTGCCTAAGTATCAAGTGGGAAGCACCTGAGGGGAAACCACCTTTTGAGGTCTTCACTCCTGACATAATGGTTTTAAAATATTTCAAGTGTAAATTTCAAAAAGTAGGAGGGAAAAGAATGTTCTGTCTATGCACAGGAGGATCCAGGCAGAGATATGGTTCTGCATCGATACATTTATTTAAGAACATACCTAGACTTTTAAAAATGGTACCCATATCGGCCCGTATATGAACAATATAGATAATAGTGCTGAGAGGTTTTCCTGTGTATTTACTAGTGTGTAAAATATTACTTTATTTAGAGGTTTGCTAGTTTATAGTGTAGAGTAAGTCACAATATTGCACCTTCAAGATCTTGGATCTGAAGTGAAAGAATCTCAAGGGGAGTAGCAAATATTCTGTCAAATGCAGGAACTTGACTTTCCAGTACTATACTTTCCTTTTAAAATATCATTTTCTGTAGTAATGGGCTAGATAACACAGCCGTGGGAGACTTTGAAGAAAAAAAGCCATGGTTTTTAAGCTTTAAAAACATTTATTTGCTTCTGGGCAGGGTTAGGTCTGACTGGGAATAATGTCTTCCGTTTTGGAAATAAAGATATGAGAAGTTTGTTATTGAGACATTAGAGAGAGAGAGGGAGATCTTGTGGTCTGAAACAACTTCCAGGGCTCTAATTCCACATCCTCTGCAATATTTACAAGGCAAATAATTTATATGTAATCTGGCTTTACTCAGTGGAGCTCCTCCTGGTCTATACACTGCGGTAGAAATCATAAACAGATATTCCACATCTGTTTCTGGTTTTGCATATGGGAAAAAAAGGAGCCAAAACCTAACATCTATCCTCAGTCCATGCATTTTAATGTTCTAAATGAGACATATCTCCAGTAGGATGACTTGCCTGCTGTGGAGTGGATATGGGCTAGTTAATTAGCTAGCGTCTTTTGCAGACACATTTTAAAGTGCACAGCACAAGAAGTACAGAGCTATCAGTTACTTCAAAGCACCTCCAGTTAGCAGTGCTTTTCTGACTTTCCTCAGTTTTAAAACCCATGTGTTTTTTGTGGTTCTGTCTCAGATGCAGCAAAGCTGCAGCACTGGCATTGAGACACCATAGCAGGGTTTGTGGTCTTTTCCAATGACTAGGTTATATCATGGTTATAGTTCTAGATGTTAATATATAGAATAAATGATAGGCCCTGAAGCAAAGCCCTATAAACACTGAGCATTGAGCGGATGATGACATCGTAATTAACCAGAGGGGCAAGGTTCCAGAGCTTGCTGTTGTCACCAGGACCTTCTGTAATTACAGCTTTATTCATGGTATCTTCCTGTTTCACATTTTTCTCTTTATAGTTCAGAGAACCAGTTAGCATTTTTAGTAGAAAACAGATTGCTGGTAGAGGAATATAATCTGACAGCTAAAAATTGTAACCATCAACATTGGTATTTTACAGAGCCTAAATCGTTATATGCATCAAATATACTTGACTGAGTATGACAGTTCTGTCAACAGGGGATTAATGCCTAGCAGAGATTTTTTTTGTGTCAATCCTACTTATTCTTACACAGAAGCCAAGGGTGGCAGAGAAGGTAATTCAGGGCATCTTAGTTGTCTCAGAAGTTGAACAATTCTCTTTGCAAAGAGGTGATGACTACATTTGGAAAGTATTTCAGATGTAGTGTGCTCCCTGCCTCAAGCACAGTAAGAACTGGGTTTATTTATTGCATAAAATGGAAAACAGAGATGGGGCATATCTAGATTGGTGGATCTGCTGAGTTCAAAGAGTAATTTTGGGACTTTAGGCCTCAGAGCAGTTCTGTTGCTGGATGTTGGCTCCCTGCATCTGGCCTTTAAGAAGCCTGTCCAAACAACTGCACTTGTGATGAAGACACTTTCACAGGTAATAAATAATTACGTCTGATATAAGGGATAAGTAATGAGGTCAAATCATGTCATATCCATATCACACATTATAGATATATATGTATTTAACTTCAAGATAGGATTTGTGTCTGAATTCAGACAGGAAGAATCACAGAATACAATCCCAGAATGTCCAGATTTGGAAGGGATCTGCAGTGATCGCTGAGTCCAGCTTCTGGCCTTGTACAGGAGAACCCCAAGAATCTCGCCATGTGCCTGAGAGCATTCTCCAAATGCATAATGAACTCTGTCAGGCTGGTGCTGTGTCCACTTCCCTCAGGGCCTGTTCCAGTGCCCAGCCACCCTCTGAGTGAAGAGCTTTTGCCTAATAACCAATCTAAATCTCCCCTGACACATGACATTCCCTTGAATCCTATGGATTTTATTACTTTTTTGACTTAGTATTTTATTTTTATTCTTTATGACTTCTAGTTGTTACACACCTTTCTGTAATTCAGTTATTTGTTCTGTGCTTCTAAATTAAGTTGCTAATTTTGGAAAATTAGCTTTGTAGAAAATTTATGATTTTTTGAAAACTTTTGACTTTCTCCTAGCCTTTCAAACTACAAGAAAGACATTGAATGCTCTGTAGTGGTATTTTTAATTTGTTACTTGTTTTTAAAAACTATTAGCAACAAAATCTGTGAGCAAGTGTGACTCTGGGTCTTCTCAGGAGGCTTGCACTTAGTACCTTTGAATGTCAAAATATAGTGAAGACTCAGGTTTTGTAATCCAGTGGTTCTTGGACTGGAGTTATGTGGAACATCTCTAAAAATAATTATGTACTTTCGGAAATATTGCTGATTCGAGTGCTGTATTCCTCATATAAACCCAAGGCACTTTACCATTGTTAGTAATCTTAGCAATAGTGACAATAGCTTTTGAAGCAGACATACTCTTAAAAGTTGCTTTACCACAACAAACTAAGATTGCTTGCTTTCCTCCTCCATCTACATCCACATTACATGGCATGAGGGAGCCTTTTAAATGATAAAGACATTTAAAAGGAAGAACAAAATATCCAAGACTTACCAAGCAGATTTTTAAAATTAACTCTGCTTTATTCGTTGATGTGCAGGCACAGTTTGGCATGTTGTGTAAAGATTGATTCAAACCATGATCCCTTGTCTGATTCCATTATCCCAGCCATTGAGATATAGAACCTGAATGTGGTGTCTGTTTTTCTTCTGCCTTCAAAATCTATGCAAATTTAGTTTTTGTTACAGGAAAACACATATTCCAACTGTCTTGTTCGAACACCAAGCACCATGCCAAAACCAGGGCCATCCTAAGGAACTCCCTTTCTCCTCAGGCTTTAGTGGTTTGTATTAAATGAAATCTGGATTCACAGCTATTCCACTGAGGTTTTTCAAAACCTTTCTTAAAATAATCTTTTGCCATTTTTGCTTTTGTTGACCTGATGCTCTAAAATTATAGAGTTTGCCAGGACTCTTGAAACTTAAATTAGTGTCTAAATTATCGCGGTATCATGCCTCTCTAAGGTATGGTACTGTAATTATGGTGCAAAATTACATTAATCCATGATTTATGATGAACAAATAGTAAACACTGTATGACTTTATGATGTATGTATAGCTGCACTTCTCTGTTCTGCAAAATATCATTCCATTGTTACTGGTATTTTCTGTGGTGCACAGAAAATCAACTTGTCCTTCATTCATTCATTTAATCCATTCACTGTAATTTGAGGCAGCAGTCCCAACCTAAAAAAAAAACAAACAAACCAACCCTGATGTTGCAAAAAGTTATTTTAATGTTAAGTTTCATTCCCATGTAGTTGATTGCATGTGAAAAAATGTAGTAGTATAAACGTGCAATGCATGATATTTGCTTTTTTTCCAACACACCTACTGCTGATTTACCCCATCCTAGTTTTGTGGGTTTGGCATGATAAAGGCAGTATTGAATTTGTGCAAACTGCTTTGGACGTAAGCCAGAAGCTCTTGTGGCAATAGCCTTGTTTCTTTCTGCAGACATTGAAGCAGAGGGCTGGATGCGACCAGGAGAGAGAAGGATTTCAAGGAAATCTTCAACATGCAAATGAATCCCTGATATAAACTCCTGTTTCATTTAATCCCGTTGTGTAAATGTAAAGATCTGAGTTTCTACTGTACAGAACTCTCAAAACACTGAATCAGCTGCAACAAAGCTCCCTCCTCTGTCTGATATTTTGCAGTATCTCAGTATCAGGCTGCAGATTTGGTGAAATGTGGGTTCTTTCTTTGCTAATTAGTAGTGACAGCTGGAGTGGAAGTGTTCCTACCTTGTGAAGAAGTCCTGCTGGATGGCAGCATTATCCTCCTAAACCAAGGAGGGCTGTGTCTTGCCTGTGTTACCTCTACTTACTTTTACAGGATCAAGCCTTACAAGTGTTGTTGGGGTTTTTTTAAGAAAGGACTTAATTTTAGAAACAAAAGTATTTTGTTTCTTTGATGAATCAAAGAGATGTTTTAACCTACAAAAATGAATACAGGACAATCAAATTAATAATTTCCAAAAGTATTACAGAACAAAAGTTATTTTATTTATTATACAATTGTGTGTGGCTATCACCATGATACCATGACTAGTCTTTTTTTTTCATTTTACACATTGATAAAGGAAAAATTTCATGTGATTTTGCAAGAATCAAGCAATGACTTCTATGATTCATCTTTAAAATCCATACCTCTAGACCAGTCTGTTAAAACACTAATACTTTACCCTTTGAGTTTCATATTCTCTGTACTGGGAAAATGAGAGTAGATCTTTATGATAACCAGACAGATGAAATCTGAGAAGTGATTCACTGTGAAGTGATTCCCCAAGTTTGCCTGGAATTTAATTGGACAGCAGTCTTTATCCAGTAGGGGTTATGATACTTAAAATGCTGAGTGCTCCAAGGCTGACGTTCACTAGACCACAGAATATCCTCTCTGTTGAAGAGGTTTGCACAGAATCCTCACATTTTTTCTGATTAAAAGAAAGACTTCTAGTGCAATCTAAAGGTGTCAGTGTTAAATTAACTAAATTTGCTTGGTATACAATAATGATTAAATCGGGGGCTCAAATGTTTCTCTGCTGATTAGGAAACGCTTTTTAACACCCTTCTTCCCCCTCCAAATAAATAAATACGTAAACGCATTTTTTCAGGGACAATAATTTCAATGGAAGAAAAAATATGTTCAATGATATTGAAAAAACCCTTCTAGAGCATTTGTTCCAGTTATACTTCTGGAGACTAGGAAAATGACAGGGGATATGTGTTTTCTTTATTCTGAGTGCTTTCAATTGCACAGTAAGTAAAAGAGATTTCTTTCCAATTCCTTATTTCATAACTTTGTGCCTTCACTTTTTTTTTACTACTCTTTGGAAATGCAACATTTAGGAAGAATTAAACCAGTTTTTTTTCCTAGTCCTCCATTCTTTTTTTCACCTTAAATTTATTTTTGCAATTTCATTTCAGATCAACCCAAATATGGTTTTTTCTGTTCAATTTTGCAGCTAAATTTGCAATTTAGTTATTTAAAGCTTCACAGTTACTCTTAACATTTTTCCCCAGAGGCTCTTGGTGTGTTCAAGCCTATATTTCTAGCAAGTTTTGTAGTGGCTTTGTATGTGATATTACAGCTGTGCCCCTTGAGGTGATAGTCTTTAATGCTGAAATTTAATTTTTGCTTTTATAAAATCAGCAAAATGACAATTTATTATTAATAACATTTCATATTAAATAAGATGATGTTCTATTTGTGCCTCAAGATGCATCATAACTCATTCTTTCCAGGAGTAGGTACATATTAATTTCATCTCACAGTGCATTTGTAAGCTTATTAATAAGGCCAAGTCTTAACATCAGGAACCTCCCTGCAGTTTAGAGGGGCTTGTCTTACTTCCTGCTCAAGGGGCAGCCTTTTACTTCTGTGAGGGCACCTTTGCCCTTTTAAAATTAGACTATGGCTTTGCACATTAGACAGTAATCTCAGTTAGGAATTCTGGCAAGTGTTTTCTGAAAATCCAGGTGCACAGTATCCCCAGCATTCCCCATGTTTGTATTGGCAGCCACAGGCTCAAACAATTCCAGCAACTAAGTGAGGCATGCATGCCCTTCCCTTCCTGAGACCATGTTGGCTGTCCTTAATTCAAGATGTGGTTTGTTGACTGTTTTCCCATTTGCTCTTTTCCAAGGCTTTCCCCACAACTGGTGCAAAGCTGCAGGAGTAAGTCTATAGTTTCCTGATCAATAGGTCCTAAAAATGGCCTTATTTTGATCACTTGACACACTTTAAATTCTTTTCAGCCAGTGTTCCTTTAGTTTCTCTCCTGTGAGTTGCAAAAGCCAGAATTTCATATCAAACTTTCTTTAGGGTTTAATGTTAAATTGTCAGGATTTGCTACCTGTAGCTGATAAATCTTGAGAGCTTCAATACAATCATCTGGTCCAAAGGAATGGTGAAGGGAACACAGATTAAACAAGAGGTTTTGTCATTGGATGTTGAAACAATTAAGCCTAGTAGAACACCACAAATTCCTAGATCTTATAATGAAAATTGGTGCTTCTTCCAATGCCTGCATGTCTCAGATCATAAAATCTGCCAATTTCTTGCTCTGTTGAAATCTGCGGGCTTTCACTTTCATAATTGCATTATAATTGTAGCTGAAAAGAAGATTTTTAGATAAAACACCATTCAGAACAGAGGCAGAAATAGCATCTTTGACTCGTTCCTCTTTCATATTTGTTCATCATAAAAAATCATAAACCTTGTAAAGCTCCTCTGACTAAACTAAAAGTTCAAATGAATATTTTGTGATAAAGAAGGTAGATGTTTGCTAAACAATTAATGTAGAAGGTTGCTCGACATGTCATTTTCTTCCCCAGTAATTTCTCGAATAATTATCTTTTTTAATCTTTTACAAACTTCTCTTTTACTAAGAAAAGCCCAAATGAAGAAGAAAAGATTGCCTACAGATTTTGAGTTGTTCTTTGGTGGAAACCAGGGTATTTTCTTAAAAATGTGCTTTTAACTCTCTGTATCAAACCTTAATAGTAAACTTTTTCCCTAACTGTTGTTTCTTTAAGTACATTTAGTGCATGATGAACTTCAAGGAAAAGAATAGAATTATATACACTTTCTGCAAAATTGCTAAAAGACTTCTGGGAACCTTCTGAGTTGCTTGCATGATATTTTGAAATAGAAAAATAATTATTAGTGTTTGATATGTAATATTCACTAAAATTGAAAACAAAAATTGACAACAATAAACAAACCCCCAAGAAAAACAGAGGGGAAATACAGTTTAAAATTTGGCAGAGTAGAAAATCTTTCTTTTCATAATTTTTGTGATAAATTGGATTAAAACTCACATTTGCTTTGCATATTATTCACACAAGGCCTTTTTTGGCCATCTGGTGTTGCCAAGTGCCAGAGATCCACATTTCATTTTTTTAGCACTGGCCTGCCAAGTTATATAAAGGAAATGTTTGCCCTCAATGTTGTTTTTCTTCTAAATTATTTGGAGTGCTGTGTTTCAGTCTCCTTTGGGTCTATTAATTTTACAGAAGTTCTGTATTCTGTCCCTTCATCTTCCAATAACAGCAAATGTCTTACATCCAGAAATCTTTTCTTCAGTTGAAGAAGATAGATCCCTCAATTCCTTGATTCCCACTACCCTTCACACAACCTATGCCTGCATTTTCCTGCCATGAAAAAACCTTTTAGGAATCTGTTTTGCTGTTTACCTTCATCCTTGATTGGTTTTCTTTCCCTGACTAATTTTTTCTCTGTCCCCACTCTGTTACAGTGATATAATACTTACGTGCACAACAAAAATGGGTATCAGAACTTACAGTGAACCAAATGACTATTAAGAAAAGGAGTCTGAACTGGAAGATTTAAAAATGCCCTTTGTCAAGATAAAGCTGATAACCTTCCACGGAGCCTTTTAGAAGTGAGTAAAATGTTCTGATATGTTGCAGTTAGTGAAGTGGGGTCGTGAAAATGTTGTCTGTCCTTAAATGAAGAAGCAGAGATCAGCTGGCCTGACAAGTCCTCATTTTCAGAAGTGAAATGCTATGTAAATCAGTTATGGAGATGTGAGGTTTAATATACCTTGTCCAAATTAGATCTTTCCTGCACACACTTAACTAAATATTTTGCTGTGTCTAAGTGGCTGCAAGTATATACTGAATAGGAAGAGATCACAATATTAAGTTACACAGAGCCATCACATAGTGACATGAGGGATGTTGTTAATTTCTATTTTCTGAGGTGGAGGAATGATGCCAGAGTAAAGATTCCCGAGCTACAGTTAGTGACTGAGAAAATAATTTGGTTGTTGTGTTCAAAGGGCTTATTTCACAGCATTTTTCACTTAATGATAGCAGTTTCCAAAAGAAACCCATGCAGCTCTGGGACTTCAGGACATATGGGATCTGCATCTTTGTTGCTGACTTCCACTTCTGTTTTAAAAGGCAGCAAGATAAACAGTTATGTGACAGTGGCGTTGACTTATGTCATGCCACAAATGTCCCAGGCTTATGGTACAGTTATATCTGTGTTAATCTAAGCACCACAACAGTGTAAACAATGGTATGTGTGACTAACAGTGGAGCTTTGTTAAGAATATTTGTACCAATTATATTATGAATGATGGAATTTCAGGCACGTGTTTGGATTACCTATCCATTTCAGTCTTTTCCTGTTGTTGATTCTTTCTAGCAGTAATTTTTTCCAATTACAGGAATCGTTAGAGTTTTTTTTCCTGGAAACACTAGGCCTTTAGTATAGGTAGGAAAAGAGTCTGAATGGTTTACATAGCCATATCCTCAAAGGAACAGCTGCATAGGTTATCTTTCAAAGCTCAGCAGAGTGCATACCACAGCTAGAGGATGTAGAACATCTCAAGGGTCCCTGTGGCTGTTTAACTCTTTGAAATAAATGGTTCCCTCCAGCATGAGAAGAAAAAAACCCACATTGGTTTGCCAAAGCTGTGCAAACACATTCTTCCAAATAACGCTGTTCGATTATGTAAAAAAATGGGACATTTTAGGAGCAACATGCAGATGAAGGGAAAGAGGGACCATTTATTTATGTAGTGATAATTTTTGCTTAGATGAACACTGTACTAGGAAAAATCAGCTGCTAAAAGACATACTCTGCTTATGCAAATGAAGAAAATAGGCTTTTTTTTAATTGTTCAGAGAACCAGAAGCTGTGAAAAACAGGCCTGTTTCCAAGAGCATACACTTTTTCCTTCAATGGGGAAAAGATAGATATACAATGTTTTCTTAGAAATGTTGATCACCCTGTGAAGCAAGATACCCTTTTGCTAACACTGCCAAAGACGTGATATTTACCCTAAACGTGAATGAAATTTCAGGTATCAGTGGAAATTTGCAGCAATAACATCAGTTGCTCACCATCACCTGATAAACACATCATGTGATGGTGAACAACTGTTCATGGGTTGGATGCAAAATGGGGTGACATGAGACTGCAAACCTGTCAGTAGTTCCTATGGAGTTCTGGAGGGTTCAATTTTTGGGGCAATAACTTGAACACAGATCTGGAATGTGTACTAGGTATGTTTAATGATGATACTAAACTGGGAGGAGCTGTTGACACCCTCAGAGGCAGGGAGGGCCTGCAGAAAAACCTTGACAAGTCAGAGGGCTTTGCAATCACCAACCACATGAAATTCAATGAGGCAAAGTGCTGGATTCTGCACCTGGGATGGGCAACCCTGGATGTATGGACAGACTGGGGAATGAGAGACTGGGAAGCAGTGCCACAGAAAGGGACCTGGTGGTTCTGGTCTGTGGCAAGCTGAACATGATTCAGCAGTGCCCTGGCAGCCAGGAGGGCCAAGTGTGTCCTGGGGTTCATCAAACACAGCATGGCCAGCTGGGCAAGGGAGGGGATTGTCCTGCTCTGCTCTGAGCTGGGGCGACCTCACCTCCAGTGCTGGGGGCAGTTTTGGTGTAAATACAAAAAGAACACTGACCTTTTAGAGAGACTCCAAAAGAGGGCATGAAGGGTGGATGAAGATGGTGAAAGTTCTTGAGGGGAAGCCGTATGGGGAGCAGCTGAGGTCACTTGGTATATTCATCCAGGAGACTGAGGGGAGACCTCATGGCTGTCTCCAGCTTCCTCCTGAGGGGAAGCAGAGCAGCAGGCACTGATCTCTTCTCTCTGGTGACCAGTGACAGGACCCAAGGGAGTGCCCTGAAGCTGTGTCAGGAGAGGGTTAGGTTAGGATATTAGGAAAAGGTTCTTCACCCAGAGGGTGTTTGGGCACTGGAACAGCCTCCTCAGGGAAGTGGTCGTGGCATCAGCCTGACAGAGTTCAAGAAACATTTGAGCTCTTAGTCACATTGTATAATTATCAGGGTTGTCCTGTCCAGGGCCAGGATATGGACTTCAATGATCCTTGTGGGTTCCTTCCAGCGTAGGGTATTCTATAATTTCTTAAGTAATTATGGGCTTTCGGGTCAGAGCAATGCACTCCAGTGATGTTTCTATCTGCTTTTTCATTTTCCAGATAGCCTTTAATGAAAAGTGTTACAAAATTGGCCTGTAGAAGGTAGTAAATGAATTAGAATAATGTAATGCAGGGCATTGTTCAAAGTGGAATGAAGGAATTTGAACTCTAAGACTGTCTTGTCAACTAAGTGATAGTTAGCTTAGAATTGCAGTGTGGAATTCTATTGCTTAGAAAATATGCAATTTCCGTTTGCTGCACCCTGTTTTCGGTTATATGAGATACTGTGATTTAAAAGCAATAAGGCTTTCTGAAGATCTGCAGGGGTACCAAAAATTAGTTTAGTATCTCTATTTGACCAAGTAATGGTCAAGTACTGAGCAAAGACAGCTCTAAGAAAAGGATTTTGTGGTTGCCTGATGAGCAAAATATTTTTAATCGACTAGTTGTTTATTGTTATGTAGATCTATTGGTCTGTACTCTCACCTAAACTTTTAAAAATGATGTCTACTTGCTTGCTTAACATTCATGTCAGCAGCAGCTAGCCACCTTTTCCTAGACTTAAAATTGCATCTCTAGTAGTGTTTTAATTTATATTATCTGAAATTTTCCTCTAAAAAGAAATACGAGCATTCTTGAATTTATGAACTAACCCTGCTCACCCCCATGTTTTATAGATTGAAACGAAAGCAGAAAATGGAGTTTTCAGAGAACAAGGATTAGATGAAACAGAAAAACAGTGCAAAAGTTTGCAGATCTAATTAATTAATTTAAGTATTTTTAATCAAAACTCCTCAATGTACATGAAAATAATCAGTCCATCACTTCTCATAGGACTCTGTGACTGACTTATAATTCTGTCACTGAAATCCTAAGGAAATAAATTTTTTCAGATGATAAAATTCATTTGCACTTTTTGGACAAGTGATTTCTTTTCCTAATGAATGGAAAAAATCTTACTTTTCTGACCTGAATTTTCCCCTAGAAAGCTTTTCTTTAATTTTCTACTATGTGAATCTCCTCTCCAGGTACGTATCTGTGCATTTTTTGCAGAAGTGGCTCTTTGGACTGTTAACTGAGTACCATGGCATATGGTGCTATTGTTCCTTAGATGACTGAAAATGCAAAGAACATGTCATGCATGTGGGAAGCACAATATGAGAAATTATTTACTACCTAAATTTTATGGGGCTTATCAAGTCTTTATAGCAAGTTTTTGAAGGGTTCTTAGCCACTCAATGACTTATAGTAAGATTTCATCTGAAAGGTTATATTGCCTTTTAAAAATTGACAAAAAATAGCATGAAGCATGCTAGTTAGAAGAAAACCATATTTATCGTCTGAATCAATTAAAGCAGCATGGAGACCTGTCATGTGGATGCTGCTTCTATAACTGCATGGAACACGTCATTGTCTAGGACTTTGTCTGGACAGGAGACAAATAATTTGAGATGTTGGATGGATATAATTTCCTACATGAACACTTTTATTAGAGAAGAAGCATTTGTTTACTTTAACTTAGAGCTCTTCCCATGTGATGCAAACAAACTTCAAAAAGTTTTGTGGTATTGAAAGCAAAACATCTGCATTTAAGGTCGTAACTGCATTATTTTAAATTTACAATAAAGTTGTACCAAAACAAATCTCTTGTGATGACAAGGCTGAGTTCCACAACCTCATGTGCATGGTCAGCAAAAAGCAGTGATTGAAAAAGCTTTCTGTGCTCCACCAAATGAGTAGTTAGGAATGATGGATTTGAAAGAGAGTAATCCATGGGTAAGAGAGAAAATCACTACCTAGTGGGCACAAGTGACAAAGGTGTAAAGTATGACTGTTTTCAACAGAAGAAATCCTATAATTATATCTTATATTTACACCTTTTATATTTATATCTTATATTTACATCTATTTTACATGGAAAAAGGAAGATCCATTTATGCTACATAGACATCACTTCCATAGAACACAGATAGATGATGGGAAATAAAGCAAAATAAATAGCAAACTGAAATTTCAATATTGCACAATGTGAAAGAAAAATACAAAAATATTTTTAGCCTTTTTTTCTCCTGTCTCAGGATCCAGCCCTTTTCCTTTTAACAGTGTCTATTTTACCTATATGCATATTAATGTACATATTTAATGCAGAATGTAATTGCTTGTATAGGTTTATATACAAGCTAAAATAGAAAACTCCAGAAATATTGCCATCAGGAATACTTTTCACCACTCTGATACCTGATGTTTTTCTAAAATTGTGGGTGGGATTCCCTCTAGCAAAGAGCCAGGAAAAGCTGTATTCTGTCTTGGTGCCAGTGTCAGCTTGGAGCCATGACTGATGCTTTTTTGAGCCCCTGTCAGCTATGGCCACAGAGGCAGCTCCTTTGGAACCTCACCAACTGGTATAAATTAGAGCAGCCTTCAGGATGTTAAAATTTGTACAGAAAAGTTGGCCAGGCACAGGTGTGGCCTCAGGCAATGAAGCAGAGAGGTGGCTTGATGCCTCCTTCTGGGTCCTTTTGTTTAGGCTGGTATAAGAGGACTGATCTTCAAACTTGTACATGGCGTATACATGAGCAAAATTATTTGTGTTTATGGATAAAGTAATTTAGCTGGTTTACATTTTTAGTCACAAAGTTCAGAAGGTTTTGTGGGATGTTTATTTTACAGTGGGTTTGTTTCCAAGACAATTTCTAAATATGTAATTTATAAATATGTGTTTCTTATTTTCCCCAAAGATGTATAAGGAGTGATCCTATATGGAAGTGGTCTTTGATAGCAATAGGTTTTACATGGCTACATTCCTGTTATTTATGAATTAAAGGAAAGGATCTACGTATTTTCCCTCATACCTTGGTGTATTGTGTTATTTTACTTCTGGCAAGCATTGTATAAAATCACTAAATATGCCTGTCTGACACAAAATTGAAGTGATTACTGGAGTCCTAAAGGAGAGATGGAATGATAATGAACATCCTGAAGTTTCAATCTGACCAGCAGACAAAAGAGAGCTCCTTCATGTCCCTAAGGTGAAGAGTTTTCTATTCTTAGGATATTATCTAGCTATTTCATGAGATTTTTTTTGGTTTTGTTGTTAAATCTAAATATCAGGCTTATGGAGAACATGCTTAAGAAAACTGACAGATAATTTTTAGTGAGGAATAGCAACACATATCATATACTTTAGAGAGTCCTAGAATATGAAGCCATCTCATGCAATATCTCAATTTCACATACATTATGTTTTTCTTTCAACTGAGCAGTTAAGTCAGCTTGCTCCTGCATTTCTTATGCTATGGATCAGAACACGACTGTATTCACTGCTGAGCAGCCATATGGTTTATAGGGTTTACAAGTGAGCCATTTTCTTCTACAGACATATCCCCTTTTACATGGAAGATGAAGCTGAAATTTGCACCTTCATTTAACATTTGTTCTTTATGGGTGGTGCCTCCTTACAGTGCTTCCCCTCTCAGAGGTGCCCTTGGCTCAGTGTAGGGTTCCAGCCAGATGCCACTGACCAGCAGCACCACAGGACACTATTTAAGCATTTAAATAACAGTGACTCTCTCACACCATAGCTAACTGCTGGTTTGTTTTCTCCTCAGATTTCAGAATTTTTAGTCATACAAACGAATGGAAATGCCTTGTTTAAAAATAGAGCTGTGTGATGTTTTCATGTTAAGATGGACTTAGGACCCAAAGGACTGCTTGCATGCAAATGGCCTCTCAAGCTAAAACAAATATTAGATTTGCATAAATCTAGATAAACTAAATCTAGATAAACTAGATTTGCAAAATCTAGTGTCCCTCTGTATTGTGTAATTACCCAGAAAGAGTATCAGGTGGTGTGAGATTATTTCAAGTCAATTCTGCATGACGATTGGTTTATCTACTTACACAAAAATGTATTACAAGGAGTTTTGCTTTATTTCTTGAATGTTTTTCTGTATCAAAACTGAGTTCTGAAGTGTTTTTTCAGTAGCCAAGCTTTTGACTTTGCCTTGTATACTCAAGCAACTGACTTCAAAGATTCCCTGTGGTATCTAGTGTAACATCTACAAGACATAAGACAAAAGAAAATTTTATAAGAAAACACAAATATCTTCGAGACCCAAATTTAAAGAGGCATAGAGATTCATCACTGCTGAATGTCAACCTTTATTCTCCAGGAAGAGTATGCAAATATTTATAGTGAACTTGGAGTTTGTAGACTAGGATTTTATTTAGTGTGTATGTTTGTTTAGATGTTGAGTCCTCATATCTCTATATTTTGCTAATATAGTTCTTCTAGTTTTACTTCTCAGCTTTCTTAAATCAGGGTGAACAGCAGCAATGCATTCTAAAGAAGAAATTCTAAAAGGATGAACCCTCCAGAAATAATCTGTTAATTAAATTTCTACATTTTTAGTTTATACATATATTTATGTCCTAAAAAATATATTTTTTTTAAATGGAAGAAAAAAGGGAATAGCATGGAAGAAAGTGAAAAGAAGAAAGTGAGAAGTAGATGATAAAAAGAAAGTTAAGAAGAAAGAAAGAGTAAAAAAAAAGGAAAAAAGGATGAAAAGATGGGAAAGGAAAAATGAAAAAAAGGAAAGGGGAAGCAAGGATTTTACATCTCTTGAAACAGGAGATTTATTAAACATGAGAAGAGAGAATATTTTATATGGAAACACATGGAAGTAATTCCTGGATTATATTAGTAGATCTGAGTTTAGTGCATGAAAATAATGTTAGAAAGCCAGATAGTAAGGTTAAGTCTTCCAAACAGGCCTCTACCAAATATCATATATTTGAACTTTTCTTATTTAGATGTTTTTGTTGTTTTCTATATAGATATGATTTAAAAAAAAAAAAAATTATGGCTAAAGAATTCCCTAAAATTAATAGAAGGGGTTATTTTTTTGTTTTGTTTTGGGTTTTTTAATGTTTGTATAAATGTCTACAGATTAAAACAAAACTACTTTTTCTACCAAGATCAATAGGTTTCTAGAGTACATCAAGGACTATAGCACTGAGAGCCTGTAGTAAATTATAGAATACTTTCTTAAAGGCTACTTTATAGGATGTCACATCTCCTCCCTGCAAAAGAGGACCTCAGGTTGGACTGGACACTGCCACAGCGGACCTTTCCTCTGACACAGTTCCTGCATCCTCTGAAGTTGAGGAAGATGCATAAGAACTCACTCAAGCAGTATTCCTTCCTTTGGAATAGTGTATTCTTTTGCTTGAAAAGCATGTATTTGAAATGCTGATGTTTTTAAACTGAAATGCACTTGTATTCATCTGGTCAACAAAACAAGTGCTTGTTGATATCTTTGCTGAGCTGGCAGGCTGGCAGTCTTATATAGTATCATGAAAAAGAAAACACCACTTGTAATAACAGATTTAGTATGATCACCCTTACTTTAAAGTGAAAAGGAGGAATCATACTTCATCTTAAAAGAGCTGTCCATGTAATTATCATTCCAGCTGTAAATAAATATATCCTGACAGTGGTTAGGAGAGGGTGTCTCATTGTACAGCCTTTATGTCCTCAAATCAAAATAGACAGTGATTCTTCATGTTGGTCATCTTGTCCCCAGAGAACCAGCTAAGTAACAGACAGAAGTTACCCTTAAATCTCAGTAATACTCTGTGCCTTTGCCGTACAGTTACTCTTTTAATGGCTTCCAGAACTTTTGTTCTGGTTGCAGATCAGATAAGCAACACAAAGCATTAAAAGTCTAGAATTGAAGTGATGATCAATTGGGATTTATTTACCTATTTGGAAGTATTCTGAAAAGCTGTCATGGGATTTCATCATTCAAAATTTGCTCATATTCCTTAGGGAAATGGTGTCCAGGTCACTGCCTCTCATTTAAATGGGATGAGGTAGTGTCAGGGAAGGTTTTAATCAGTATAATGCTGGCAGTAGATATTACATTGTAATGTGAAAGGGAGTGAACACTACACTTTATGTAAACACGTACTGGTTTCATTTAAAATGCAAACAAAATCAAGATAACCAGGCCCCAAAATTGTAGGGTTTTCTTGTGGTGGGTTTTTTGTTTATTTCGGTTTTTTTGGTGTAAAGTGTTTTAAAAACCCTCATTCAGAGCATTCTGTAATGACTGACCCAAATCTTTAGAACATACCATTCCCAAAATGCTTGATTTAAAATTCTCAGATGCTGATCTTATAAATCCTCACCTGAATTTGGATGTGGTAGGTCAACTGATTCTAGAAGTAACTGAGTGATATCATAGTTGTCTAACTTACATTTCAAATTAAGTTTTTGTGCTCCCTTTGCATTGAAACTTCTGCTACTTGAAATATCACGAGTAATTTTGCAGCTAAAGTAAATTTAAAGTAAATATTTGCTGATGTGAAATTATGAATATTTAATTCACTTAATATAAATCTTGCATTCTTTCAGTCAAAGAACCCAGTGTTCTACACACATAGTGGTCTTCAAGGAATGCATATTGCATTTAATAATAATTGGCTGTTATTCCCCATGACTGGCTCAAAGTCAATCCACATTTTCATGATTATTATATAAGAAACAATTTTGTGAATAATTTGAAACTATTAATTGAAACTGTAATAATGACAATTCACTGCAGGAATAAAGCTGTCAAACATTTGCCTTAACTTTTTCTGCCCAACAGCATTTATGCAGTGGTGATTTTTCCAGATGGCAAAGCTTATACTTATAAAAAAGATGTTAGAAAACTGTCATCAGAGAGAATGCTCTCCTTCTTCTCAGCTCTTTGGAGCAAGCCTGGAGTGTGAAGGCCAGAAAGGTACTCCTTTTAATTTTTTTTTCCCAGTTATTTGGGTGTGCATTTTTGGAAAGGAATTACTATTTGTGGTTGGTCCTCAAGCTCCCCCAGTAAACAAGTTATAGTTGTGAGATTGATGCTACTTGACTCAGCATCCTCTGTTTCATGGCAGATCTGACTTCCCTTCTGAGTCCACTTGCATTCAATTTACATTGAAGAACTGATAGTGGCACTGTGGAAACTGATTCAAGTGACCAGCATTTTCTATTCCCTCTGCCTTAAGCTTAGTCTTTTTGAAGGCTGGTACTGTCCTCTGGAAAGAGCTGCTTGGGAAATGTTCTGTGTAATGGTAGCTACTGAGTTTTTCTGAATCTTTCTGCTTTTTATGAGGCAAGTATTTGCAGTTGTCCTTTTATTTGGACTTCTATATATTTTGAGAGGAGGAAATTCAGGGAAGGGGTGTAAGTGTTCCGAGGAGTGACATATCTTACTCGGAACAGTCAGTAAGTCAATAGACAATACTAGGAAGTGAAAAATAGAAGTGGAGTCCTTGTTTGCCTGATTTGATGCAAGGACAGAACACTTTAGTGTCAGGTGAATTTTGTAGTCACAGAACAATTGGATTTTCTTGTGTGAGGACTGTCTGATTTACATCCTGCATCTAAGGAACAAACATTTCCATTTGCTCAAGAACAGGCCTACATTTGGCTTGAGAATGCTTCTCACTGGTCACGATAAAATAGTTATTAAAAAGAAAGTTGTAAGGACAGAAAACCCATTCACCACCTTGAAATTACACTGCTTTTCTTGATGTGGATAAATCGTAGGGAACTCTAGACAGGACATAACTGCCCTGAGAGTTTCTTTTTGGAAGCTACCATAGTCAGTGTCTGTCT
The DNA here is from genome assembly GCA_013397075.1 of Rhabdornis inornatus. Lineage (NCBI taxonomy): Eukaryota > Metazoa > Chordata > Aves > Passeriformes > Rhabdornithidae > Rhabdornis > Rhabdornis inornatus. Next base: position 1,935,141 of record VWZS01010571.1, on the reverse strand, counting down.
GATGACCTATATCCCTTTTCTGAACCAGCTATAGTATTCATCACTGAAATCTGCCTCTACTGGAAAAATATTAATTCTTTCCAGGACATGAACTTTTGTTTCAAAGCTGAGCTTTGTAAGTGTCTGTGAGATAATGCACAAGGCCAGCTGTGTAGTGTGCACACAGACTGATATGAGGCCATATCCCCATAATAAGCACAGTTGCCATAAATCTTGTGTAGCTACACTGGTACTCTAGGTTTAGCCAAATGCCTAGTGATTATCTAAATAAAAGAATTTTTTTTCTGTATTTCCCTCTGACTGATATTGTAGCTCAGGTAGGAAAAATTCTAAAACCAGTGTATTGCTGAGAGTGGGGCTACCAAAGAAACACAACATATATCTTAAAAACACACTGAAATTATGATACTAGTTTGTCACTGAAGGACTATGCAACCTAAGCTGACTATTTTGAGTAGTTCCATGAGTGTCTGAAATCTATATTTCATATTTTGATAAACCTTCTATCTCAGGATTGCTTCAATGAGCATGCACCCTGTTAATATACTACTTAAAGGGCAGATGGGTCTTCAAGCAGAGAGGCTTTGAGTTCAGTGTTCTGGCTTCTGCACTCATCTCAGCTCTAGAAATACTTGCCCAGATTAAATCTCCTGAAAACAGGTTGATAGACTCTGCATACGAAAATTGATGAATCTTCATGAAAATATAGTGCAGACACATTTGCTGAATTTATAATTTAAAATGTGATTGGTCTTAGAGATCACATGTGAGGTTATGGAAGAAACTGGTGGTGCTTTTAAAATATTTAAAAAATAACATGAAAGTTCAAGGGCTGGACTTGATGATTGTTGTGGGTCTTTTCCAACTCAGAATATTCCATGATTCTAGGATTCTCAAGTACCGAGTCTATGAAAATAAACATACTTTATTTGCTTTTAAAATTTTGGTAGTTGATTTGACTTCTATAAGTTATTTTTTCCAATGTTTTAATATTTATATATTTATTTTAAATGCCATTGGCAAAGGAATGTTTTTGAATTTTGCCTGTTTACAATAGAACATATTTGGGCCAGAATTTTGATGCTTTCCTAAACAAGGCATGTAGGAGACACAAGAAACAGGGCAAATTATTGCCAGACTATCTGTACTGTACAGTGATGAAGTCTAGCAGCCCCAGTCATAAATCAGGTACTCAGCAAATAAAGAGGAAAAGTCAACACATGCCAGTGTAAGGAATGAATCAGAGGAAAGAACAACTTTGGTAAATAAACAAATATTAGAAAATGCATTTTCCTCTGGGCATGTTGTCAACGAATGGGAGTTTCAGTGCTTTCCTCAAATGCATCTTTAAACTCCCAGATGTCAGTCACCAAATATCAGACAAAGTAGACTATTTGCTAGAATATGGTTTTCTTCTCTAACTCACCTTTATCTCTAGTCTCTTGAGAGGGCTGTAAAGTAAAATAAGTGTTTTAAGATCTCTTCTATATGAAATCCACATCCATACATGCTCTTTTAATAGGAGAGGCAGTGGAAACATGAAAGCAAGCAGAATTTAAAAGCAAGCACATGAATAAAGAAGAGCAAATTAATATAAACTTTAAATACAGAAGTAAAAAGTAAATCCATGGTTTTGAGTCCATCTAACAAAAAGGGCAATAGGAAGTGACAAGTCTTCAAAGCAGCTCTTCTTTTAGCTCTTCTTCACCTTTGATAGTTTTTCTTTCTTTCAGTGGAAAGCATTGGCTTCTTTTTCCACCTTGTTTATTTTTTCCCTTTTCTTTTGGTGAAAACATGTTTCCTTCCAGAAATCCACTCTGCCTGCATTCTGGCAGAAACTTCCTACTGTCCTTAATAGCCCCTCACACTTAGAGTTACAGCACAGGTCTTACGTCAAATGAGAAGTTCATTCTTTGCCTTGTCTTTTTCTAAGATGCTCATATACTTCTTGTGGGGTATCCAAATGCCTTCCAGAGACCACTCTATCCAAGTCCAAAAAGATCTGATGGAATTATCTGCCTGAATGTCTAGTCTTTAAAGGAAACTGTTATTTTGGATGATTCATAGTGACTGCTTATTTTGCTTCTGCTTCAGTAATAAACACATTATTTTAATGGCTCTTAGAAACAAATCCTGCAGTCCTTACAGAGCAAAACTCCTATTGACTTCAATAAGTTTTCCTGGGCAAGTTTAGAAAAATGGCTTCAGTATTTGGCTGAAAATAAGTTGCCTGAAATGTGCGTGTTTTTGAAAACATTAATTAAATGTGTTGATTTTTTTCACTTTTAAAATTACATCTTTCAATATCTTTGCCTGGTTTGCCTTCCGAAACCAAGAAAAAACTTCACCGTTGCTGGAACTAAGTGTCCTTCAAGCATTTGATTTTTCCCAAGACTGCCAGGGCCAAAATTCCTTTCTCAAGTGTTTGTGAACTGGAAAAAATGTGTATTCTGGTTTCTGGCATATGCATAAGCATGAGTTGGCTACTATTCCTCTGCATACTTTAATAGTCATAATAGTTTTCCATTACTTGTTAACTCCTGTTAATAGTGCAGCATCAAGGGATCACAATAAAAGTAGGGTTGATAAAATTCTGACTCACATGTAGCAAATGGGAAGTTTGGCTTAGCCCAATGAAGGGCTCCTCTTGATGTGTCAAGACATTACTGTAATAAACACAGTCAGCAGCAGTGTGTGGCACTTTTACTATGATGAATATGTACCCAAGGGGAAGATAAAATCTGGCACTTAGATTCTGCTTCAGTTCTGGATGCACCTGTTTCTTGTGAATGGCAGAAGGAAATATGACAGCTGCTTATCTACTCATTCAGAGCTAGAGATGGCTTGGCTCAACTGTAGAAGCTGAAGTGCTGCACAAAAGCAGAGAAAGAGATGGGCTAAATTTAGGAATAAGATTATTTTTCCAAATCTGATACAAACCTATTGCCTAGTATTAAACAAAAGTGATTTTTGGCTGACTCCTTAGCATTGCAACAGGACACAGATATGAAGTCTTTGTGTCACACCCCACATAGTATGATGTTGTGAAGGAATAAGATGTAGGTAGAGCAGCTCATGCACTGGAAATTGAAAGATTCTGGCTGCTGATATCATGGCTTTTTCATCAATGCAGATTCCTGATAAAGAGTTGTTTATTCACAACTGAATTTTTTGTTCCTTTTGTATGGAAAAAAAAAAGCTAAAAATATGTGCAATTATAGCTTTTGCCATCAGGTTGCAGAATAACTTCAGAAGTTTAGGTTGGCACTGGCTAAACATAGCATCTCAGCAAGCTAGCCCTGAAAAGGGCTCTTAATACACATTGATCTCTGGAGCATAAAGAACTCTTCAGCAGGACAGATGAGTACAGAAAGCCTTTTTTTGAAACACTTTTTTTCAGTTCTGTTTTACATACCACTGTTTCTGCTGAACTCATTGCTCCTGTTTTCCTGAGCACGTAGCCTGTCTCTCAGCTCAGAGGAAATTCATCCATCACCATCACACCTTTCTATTCTCCTCCTCCTTTTAAAAAGCATTGCTCTTTTCCTGACTTTTTTCTTGTAAATGAGATACAATTTTGCACTGAAATAGCCATATTGCTTTAAGCTGTCCAAGTTCCAGTTTCCATAAAGGATTGACATATGCAAAAGCTACCTTTATGTTTTTTCCTCAAATAATTAGATATGAGAAGCTGTGGTAAGAGGAAACAATTATTCAGATAGCAAATGCTTGCTGATGCTGGAAATATCAAAATTAATTCTTTCACTTTAAATCTAGCATAGGCACAGATGTTCTCTGGTAGGAAGAAATAGTCTTCTATCCTCAGTGGTTTCTCCCCTGGATATAGAAATGCACTCTAGGCAAGTTACAATGATAAGATCAATGAATTGAGAACCCTGGGGGATTTCAACATTCTTGAAAACTTTCTTATTAAGTCAATGTGACTGGAATAGGATAAATAGATATATTTTAAGTCTATTGCTCTTTCTGTTAAAAGTCTTCTTTAATACATCTAAGTTACTTATATCTATATAAACTTTTATAAATAGCATTCTACACACCAGATATTGTTACGCAGTCATGTATCAAGACATGAAAATAAATGAAACTTTTCTCTGTTTTCCAAAATAATTCTGCAAATATTCTGAGCAAGTGACATTCTTTGCTGGAACATTTTGTTAGTCCATTGTAATTAATGTCCTAAGTTTCTGCCTTCACCCTTAGAATTTGCAGTTGAATTTACTGTTGTTTACTTTCAAGAATATGTACAGTAATATATTTTAAAAACAAATAAAATGGATAATGGAAAGACTGTATGCATGATTATGCCCATGGCAGGAGTGTTGGCTAGATGATCTGTAAAGGTCCTTTCAACTCAAACCATTCTCTGATTCTGTTATTCGAAGTTAAGAAAGTACTGTGTTTTCAAATCCAATTACATTATTCACTGAAATAACTCAAAACTAGATTGTGTCTGCTGAAACACTGACAGGATCTAGGGAGACATTGGAGAAGATGATTCACTTTGCATTAGACAAGAGAACAAGGCAGTCCCAGTGTAGTTGGCTTTAACAATATTCTTAGTCACAGCCATCCAGATCTATTCTTGATGTAAATGCAACAAGGCATGATTACCAAGTCATTGCATTTTTTCTTTCAAGTAATGCAGCCGTTATGAAAGGATTCTCCTCTGCTGTATGATCAGGCAAGCCGTGTCTTCTCATCATGATCAGGACCATGATTCTTGACAGAGCTAGCATTTTCCAAGAAAGATATTAATTAACTCTCATTAGAGGTAAGAAGGCCACTGCCATGTTTTTTTCAATAAGCAGCAAAGACCCACAGACACATGTTAGAACATGTGGTAGACACCTGCTAGGTAGGCTGAGAGCCTGGTTCCTTCCTCCTCTCAGGTTCTCCAGCTCTTTCTCAGCTCTTCATAGATAAAATGTTGGTTCTGTTAGTCAGCAGGAGATGGGCCTAAAATTGGAGAAGGTCTAGGATTTCACATCATAAACCTGAAACTCATTTTATAGCTTCTTCCAGACGGCACCATGAAAAGAAGTGTTTTGCTTCCACAGTGGTTGATCTGAGGTTTTCCTGATACTTGACAGGAAATATGGACCAGTATGTTTGAGAGCATGTGCAAGAGACCAAAGATTCATCCTCCTGATACTACTGAGAACCTATCTGCCTTCTTTGTTTTTGGCAGAAATATATGAATCATTTTAATCAAGGCTGGCCAATTGGATTGAAGTGTCTTGAACATTCAGCAAGGTTTGCATTTGGCTGTTTGTTCTTTGACTTTCTTAATGAATTTAGCTGTGCTATCTCCTGTTTCTGTCCAGAAGCAGAGGGACTGATATATTGCATGAAATATGGTTACTAGATAGTCCTTAGCCTCAGTAGAAGAAAGTTCCAAAAAGATGTCTAGAACTGAGATATTTAGAGGGCACAGTTGCAGATTACTTCAGCATCTCAGCTTTTGGATACTGATTATCTGAAACAGAACCCTGCATCTCTGAAGACTTGCCTACCACCTACTTGGTTGAACTATGATGCTTATCAGGGGCTTTGTAAGGACTTGAATTTTAGTCTGGACTGAAAGTTCTCACTGTGTCTTTGGAACTATATCTCAGTGTAACAACACATAAGAAAACAATAATCTAAAAGGGCTTTCATTGAAATTGAAATAGAATTAGCTATTGTGGTTTACCATCTGTCAGATATCCTATGCCTGAGGTCATTGGATTAGACCTTGACAACACTGATAAGATTAACTTGTCATTCCTGGTGTTGAGTTGCAGGTTTGTGGATTTGGCTTCTACTGGGAGTAGCTCCAAGGATAGGAGGAAAAACAGCTTATAAATTCTTCAGAGTTATTTGGAGCCAAGAGCCACTTTTTGGCTGGCTTTGCAAGCAATATTATTTAAAGGGTACTTGGAGATCAAGTGAAGAGTAAAATAGAGTGAAAAATACTGGAAAGTTATTTCTCTTATAGAGTAACTGATAAAAACTGCATTCATTATTATCTCCAGTAATGTTTCTCATCACAAGTAAACATTCTGTCTTTGCTGCAAAGGTAATCATTCTTCAGGCACATAATTCATTGACTCAACTACATTTACTACTCTGTTTACTCTACTACTACTCTGTTTTACTCTGTTTACTACTACTTATTATCTTTTAAAATGTTCAAACTGAAGCTGGCTGGGAAAAACAGACAAGGTTTTTGTTCACAGGAAAAGAAAGCATATCAAAAAGTCAAATCATGAAGCTTTTATTTGAGAGCATTGAATAAGTATTTGTTGTCACTTAGTGAATTGAAACACCTAAAGTTACTGAGATTTTGCAGAACCGTCATGGAGAAGTCTCTCAGACCTTGTTTCACTTCTAGCTGATGAAGATCTAATGAAAGTAGTGGGTTCTGAGAAGATACTCCACAGGCTACGGAGACATTCCGATTTTAATTTTATTGGTTATCATCCATCTGAGAGAAGTCAGGGATTCTTCTGTCTGTTGAGATCATGAAACCCAATATGACAGAAACCTTCTTGTTTTGACTTTGGTAGATTTCTTCATACATGACTACTGCTAGCTGGAGCTGTGGGGAGCAGGTGTCAGGAAATGCAGTAGTAATAAAGCCAGTTCTTGGCTGTAGCTGCAGAGTTCACAGTGGAGCTGAGAGCCACAGGACTCAAAAATTAGCTATAGTCACTTTTTTCCATAAGTGAGACTACCCAGGCATAAATAAAAATTATATCTTGCTGTGCTTGCATTGTAGTTACAGCAGAGTTGCAATGATATAATTGTGACAAAAAATTAGTCTCATTAAATGGATATTTATATATGGGAATTCTGATCCAGACCTTAGAAAATCTGTACCATGTCCTGCTGAAAAGAATTCAGTGTTCATGCTTGGAAACTAATTAAGTGTGTTCACAAATCTGAAACAGGTTGTCATCCCTTTCTTTGAAACTTGTTAGTATTTTTCCTGGAAACAGCAATAAATTTAGTCCTCAAACTTGTGCAGACAAAAAGATTTATCAGTAGACCTTTCTGTGGAAAGAACTTTAAAATATTTGAGGTTTTAATTTTTTTGTAACTGAAAGATGAGAATTATGTAAATGCATAAGCATATTGTTCTATACATTCTTGTTTTTCTTAACTACTTCCTTTGTTTTCTGCTACAGAACTTTGAAAGAGACAGAACTAGACAGACTTTTCATCTTATACAAAATGGCTAGTTAATGCCCTTATCTTCCTAAGGTTAATGCCTATGTGCTTCCTTTTGTGAGCAGTAGTTAGGGAGTTGGGTTGAAATGATGACAGATGCTATTCAGCTTGTCTTCCACCTGTTTCAGAGTACTGTAGGATGACAAATTGGATTCTGACTCTCAGGCCCCTTTCAACAGTCAACAGATGCCTTTTGAATGGGAAAGTTTGGCTCTTGCCACCCTATTCTTTTTTGGCAATGTTAAAAAAAAGAAAATGTTGAAAGCTTGAATCTTACTATGAAAACAAAGTGTGTCTCTGCAGACAGTCTGCCATTTGTACTTTAGATTCCCTAAATAAGTATTTCGAAAAATTTGCACAGTATTTAAGATTTGTCGGTGTAGTAGATTAGAAAGGTTTTTGTAGCCCATGTGCTTATTATTTTTTACATTTTTTTAATCAGGGTTGCCTAGAGACCAAGAACAAATGTTGCTTACTTGCCTGTGGATACGTATGTATACAGAATTTAAAAGAAGTGGTAAAAAATAAGCAAAGCTTTTTGTGTTGTGGAGTCAGATGATAGAGATCTTTGGCTCAAAAGGCTTCAATTTCATCTTCCAGTGAGAATTTTTGGGTTTTCTGAGAAGCTCTAATTGGAGGCTGCTGTTCTAAACACAGGAAACAGGAACAGCCAGTGACATTGGGGTTCACATCCCCTCTGTGAACCAGCAGTACTTGCTTCAGCCTTTAAAAACGTTACATCACCATAGTTGGAATTAGAGCTGTTATGGGAGCTGAGTGGGAGTCAATACTGAAATAGTTACGATTTTACATAAATGGAAGACTCTCTAGAGCTCTGGGTCTGCAAGAAACTGAAATGGCTATATGAACCATTTTCTCAAAAGTATTAGGCTAAAGATGTTTAAGGGATTTTTTGTGTTATGACATTTTTCTCCATAAAAAAAAATTCTTGAAAATATTTAGATGCATATACAAATAAGTAATGGATTACATTCCTCTTGGAATGTGTGTTTGTGTGATTGAAGAGGTGTCTTGAGGTTATTAAAAAAAAAATAGACCAGAGGATAATTTATTAGCAACGTGCTAATAGAGGGAAATAAGAAACAATAATAACAAAAGTGGAGTATGTCTTAGACAAAACAATTTGTAGACCATTTCAGATAAAGAATACCAAATGCTTATGGACAAAATATCAGGACACTGACTTCCCAGGTCCTTGTTCAGACCCTTGATCTTATATTAAACAGTAGTTATAGGTAATATTGCTGGTTGGACACTATCAGATTAGTGAATGATTGCAGGCTAATTTCTTTTCAAGTCTATGCTTACCAGGTCATTATTATATTTGAACCAATTTGGTGTTTCTGCAGCAATGCAACAGAGGATGAATTTTGAAAGAATGTAATTGGTGCAAAACTTGACTAAAACAGAGGATTTCTGGACAAGACGCAGAAAATCTGATCTCCCTAATATTTCAAATCAACCAGGTCTTAGTGGATGTTTTTTATTTACATATTTTTGTTTACATTTTATTGTTTACCATAGTTGTGTGCCCCATGGAGCCTACTTGCAACTCCATCAGGGTATCTATATTTTCTCACAAAATGGACTTAATGAAGGTGTTAATTTTCTTTTGGTGAAGGGAGGAATAATTGGGTGTGATAACAGGAGTTGTGACACATCCTGAGTTTGAGCAGATATCTCTGAAAGCATAGAATGAGTGGCAAGGTAACTCCACGCACTAAAAAGAAGCAAAAGAAAGTAAATACCTTTTATAATCTGAGAACTGTCTAGACATTTACAAGATGTGGAAACCATGAATTTCATAAGGGAATGGCAGTAGGGGTTGCTTATCTCGGCTGCTGTTGTGCTCAGTCAATGTATTGCACATATTGTTCTGGTTGATTAACAGATGGTTTGGTAAATGTTTGTGCTTGAGTACAGCCTGAATTCGGAAAATTCTTGAACAATGTTTCCAAAAGCTAATTTTTGAACCCACTGAGCTTCATTTCTGCAGTTGCTTTGCTATTTGTAAGTAGTTAACCTACATTACAACACACTGGAGAAATCAGTATAGAGTCCTACAGTGTAATGTAGTCAGTAGTATGCCAGTAACAAAATTAAGTTTCTAGTATAAATTGACTTGGATTTTGGGTGGCTTTTTTTGTGGAATATCCAATTTCACTGTGTGTGGCATACTTTTTCTTGGCTTAGCTTCATCATGTGCAGCGTGAAGTGACTGTTACTGGTTATCATATGGGATCCATTCTCATCATCACAAAGATCTCTTTCTCAAACTCTTTGATGTACATGTAATTTCTGTAAGACACTGTGTTTTCTGCTGCCAGAAATATGTTTTATATGCTGCTTGTATATCCAATTGCAACTGCTTTTGCCTAAACATACATCAAAGGGACCTATGCCACTGATGACTTGTGGGGTTCTTCTGTAATGCATGGAAAGAAGAAACTGGCCTGTTTCTTTCCTCTAGAGTGCTGTTTTCCTGACCATAAATTTCCCCAAATAAGCTCACTATTGCCAAGTTGGCTTTCAAATTGCCTAACTCCTACAAAGACAACTTACAGGATGTCCTATATTAATCTTTATGATTGAGATCTTTTCATCTGTTCCCTTTCAATGACAATATTGAATGCTCTGTATTAAACATGCAGGTATTCAACAACCACTTCTCTCCCACCCCTATAGATTGTGCTTATTTTTTAAATGCATGAACAAATCCTAGAGTATCCTACTCTAAATGGACCCTCTGTAACTTATAGTTTCAAAGAGAAAAATTCCACTTCCCTTTTTTATCTTTTAGAACATTGGAATCTGGGGTACTAAAAAACTCTAAGATGCAAACATCTTTTCCTTTTTCAAAATATTTTTATTTCTGTGCTACTGCTGGAAATCTGAGTAGTTGCAACTTTTTAATCTAATTATTCATGACTAGAAAGCTAATAAAATATGGAATTTTCTTGAGTAATTCAGAATGGCTGATTTTCAAGATAAAGAAGCAAACTTCTCCCTTGTGAGGTCTCCAGAGAGAGCAACTGTCCTCTGCTTGATAGAACATGATCCATAAGTCTCTGCTTTAGTGTGCTATGAAATGAAACTGTTCTGGTCCTTGCCTGAATGAAGACTGCAGGGAGAGAGAGGTTGCCCTGTTGTGAAAGTGGAGTCAGATGGGTCTAATACTGGGACTTAATTTTTTACCTTTACAAATTTTTGTTGTCATAATAAAAAATAACTGCTTATTTTTGGGTGTGAAACTTGTCTGTGTCAGTCTCAGAACAGCCTCAGCCATGTGTTTGTATTTTGGTCTGACTTGCTCAAGAAGCCTCAGCACACCACACAAAGCTCCTCTGTCTCTAAGCTGAGTAACAGCTATATGATACTCCCAGACATACCTTTCCTAGCCACATGACATATTGCCATTCCAAGTACTGAAACTCTGTATATTTCTCTTTCCTGTTATTATAAATTCCATGCGAAAACTAAACTTCTGAAATACAGTGAGGTATTTGCTAGAGACTTTAACCTGAGAGTGAGTACTTTTCTGGGATCTCTTCTGTCTGTTTGGACACACACTCTGGTGGCCCTTGGGGGATATGTGGAGACCAATACTCAAAATGGGGGTGCAAGAAAGAGAAATGTTTTTACAGGCATAAGAGGTAGTGACCTGAGGTGGCCCTTGTAAATCAACAAAAATGTGCAAAAAGTTTTGGTTGCATGAGCAGAGAGAGAGCTTGACTCACCTAAAAAATAAAAGGAAAAAGGAACATGTTGGATGGAAACCAGCAGGGACAACATGAGAGTAGGAGAAGAAAAGCTCAAAATGGAAGCTGGGTGAAGTGAAGGAAAAGGGATGTGTGTACAATTAGAATCACAGAATGACACAGAGTCACGGAATATTTGAGGTTGGAAGGGACCTCTGGAGAACATCCAGTCCAACCCTCCTGCTAAGGCAGGTTCACCCAGAGCAACTTGCACAGGATCACATAGGTAGTTGTTGCATATCTCCAGAGAAGGAGACTCCACAACCTCTCCAGGCAGCCTATTCCAGTGCTCTGCCACCCTTGAAGAAAATAACTTTTCCTCATATTCAGATGGAACTTGCTGTGTTTAAATTTGTGCCTGTTGCCCCTTGTCCAGCTACTGGACTATTTTAAAAATGTGTGTCTAAAAGGCAAATTTTGTTATTGCTTATGCTCTAGTTCAGTATTTATGTTTTGATTAAACAATATTTGTGGTGAGCAATTCTCTTCTTTGACCTGATTCCCCTTACAGTGGAATTCTCTACTTGGTTGACTTGAAGAAAGGAAAATTAAGTTCAAGGGTGTAATGGTCACTGTCCATTCAAACTTGCTTTATTTGTATTAATCTGTATCTGAGAGAAAAGAAACTAGGAGTTACAGGAAAGAGGAGAAAAGATAAGACCACAGTATGGGAAGGCCTTCTTATTTTTATATCTACCTGCTGTGCCCTTGCTGCATGAGGGATACAAGTTGCTTTGTGGAAGATCAAGACCTAATTACACCAAAAAGTGCATAATATTGAGTCATCAAAACTTACAGTTGGATGTTCAACTATAGAAGAAATAAGGATTGCAATATCCCAAAGTCCAATGAACATTCCAGCTTAGCCTCTACAGGCATAGTTGGTCATAGTGCCTACTGTGCATAGTTTGGTGTGCATAGTTGTAACTCAACTTGAAATGTCAGAGTCCTGTACCATAATGATTGTCATGGAGACATTCTTAGTGAGCCTCTTCCTGTGCTTCCACCAGATAATTACAGTGCTATAATGGCATGGGATCCTACATACAGACAGCTCTCCTTATTGAGAAACGGGTATGGCAAGTTACCTTTCTTCAGCTGCTTATTCCATGCAATAACAATCTGGTCTTTGATTAAGAAACATCCCAGAGAGAAGTAAATGAATTTTAAGAAGGATCAGTGGAAGCTACTGCACACATTGCTCTCTCCCATGCCCCAAGCAAGAAAACAAAAAAATATGATTTTTTTCTGTCTTTATTAACTTCTATCTGAATCTTTCTTAATGGAATATATTCAATGTATTCTGTAAGAATACATCTTTTCAAGATGACAGGTTCTATTGTCAAAGATGATCCTAACCTGGCTATCCCAAGCTCTATGGGAAAGGAAGTGGGTGGAGATAATGATCTAAAACTAGATGCATGGCCACATTTTTCAAATAACCTCTCTCTGTGAAAAAACCTGAATGCCTCTAAACTTTGAAATGTTGGTGCTGGAAATCTGAATCTGCCTTCTGCTTGTATGGTTTGGGATTTTTTCTTTTACTTTTCAGTCCTAACTCATTTACATCTTTGAAATGTAAAATGATACTTAGTTTCAACATTGTTGATTATGGCTCATCCTTAGGTAAAAGCATAGGCCATCAAAAGAGCAAACCTGAGCAAATGTCTTGTCTGAAAAGATAAGGTACAGCCTGTGCCATAACCAGTCACAATTAACTCTAGTTCTAGGAGCAGAATGCAGTTGCAAGACCTGAATTGCCATAAATTGAGATAGCTCCATGAATTTAAGTGGTGATGATTTGATTTATAGCAACAGGTATCTGGTCCTCATGCATGAGAAGAATAACATAACTCCTGCATATAATGTGTTTTTCTGCATGTAACATTTTTGATTACTGTATGTTCATTTTTGTTGAAAAGGGGTGGTAATATAAAATCACAGCCTCTGAGGAGGCTGAGGCTATTTTGCCAAGAGCAATATCATATACCAGCTTTTACTTCAGGATCAAGCCTGTTAAGTATCTAGCAGATTTGTTTTTCATCAAAATGGAGTCAATATATTATAGGTGGTCCTTTAAAGGCTACATGACTTCTGAAAAAGGCTCTTTTGGGATCAAATTGCATTCATTGCTGAACTTGATATGGAGATGATGAGGTTCATTAAAAAGCTTCATGGCAGGTAGTCAATGCCACTACTACCACAAATCTACAATTTTTTTCCAAATTACGATTCCAGACATACTTTGGTTTCTTCTGAGCAAAAACAAGTGACACTAGAGAAAACTATAGGCTGAGAAAAGAAGGAAATGGAATGTGTGTCTCCATTTGATTAAGTCCTGCTAATTTGCAATAATATATTGAATATCACTGTAAAATCATTGAAATGCCAGACCAAAACAGAGAAGATAGTATTAGGCATAGACTGTCCAATTTCAAAAAAGAATTTAGATTCCAGTGACCCAACTCAGTAGCTGATTGACAACTAATTTTGACCAAATTCTGCTTTAAGAATGGTCAAGTCTTCCTACTTTTGATTTTTTTCTTTACAATACTTTATTGTGATTAATCTTGCATTCTTAGCATTGTATTTAATCACAGTACATAATACAAAACTTAGGCACTGGGACTGAGTTTAAGAAGAATTTAAGAATTAAATTCAAGAAAGTGATTTCCAGGTCTTCACTTAGTCACTGCTTATATCATTCTTAAGCTGAAATTTAATTTCCTAAATCCACAGGTTAAAAAAAAAAGAAAGTTTCTGGACAGGGACAAACAAGTGCAGCTTTGGTTTGTCTGAGCATTTCAGGATCTATCAGAAACATATTTAGGGATTAGTAATCCATACTTAAATCACTATAATGAGATTATTTTCATTTCACTTGCCAGAAAGGACTCCAGCTGTGAACTAAAGGGTTTAAAAATTTTAAAAGCACAATTTTGGTAACGTCACCTGCATTTTTAGGGCTTCTTAAATGTTTAGGAAGAAGTTGTCTATATAGGTAAACATAAAATAAGATATGGAGGAGCAACATGGAAGACTTAACTAACTTTGCAAGTACATTAACATTTAGAATAATAGATTTAATATTCTTCACATTTAGATAGAATTGCAGCAATTATTTTTCTTTGGTTTAACTCCAGACTGAATGACCTTGGAGAAAGTCCTTGTATCTCTTCTTGAAGAGGTACAAGATCTTCTCTACACTAGAGAAAGGCCAGAGATTCCCTGTTTTCAGATCTCTTATATCAGATGCTGAGAAAGCTGTTTTGGTCAGCACCCATACACAAAGATGAAGTACTGGCCTTGCCAAAAAATGTGAGACGTTAGCTGATGGCTTCTGCAATGCCATAGGACATGGCCCAGAGAGACTCTTCAGCAAATGTACATGCAACCTAGGAGTCCTCTACACACCTCCAGAGTATGTCTGCTGTGCATATATAGTAGCTCTGATCCATCCATACTAGACCTGCCCCCCCACCCTGACATAGCTTCATGCCATTCATCTGTCACCAGAGAGAAGAGATCAGTGCCTGCTACTCTGCTCCCCCTCAGGAAGAAGCTGGAGGCAGCCATGAGGTCTCCCCTCAGTCTCCTGGATGAACATACCAAGTGACCTCAGCTGCTTTCCATATGGCTTCTCCTCTAGACCCTTTCCCATCTTCATAGCCCTCCTTTGGATGCTCTCTAGCACTTTATGTCTTTGTTGTACTGTGGCTCTCAGAAGTGCCCCCAGCACTCGAGGTGAGGCTGCCCCAGCTCAGAGCAGAGCAGGACAGTCCCCTCCCTTGCCCAGCTGGCCATGCTGTGCCTGATGAACCCCAGGACACACTTGGCCCTCCTGGCTGCCAGGGCACTGCTGAATCATGTTCAGCTTGCCACAGACCAGAATCACCAGGTCCCTTTCTGTGGCACTGCTTCCCAGTCTCTCATTCCCCAGTCTGTCCATACATCCAGGGTTGCCCATCCCAGGTGCAGAACCCAGCACTTCACTTTGTTGAACTTCATATGGCTGGTGATTGCCCAGCCCTCTCACTTGTCAAGGTTTTTCTGAAGGGTCTCCCTGCCTTTGAGGATGTCAACAGCTTCTCCAAATTTAGTATCATCATCAATTTTACCTAATATACCTTCAAGTTCTGCACCCAAGTAATTTATGAAGACATTGACAAGCACAGAGATGAGGATGGAGCCCTGGGAACTCCACTAGAGACCAGTCATCAGACTGATGTGATCCCATTAACTAAGATGCTTTGTGCCCAACCTGTGAGGCTCACCCAACACATGATGTGTTTATCCAGTTCTAGGTTGGACATTTTACCCAAAGGGATACTGTGAGACACAGTATTGAAAGATAATAATCACTATAACCTGAGTTAAGAAGATATTTTTGGCTTCACCTTATGTATCTCAGGTACAAAAATTCCATGGCACACTGAAACAAGGCATTAAATCACATGCTTACTAATTCAAGCTGTAATGTGAAGGTGAAGACATGGGTATTTCTTACTATTGCCTGGAATAAGTAACTCATGGAAAGAGTAATCACCTTACTATACGCATTGACTTATTTTTCTAAAATCAAGAAATATATCTACATAGGTTAGACCCTGAATAAGCTGTCATCCAGAAATGAAGGAGTGTCCAGTGTGCTCAGAGACATAGCTCAGTTACTATGTATGAACACTGTAAATTAAATTTTCTTTCTTGGAATTTGATAGCGTAAAATTCTTATGTTGAACATCCAGGACTGGACGAGCATTTGTCAGGGAAAAGCATATGGTTTTTCACACAGGGCTGCACAGTAGCCTATTATGACCATTAGACCACTGACTAAATGTAGTGAATGTAAAATCTGAAATGTGGTTACAAATATACAGCTGAATAGCCAATTTGGGAATTGGAATTTGGGGTCAAAATTGTTTTTTACCTGGGCACCGTATTCTCCTGTCACTGGAAATTAATAACCAACATTGACTTTTGAAAAATTGCTTGTCTCTACAGTGGGAAACAAGGCCTTTGGGTATACACTGCTTACCAAAATTGCACACATGCTCTGTTCTTTGTTTTCTCAAGACTTCTATCTCCTTCTTTAACCATCTACACATTCTGATTTTTGTTTATTAATGCTGGATATTCATAGACAGAAATTGCTCTGGTTTTTTACAAAAAAATTTGCAAGCGAAATTCTCTTTCACTGTCCAGCTTTATAAGTAAACAAGCCTATAAGTATCTCCAGGCAGAAGGAGAAGCCATTGATTTTAATGCATGGTTAATGCTAAATATGCTTAAGCATGCACAAATACCATTCACATTGACTTTTTCACTTTATTTCTTGGTCACTGTATAGTCTTCTAAATCAATAAACTACAATGGTGGGAAAATTGATTTAAAAATCTAAGATAAACATAATACTAATCTAGGAGGCAGAAAGATAGGTGTTTAGATAGATGCCAAGGAGGAGAATAAAAAAGGTAGTTATTTCAGTGTCCAAATATGAGACAAATTTTTCATTAGGAAAGAGAAAAATAATGGCACAAAGACTGTAAGAGTGTAAGAAGCAGAAGTTAAGTGATAATTAAGGCATTCTGTTATAGATGGTCTGTGAAGACTGCTAGTCTTAATGTATGCTGAACTAAGGATCAAATTACAGGATCTTTTGCAATAGGAATAAAAGACCCTCAGATTGCACACAGACAGATTATATGAGCAAAGTAGCTAAATTAATGAACTGAGGAAAAGCAGGTTGATTAATCTGTAGCTGTTATGACTGTAGTGAGGATTTGATAACAAGCCAAGAAAAGCAACCATAATAGGGAGCTACTATTGAGTTTTCTAGCTGAGAAACTCAAGGATGTTGAGGTGTAATTTTAATTAGGATTTTGAGTGAAAGACAGCAGAAAGTAGCTTTGACATTTAAGAACTGATGAGTATGAAACATTATTCATATTGCTCATTAAATTTATCTATTTTAATTTTGTGGTCGAAATATTTTTTTCATACTGTGAACACCTTTTTGTGTATTCATGATACTATTATTTTTAACCTTCTTACTCAAGGAAAGAACAATTTCTGAAAAACGACTGAGGAGGAAGAACTCTTTTTGTAGTGACCAGGGGAATTGAGCTTATCCAAGTTTAAAATTTGAAAGACTGCTCCTAGTGGAGGTGCCCTAATTATATAAATAATTAGGTATAATTTTACGTGAAGCTTGAAAACCTAAAAATCTTTTTTAAAAGTGTAGATTTCTTAGGGATTAATATGTGCATGCCAGGCCCTCCATTTACCCCTTGGCCATATTAAATTATTGCTTCTGTGAGATATGTGTATAGTGCAGTCCTGTGTGCAGTGCACAGTACCATCCTATATATGAATCACTTAGATTTGGTTACATTAATTTAACTTCTTTGACCTAAGTAGCCCTGGTACAAATATTTTCAACAGCTTGCTCACCTTTAGCTACTGCGAGATTCTGCAAAGCCTTATCACTGCTGTCTTTGTACTCTTATGCTTAGGAAAGCTGTAGCAACATTGACATCAAGTAGCTAGGAAAACATCTGTGTGTGCATTACATTTGCTTCTTCAGCTCAGTTAATGAACTGTCTGCTTCCATGTAAATCAAGAAAAACAGTTAATGCTTTCATCAGGTGAACAGTGCTCAGGAGTTTCTTTGAAGGTGGGGCCATATTCACTACAGTGGCTGAATGTTGCCACATCTCAAAGATGTTGTTCTGTTTTTCAGACAGGCTTACAGTTGTTAAGAGGAAGCGTGCCAGTGTGCCAGGTACCAGAAGCCAGACCAATTTACTTTGAATCTGTGGAATGGAGAGAAAAACAAAAACACCCAACAAAAATCCCATGAGTGGTTTTCAAGATCCTAACGAAATAGAAAGCATGAGAAGCTGAGATTGCATCTGGGATTTATCATCATGTTTTGATAAACCTGTGGGTTTAGCCAAAACTCTGTCCTGCACTGAAGATTCAGTGAAATTACACCACATATACTCTCAACAGAGTTTGTCCGATCAACTTTACACCTAAGTGTTTTTACTGATTAGTTAATGACATAGACACGTGACGAGTTCAGGGAAAGGTGACTTCTTCTTTTTAGGAAACTTAAGCATGAGAAATATTAATAGGGACTGTGATCCTAATTAGAATAATGGGAATAGATAATTTGTTTCCATCCTAATTTAAAGATAACATCTGAATCTTCTTAAAGACTAGTAGATCAATTTTTCCAGTAAAGGAGAGGTCTGTAAAGTAGATGCTTTTAAGATTACTTTGTCTCAGATGAGTTGTTCATAGCCTTTCACAGTGCATGAGTTCTGACATGCCAAAGCGTGGAAATCCATCTCACTTGGAAAAGTCAAGAAGTGTACTAGTTAATAAACTTTAGAATAATTCTTCTATTGCTGCATATTTGATTATTTATGCAAAAGCAGGACAACTTTGACTTGAGCACTGCTAACACCTGTATCCCTGGAATATTCTCAATTCTCTCAGGCCCTACTTGGATGTCTAATGTACACATGAGAGGTCTCAACTATCTTTCCCTATGGCCAGGCTATCTAAAATAACCATTTCAATGTATGTTCCAGGTCACAGTCTCTGTTCTGTGAGGCTGTTCCTTCTTTGCTATTGCTGTGTGCTTCTGTTTGGCTGCATTTTAAAACATGCAGGTCCCATAAAATAAGTTGAGAAAACCATGAAGATTACTCCCTGTAAGCAGTCCTTTATCTTTGCACTTAGAAATTATTTAGTCTTTATCTTTATTTCTTGAACTTTCCTGGACATCATTTTGTCTTTTGTTCAGATAATTTATGAAAGAGATTTAACAGTATTTTACAAGGATCTATACCCATTCAGAATCTTCTCTGAAATATCTACAGCATGAAGTTTTATATTTTGAGTTATAGCAATGGCATTAACAGTGCTATTATCTTTGACACTTTTTACCTATATGGCTCCTATAATATATTAAAATGCACTTTTAGAAATGTCATGTGTATCAACTGTACATCTCTTTCAAGAGCTTCAGTCTGAATGCAGCTTTTTTCTAAAATTGTGTTTTTCTGCTTGCTTAGATAAGAATAGCTGATTGAAAAAAAATAGCCAACATGGTGATACAGCCAGTTGAATTGCAGTTCTGGTGACAAGTGTATGATACCCTCTAAATTTACCTACAGTCTTGTTAGTAATGCACGTGCCACTATGTGCTATTTTTCTCTAGTAAATTTTAAAAATTATGTATTAATAAATCAGAAAGGTGCCAATCAACCATGAATTTGGAAAGAAGTGAAAAATAGTGTATGTAAACAGAAGGTCATTGCAACTCCAGATACTGTAATATCAGCTGCCTGGTGTGTTTCTGGCAAGCCAAGGGCAAGTGACAGAGTATAATGAAATGTTAAATTAACCTGTAAGGGGTTCTTAAGGACAGAGGATACATTTTATTTAAAGAAAGTAATATTGTACCTCATGCCAAGCTGAAGTAATTTCCTTCCGCTTTCTATACTTCCTAGGTTTCCAGATTTATATTTTTTAATGGCATTTGCCAGAGCTTACCTGGAGAAAGCATTACTCAAAGTCTAAAGGAAATATTTTTGTTCAGAGTCCAGACCCATAAAGAATAACTACTGTATGCTTAAAGAAAAAAAAAAACCAACCCTGTAATTTTACTATTAATTATGCACATAAGTCGGATAAATAGCCCACTGTTGCTGTGTTGAATAGAAAATTCACACATTGCTGCTTACAGCAATGCACTGGGACTGCTTTCTCTATCACTAACCTAATTAAGGGATTTCTTAGCATGTAGTTTGTCTTTTCTTGGAAGCCAAAGTAGATTGTGTGAAACAAAATATACACATGGTCCCATTGACTGGGAGAACTATTAGTTTAAGTGTCTACTTCGGTCAGTTATTCAAGAACTTGGCTATTTCTTGGTAGGTATAAAGGAGCTTTAGTTTAATTGAATTTACTTATAATGTATAATTCACTAGTTCCAGAAGGATTGTGTTGGCAACACTGTTATGAATAAATTACTTGAAGACCAAAAGGCTGAAAATATAACCATCAGGAGCTGGGCTCACAAGGACATGTATGAGTGTAAATTTAGCAGTAAGTTACCTCTTTTAGTCACAAAACTATCAAGGAGCTGCTGCAGAATTATAGGAGCATAAATTTCCCCAACAGTTAAGTTTCCACCACACTGCATTTCCAGTGGCTACATCTGCTGCAGAGCCCTGTTGGTTCTGCAGTGCTGGAATACATTCTGGGTACATGGGTCAGGGACTTCAGTCCCTTTGCACAGGGACAGGTTATCTCACTGTGACCCTTCCCAGCACAATGGCTTCCCCTGTGCCACCTGGAGGCGCTTGTTTCTTCCATGGCTCCATGCAGGGATTCAGCTTGGGCATACGGATTCTGCCAAGTAGTAAGACAAATGCTGGTGAGTGACTTGAGTCCTTTGTTTCATTTGTGGTGACCTTTCTGCAGTGCAGTGCAATGAAAGTTGAAGAACTCAAGAAATAAGGCTGAAACTTTATTAAATCATCCATCCCTCTCCATGAAAAATGCAGAACATGAATAGAGTCTGATATTCTTGGGAATGTGTGAGGATAACACAACCTCTGTATGACAATAGCCACAGAATTGCTTTTTCCTAATACTAGCCTATTATTTATTTGTTTACTTATTTTTTAACCAAGGAAAGAACCGTGACCTCTGTCTTTCCTTCTCTTTCAACTCGGATTTTCTAGCCAAAAGATTCCTCAACTATGTCCCGGTTTCCTGATTCATATTTACAGAGAAGTACATGAGCTCCCATCTATCATTTCTTTTCTGAATATGTGATATTATCCAAGAATATTTCACAGCAAATGAGAAATCCAGATGAGTCACTGATTTCAACAGGGACCCATATCTGCCTCTTTTATGTGTAAGAACATTTTGTACAGATATTGTATTTAGTTTCATTAATTCTTGAGCTGTGTGTTCGTCCTGTTCATCATGTGGAGGACCGAGCAGGTGGACTGCCTGCTGCCTTTGGCTGGGACTGTGAGGAGTGTGTCAGTGATGCTGTGGGTGCAGGCGAATCAAATCACTCTGAACCAGTTGATGCTGCTTGTGCCCTACCTCCCAGGTATTTTGAGTGCACTATAGTAGTATATATGATCTGAATGTATCCACAGGAAATGTTTTTGTTATGACATTATATGAGTATTGAGTCTTGTGGTTGTTTTGGAAAAAGTACTGCCTTCCAATCACTGAAGATAAATCTCTGAATCACAGAGTATGCTGAGTTGGAAGACACCCATAAGGACCATTGAGTCCAACTCGCAGAATAGCCCAAGTCACACCATGTGCCTTAAGCATTGTCCAAACACTTCAGGAACTCTGTCAGGCTTGGTGCTGTGACCACTTCCCTGTTCCACTGCCCAACAGCCTGCTGGGTGAAGAGTCTTTTCCTAATATCCAGCCTAAACCACACTGCCAAAACTTCAGGCCATTCCCTTGGGTCCTGTCACTGTCACCACAGTAAGGGGATTGGTGACTGCACCTCCTCTTCCCCTGTAGATTGTGATGAGGCCTCCACTCAATCTCCTCTTCTCCAAGCTGAACAGGTCAAGTGACCCCAGGCACTCCTCACACTTCTCCTCAAGGCCCTTCACCATCTCTGCATCCCTTCTTTGGATGCTCTGTAATATTTTAATATCTTCCTTGTATTATTGTTTATACAGACCAAAACTGCAGACAATATTCAGGGTGGGGCCACATGCTTCATGTATTTGAGGCCGGCATCTCTCAGCTCTGCATCTTTAATTAAGATAGTCTGAGACAATTAAATTTGCCCTGAGACTGTTGGTGTGTTTTTTTTCCCTTCTAGTCATCTCATTCATGTACAGGTGATCTGCATGAGTATTAAAATTTAGATCAGCAGATCAGAAATTATGCTTTTATTCTAGAATCCTCCTAGCAATTTACATTAATTTCTCTTCTGCATGCAAAAATGTTCACCGTTTTCAAAAAGGATAGCCTGATTCCCAGAGAAGCTTTATAAGGTATGTTCCATGATGAAATAGAGAAATGCATTCAATTGTTTGATTAGATGATAATTTCTGTAAGTGAATCCTATATCCTTTTTTTGAGACAAGTAACCAAATCGTTGCTGTCACAATGGTCTCTATTGATAAAAATTCATCTAGATCTGTAGGGAGAAGTCACTGACTTTGTTAAACTAGCTAATATAGGAAAAATATTTACTTTGGGAATTTAACCAGCCATGAGTTTCTTTTTAAAAACATCCATAATTTGATCTTATAAATTCAAATAAGGTAGATACAGAACGTAGCAAAACCATAGATGAATGATGCAAAAGAATTTTAAATATAGATTAAAAATTATAATTTTATTAAGTGATTTCTTTCCAATAGTGAGGCATTTTACCTGTACGCTGTCCTGAAGCTCCCCACCAGAATGGGATGCTGTCTCTATAATTTCTCTCTAGCAGAGAATGTCTGTGGATTTTAGTGCTGGACTGGTTAAAAGAGAGCCATAGCAATACTCCTTGTACCCAATTTACATGCCTGGAAATGTAGTCATGCTTAAAAGATGTACCTGTTTCCAGCTAATAAGTGATTCAGCCATTTGCATCATTTGTACACCTCTGCTTACTCTTGGGTAATGATTTTATGTATCATACATTAATGGTAACATATATTTTGGACTTTTGTATCAGACATCTGAGGCTGATGGGCTGCACAGACAGTTTAAACTGCTGAGGTAACTGCTTTTTTATATAAACCTTGTTTTATAAAACTTTATGTATGCACATCTGTTTTGCTTCAGTTGATAAAAGTGATGCTTTTTTATAAGCTACAGCTGATAAAAGTGATGCTTTTGGAAGATTAAAATTGTTAGAACTTATAGTGATTATATAAAGTTATAAATTATATTATTTGCATAAATCAGTAATTAGGAAATCCTGTGAAATTTGCTTGCTCTCATGAGATAGTCTCACTGCAATTGGGGAATGTGCAGCACAGACATGACATCTGTGAACAGTCCTTTATCAGCCTTGTAATAAATTTGCAACCCTTGGATTTCACAGGTTCTCCATGTCCTGGGTTTGTCATTTATGTAGTAGATTTTCTAGGTTTTTTTTAAAGTTGGCCTATGAATTCTGAGGTTTTAGACTGCAAAGGGTCATTGCTTGATGTTTCGTAGGGGAATGTAGAGCCTCTACCTTCAATAGCACAGTCAAAAGTTAACATAGCATGGAGATAATAAAAGTTTTTAGTGATACATGAGCTAAGTCAAGTTCCCCTGTCACTTCAGATGACAATAATGAGGAAGGGATAATATCTTGCTGGAACTGATTTACATCATTTTTTCTTGTTTCAAGGGAGATCAGAGACTAGTGATCAAAGGTCAAATCTGAAGATCTTGTCTAAAGCAGCAGCCTAAAGGTGCTGTTTGTCTTCAATATTTGGGGAGGTAGGCTCTGCAGACAGAAAAGATCTATTTTGAACTACCCCATTGTTGATGTTGCTCAGATAGAAGGACAGGAAAAGAATTAAAGGTTTCAGTGAACCACCTTTTAGTTTCTGCACAATTCCCTTGGTAAATCTCCTCCAGCCTTTGCCTCTGCTTCGATGATATTGGTTTAGCTTCATGGAACCCTGATAAAAGGGACTTTTGTAATGCACAGAAGACATTTAGATTATATTTAAAAGATATTGACTTTGAAAATTAGTTACTTTAAACCTATCAAACAATTATGCTGCCATCACTGAAACTATCCTTCCTAGAGGGTAGGAGCTTCCATTCCAGTGGCCAAATTCCCATTGATTTTAGAGCTTTGGAATAAGACTTCTAATACTTATCCTGTTTGTTTTGATACCAAAGTCTTCCTTTATATAGCTCTTATTTAATTTCTTAATTTATTTAATTTATTTATTTATTTAATTTATTTTAACAACTTCAAGGCAATCTCAGAAAAAAAAAAGAGAATTGGAGCACCTATATGAGTCCAGAGTCCATTCTCATATTAGGAACAGGCTTAAGTTATTACAAAATGGAGGTACAGCATGTTTTCTTATTATCCTCATTCTATATATTCATGTTACAGGTAATGGATTATTTTGCAGGGTAAAATGCACTTAATGCTCAGATGAAACAAAATTATTAAGTTTATTATAAATCAGAAACATTGATCGCGGGCAGTGACAATTTTAGTCTTCCATTTCGCTTTGATTTTGCTGATTAAAAAAAGCACTAAATAATTGTGAGATATTTATATTAAAAAATCATAGAAAAAACATATGTTGCTCAACATTGTTCATGCAGCTCATAAAGTAAGAGACTAAGTTGCTTCTTGCATTGAAAAAAAGTTGGGGAAAAAAAGTCTGACTACCTGTGTATTAATATGAAAGTATTGCGTGTGTGCTCAAAAATGACCATAAATTCTTAAATTATTGCAGGAAGTGCAAAGACGTTTGGAAAAATGATAAGCAGCTGAGGAAGTGAATTCTTCTGGAGACCTGTTAAAAGGGAATTTCAGTAAAGTGGGAGGATGGGAGTTTACTAAATACACAGACTGTGTACACAAATACATCCCCAAATGTGTGGCATTGCAGGGGAAGTGATGAGATACTGAAAACTGATGGGTTTTAAACTTTTCCCTTTCCATTCCGGCAATTTTGCTTTCTAAGAGGCATGTTTGCACATCTGGTTGGAGGGGAAAGTTTAGGCTGAAAGGACACATCTCTAACCATAACTGAGGAATTAAAACAAAAATACTTTTCAAAACATACTGAATAGATTAACCATATGTTTTCAGTGCATTTTATTTGTTTTTAGACAGAGAATAAAAAACTTCTTTTATAGGTGAATATTCAGCTCCACGGTTTAAGGACTATAAGTGTAGAAATATCAAGAAATGGCAAAATGGGGTATGTTGGTGAATTTATTTGCCTTCCTTACCACAATGGCTGTTTTTCAAGATATCAGACTGTCCCTGTTACATTTGACACTGTATGCAAGTATAAAGAATGCTATAGTGGCACTGTGACTACACCAGCTTAACCTGTTATTGTCTTTAATATACTGCCCTTAAATAGTGTTTTGGAATGTCTTTGTGCTGAAGCAAAAAACAATAATTTGATTCCTTTTTATTTACTCTTTCTGTCAAGGAATAACATTTAGTTAATCTGTAGTCAAAATATGAATAGAATTAATAAGTTTGTTTTGCACAAAATCATAGAAAAAAGAGGGTGAGGAACAGCAAAAATGGGCAGAGTGCTAGGGAAATGTGATTATTAGGATCTTAAGAGAAGCCAGGGACCACTGTGAGCAGTGGAGGGATGTTTTATACTATGTGTGTATTCTTATGCTCCACCTCACTTCTTTATGATTCCTTGCATGTGGACTCATTGCAACTTACATACAGGTTTACTGTAAACTGTTTGGGGTATGGAATATATATCTTCCTGTGTGCTACCTCAGTCAAAAGACTCAGCAAAAAGCAGTAAGTTATGTATATAGCAAAAGGCATGTACCTGTATAGAAAAGGCCAAACAGTGAAGCTATCCCTATTCGAATTCTAAGCAGGTTTTGTTCTGGGTTAAAACTCCATTGATCAGATCTGATTAGTGGATTAAAACTCAGATCTGGATTAAAACTCAGATCTGGATTAAAACTCCGTGGTTCATCAGCTGGTGGTGTCCAGCGGAGAAAATACAGTGTAATTGTAGTGAGAGAATGCTCCTAGGAAAACCAGTAAAGCAGTCCTGCTGCTGCACCTTCCCACTCTGTTATTGGAAGGAGTAGGTAATGTAGATGTGGCTTTTCTCGTTGCCATAGGAGTTAAAGGCACGTTATCCATCATTCCCAGGTCTGTCATGATATTTCAGGTTTACTGTTTTGGCTTGAGAATACCAAGTGATGGTGTTTGGTTTTGGAAAAGTCAGCATAGTTTTCAATGAATGTCAGAAATTCTTGCTTACCTCTTGGAAGCTGAATCTTACCAAGGATAATGTGGCCTCCTGTGAGTTAAAGGTTTTGAAAGAACCACATAGCAGTCAGGGTGGTGCTAAAACTGCAGCCTGAATTTAGTCTTTGGTTTTCATTCCTGTCCCTGAACTATGAGGATATTGTTTTCTGCAAATGTCAAGAAAGAAAAAAACCCAAGTTCATTGCTGCAGTTTAACTGTTAGCTTTAGATGTTGCATCCAAGGCGTTGTGAGATGCTGCACCATTGAATGCATTAGAATTATTCTAAGAACTGTAAATGGACTTTAAGCATTGTAGGCTGGCATCTCTTTGGGGACAAAATATTTAGCATTGTGGTATTTCAACTGTTCAGCAACCAATTAAACTGCAAGGTAATTATCACCTATTTCCTAATGGACACAGATATCTGTATTATTATTGGAAGCATTTATTGTTTTTAATAGTAACTGGCAGTCTCAGAAGAGGCCTCAGATAAAATGATGAATATGTAACTTTAAGACCATCTTTTTATCACACCTCTTTGAAATCTGGAGTAATAGTGGGGTTTTTTCCAAATTGTTTACTGCATAATTTCAGTAACTTGTAGATGCACTTTAATATTAACCATTTCTATATTGTCGGTGAACAGTATGAAGCAAGTAATCAAATATGATTTTAGAATAATAATCAACTTTAGCTTGGTTTCTAGTAGTCCGTTATTTATGTCTGTTATTTAAAATGCAGACTGTTTGGATTGCATGTTCATGAAGTTAGGCCTATTTTAGTTCTCACTCATAGATGCTAACAAAATTGTCCTGATATGATCTCTTAACCTCCTGACTTGTGAAAAATTGGAGTAAGCAGCCTCTTAGAGACATTTCACCTCCAGAACAGGAAGACTTATAGAATCCTCTTAATTTTTTTTTCCACAGAAATTGTGTATTTCCTGTGTCTTGACTGGTAATTTCTGACATGTACCAGAATTAATTCAGATACCTTTCATTTATCTTTTAGAAGTGTATGAGCTTGTTACTGAAAAGGTTTATCTAGTTTGTAAATTTCTTCTATGAAATAAATCTGTGAAATAATTAGTCAATCACTGTATATTGCCAAAAGTCTCACCGTCTAGCACTCAACACTTCATACATACAGAATTCTTCTGTGCTCCATAGGTGACAGTGGCTGAGGTACATTAGGGGAAACAGAAGGCTCCCTTCCTCATCGCTAACGTCTTTGGCTGCAGACACTGCAAGGTAAGGTGCCTTAAAATGGTGTGAGACACAGTGTGGCAGTTGTGTGCTTTTATGTAAGACTGTTTATTTTTAAAGCCTGAAGGAAAGGAGATATAGGTTTCCTGTATTCCATAAATACAGCTAGGTCCCTGGATAGTATAACCTTGTGGTTGTCCAAGAGGAAATTCCATGTAACTTTATGTGATTATTAGACTCTGTCTCTCAGCTTGTTTTCATCATCTCCTGAAAGACCGTTAGGAAAAATGTGAAAGGTTAAAGAGAAGTTAGGGATCAGTCTCAGTGTGTACTGAATGCTTTGCATATCCCCCACTTCCTCCAGAGAAGTTAACAGAAAGTAAAGTTCAACTTTTCACAGCAGCTGCTTTGCACCTATGAAGGTCAGTTGTGTCTGTACCAGCAACATTTCGCTCTACTCCCTGGGTCTTCATGAAATGGTGAAAAAGAAGTTAAGAGATCTCTAATGGAGATACTTGGGGATATGGGTGAAAGACTTCCATTGAACACTATGTTGCTAAGGGAAATTTTAGGTAATTCAGCATCAAGTACTCTTTCCTCTTTCCTATGTTCCTTAAATAAATATAAACCAATATACCAGCAGACCACATCAGGAAAAGAATCTACAAGCGGGTTTGCACTTATGCAGAGGTAACAGTGAATATCAGTGGGAACAAATAAAGATCTGGTGGTTAGTTTTTGAAAATAAATGGGTCTTAACCTCAATACATTGCCTAAAAAGTAATCTAGAAAAACTAATTCTATGTTCATAAAATTTCCCACCAGTTTTATTTGAAAAAGACATAATATTCTCTATGCCTCATTCCACCCATGGTTTGGGGCTGCAGCTTTTAGCTTGCTAGTTTTATTTTGGAGCAGGTGTCAAGACAGTACCTGTAGATTATTATATAGAGATAGGGAGAAAGTTTCATCCCACTGAAGTCAAGGGAAGTCCTGCCATAAAGTTGGTCCATATTTTAAGTGTTTTGACTACATTAATATTGGTGCATGTGCATTTATTCTATTTCCACAGAACAACGTGGATGAATATGCAACAAAATTTTATAGGTACTATGCATTAAAATAATTGACACTCAATTTGCTATATCTGTCAGATATTTCAATGTGTATCTATATCAAATTTTTGGTAGTATTTTTAGCATGCTGTTTTTTTCAAAAGAGTAAGTAAATAGAATTTTTCCTTCCAATGTAACATACAGATTATAGTTTAGATATGGATTATATCATGCAGCAATTCCTCAAACTTTTCAAAGACCCAAACTCATTAGGATGAGAGTAACTCTCCATTTTACAAATTAGTAACTTGGCATATTCAAAATAATAATATATTTCAGAGCCCCCAAACCCCTAAAAAATTAAGTATACCAGTGAAATGTTATACCACATGTTTTAAAAAACCAAGAGCATTAGTTCAGGGAAGATCTGGATTTCCCTGAGGCATTTGACTCCTATATGCTGTTTAAACATAGAAAATGTCTCTTACTTGTCTGTTAGATTTTGCAGAATTAGCCAAATAATTTAAAAAACAAAAAAAAGTAGAATTTTAACACAGGAAGGAAAACTTTGCCTCTGTTTGCAAGGCAAAAATAGTGTTTACTGAAAATACATTTAAATTGTATCCTAAAACAGGTTGTAGCGGGAATTTCACTTCAAAACTTATCTGCACAGAACACATTATACTTAAGCAAGTGACTTGAAATAAATATACTATGGTTACCATTAAACATTCCCATTTTCCAAGAGTTACCACATGAAACATCTGAGATCA
Source organism: Rhabdornis inornatus (assembly GCA_013397075.1). Classification (NCBI taxonomy): domain Eukaryota; kingdom Metazoa; phylum Chordata; class Aves; order Passeriformes; family Rhabdornithidae; genus Rhabdornis; species Rhabdornis inornatus. Next base: position 1,906,096 of record VWZS01010571.1, on the reverse strand, counting down.
CAACTGCTTCCCCTGCAATTAGAACAGGACATATACTTGTGATAATTTTGTGGTGACCAATGAGAATGTTCTTTGCTTAAGATGTCCACAGTACTTGGACACACATTTTCGAAGAAACGAAATAAAAACAGGAACAATGCTTGAAATTTGATTGGAATAAATTCTCCCAGAATTCTAAACTGTACCTTTGGCAGATGGCTAGCAAAAATATCGAGGTGAAGACATATATATATCTTGTATACACCTTATATATAAGATGTTTTATATCTTTAGTTATTCACTTCAGCTTCCATTTTGGAAAATAGAAATGGATAGATCCAAGCAACTCAAAACTAGAAGGAAAATTTTTCAAAACGTTGGTGGAAAAAAATCACACACTCTGTAATCCCAAGAGATACTTCAGGAGTCGTATATACTGTGATAAATTCCCTCCTCGATGAAACTGTCATGTAGGTCCAGCAAAGGAATTCTCAATACCTGCTGAGTGTGCTACCGCTATTTCACCACCAGGGAGTGACTGTCCCATTGCACTTAAACAAGATTTTCAGGTGCTTTTAGCAAAAATTTGTGTCCTTAGTGGCTGCATTTATCAAGAGAAACAGCTTTTTTCTCTGAATTAATTTCTTTGACTCAAAATATTGCTTTAGGCAATGAGCTGCTCTTTCCAGGTTATGCTTTCATAAGGAAATGAAAAACAGCTCATGTTGTAATGAAAAGAGGTTTCTGATGTTTTCATCTTCTGGTGTCCCAGAAATAGGTACAGATGAAAAAACAGGAAAAAAAATGTTTAGTCCAAGGGGTGAGTAAAGCTTCGTTCAATCTCCACCAATTCAACAGTTCCTCATTCTTCTTATCTCTCATGATTTCCAGTGGTTTCAGATTATTCTGTTTTGTTTCCCATCAGTATAAACTTAAAAGATACACTGTACCAAATTTTAAGTATAAGTCATTCCAATTACAAAAAATTGTTTTAATTCACAATATTGCTCTGAAATGTATCTAAATATCAAGTAAAACTATGTAAAAACCAAAATATATAATTACACAATAAACAATTACCACATCACGTGGTAATGTTCATATGGGCAAAATGAACCCTCAGAAAAAGAAATTTATAGATATAGATTCCACTTTCTGTCTAAAGGACTCGATCACCACTGAATTCAGTATTACAGTACTGAATCTACTACACAGGTCCTGTATACTCAGTTGGATACTGTGCTTCTGTTGAGGGAGTGACAAAATTAAATTTATAAAGTGATGACTGTCACACTAGATTCTCCTGCTGTTACCAAGAGATGTGCTCTGAAGAACCCGAAGCATAACAAGATGGGGAGCTGAAGCTGTACCAAGTATGTACAGACACTCTCCCAGCACTATGCTCTGCTTGGGAGTGCTGTCTTGTACTGAATTGTTCTATCAGACCTATTTAGATCTCACTCAAAGGATTTTAAAAATATGTGCCACTCCAGGGAATCTTTATGGCGGAAATAACTTTGAAAGAAGTCTGAAAATTTTACTAGCTAGTGTTGTGAAGTGTTGGCTCTTGGCTGAAGTTCAGTCACTTGGTAGGTGTATAAGAACAGATGGACAGAGTACACAGAGGACAGATTAATACCCAGCTATGATTGTCTGTGATTGCCATCTCCTGAGGATGTGCGCTAGAGTTTCTGTTTGAGGTGTTTGCAGCTTATTATAGAAACATAAATGAACATAGCCTGGAAGCCATAGGGGTTAAGTTTCACATTTGGTGTTATTTGGCAGAACTCCACTGGATGTAGGACCTCCAGACACCTTTTGTTCGAACCAATAATGAACTGCTTTAAAACATCAGATTTATTTTCACCAATTGATTTCTTATTCTTGCATGCTGTAGTTTTCTATTCATGTCCCAGCAGGATAAAATACATAGGAATGAAATAACCACTGCTTTAACTCTAGTGTCAAGAAATGTAATCTATACATTCAATAAAGGGGCACCCTGCATCTCTACAGGTTTGCTGAATTACTGAAGATTAGTCACATGGGTGTCATTAGTTTCATACAGCCTTCAATAAAGCATGGATGTCCCACCCATGCATGCTGCTATTCAGAATTTGTATTCCTTTTAGGAAACTCAACACAAAGGGGAAGTCTTTTGTTTTAAAGCCTTCTTTTAACCTTAAAAATTAGCTTTGTAAAAACAACATCGTATGATCTGATTCTATATTTCAATATCTTGGATACAATATTTTATATTGTTATCAATTGTTATCTCAACATATTTGTAAGAATCATCATCCCTGAGGCAAACTGGGTATGGCTAGACTTTACTTTGGTAATTGTTTGCAGGCCACACTCCAGAGAAGATTCCTTGCCCACATTACACTTTAATCAGACCAAATATATTTAACTGGTCCTTTGCATACCTTGGAAATAGGATGAAATTAGCCTCTTTGGTACTGTTGCTGAAAGACATCATAACAATGTGATGATGTATGAAGACACATAGCAGACTTTGCATGAATCTCTGTAAAATCCACAGCAAAACACCTCTGTTTCATTTGACATGTCTTCTCAGCCTTTTCTTCTGAAAATTTTCAACCAGCTACAAGAAATATTTAAAAGGAGATGGCCTCACTGTAATGAATATAAATAAATAAAAATGTGTCTGCTCTCTGAATAACCTGTAGAACAGGTGAGATTTACTTTTCTAGTGTAGCAGCTATGAGCCCTGTCAAGTTAACATAACAAAAATATGAAAGAATTCAGGTGTCCCATTCATTTCTCATCCTAATATTGCACTGGATTTATTCCTTTCTATGGGCTTGACTTATAAATTTAACCAAAACAAAATTATTCTACAAAAAAAAAAATACTCCTCTGAGTGATTTCAGATGGATTTCTTTTAATAAATATGGCTGGAAAATACATGCTTCCTAGTAAAACGGTGTGGAGACATTAGTAGAATATAAAAGCATACTGAATTTTTAAAAATTTTAGACAGGCTTGCTAAGTACAAATCTAGTTATGACAGCACTGCAATGATGAAGAAGAAGCTAATAATTCAAGAAATATCAAAGGATCTTTTAAAGTATCATTATTTTCTCAATTACTGAAAATAAATTCAGAGTATTTCTTGAATGTGAAGGGACAAAACTTGGTACTTTGCCCAGAAAAGTGGGCTGCAGAGCAAAAAGTACTTCAAGGCCATAGTAATGGTTGTCTACAATAAGAGGAGATTCCTTCTGTCTAAGCAGTCCTGTGCATTGGAGATCCATGCTGTGGAGAGAAATTCTCATGCCAGCTGTTTCTGTACATTCCTTGCTGTAAACACAAACTAAAGTTTCCACTGCAGCAGCTCTACAGCAGAATAATGTGCTTTTTGGCTGGATATTTCATGTCTGGATGTGCTTTTTGGCTGGATATATCTGGTCTCCAGCAAAGTCCTGACTAGAATTGTGTTGGACCATGATAGTCATCTGACAGGTTGTGTTGCATAGTCTTTGCATTTTGTGGATGCCTAACACAGTAGCACAGCTAATCACCTTCCCTAAAAGATTTCAATTAAGTTTTATAAAGCCTTTGTAAAAATGATAGTTTGCAGAGAATTCAAATGTACCTTTCAAAAGCAAAAGCGTTGCAATCAAAACTTTGAGCAAACTGTTTTATTATCTTTTTTTTTCCTTTAAAACTTATTTAAAATGGTACTACCAATGTTTGGTCAGAAAAAAATAGCTAACTGTAAAACTATCTTTTCATTTTCAAGGAAGTCTGGTTTTAAATTAAAATGATAAACATACATCTGGGCATTCACTTAGGAGCAATTTCATGTAACCAGAATGACTCCTGCCTTGAAAGGCAGTCTGAGAAAGACATTTTGTCAAAACTTGTGGTTTGTCTCATGAAGAATACACTACCTTCTTGTTTAAATTGAAACACACATTTTGAGTCTTTTTCTATTCACATGTTCTGCCTGACTTCCTGAATGTTTCTTTACACACCTTAAATCAGTATTGTTCACTTGGTGTGAAACTAAACTTCAGTCCACTGCCTGTGGACTCTGCAATACAACTGGGTATGACCTGACAAATGTACTTGCAGCTATGTCCCACTTTTTGCTATTCAAAGAAAACTTCTAGATTCAATAATCCTCTCTTTGCCTTCCTGCACCTAATCATGAGCTACTGGAGTAGACTTCTGAGTCCTAGAACTTCTTCTGAATCCATTTCACACAGACGGGCACAGCGCTTTCTTTTGGGTTCCCTGGGACCTTTCCTGGAGAGCCAGTGGTCATGGAGCGATCTTTTGTTTGCATTCATGGTCAAAGAGTGCTGGTTGATCTAGGTTTGCAAATAAAAGTAAAATTTTTTACTAGATTAAATATTATATCTGGGTAAAGCAAACACGCTTTCAAGCAGACAAAATTTTCTTAGGCTAGAGAGACACAAGTTTGTCCATATTTTCTAGCTATTTGTCAAAATATATTATCTCTATCTGCAAATTTTATATGGTCTGGATGTGGAACAATTATAAAGATTTTTTACCATTTACCTTAAATCACAATGAACTCCAGTCAAATAAAATCTAAATAATAGCATTCATTTATAATATCCAAAGTTAGCAATGTAATTGTCAATTTTTATAAAAGAGATGAGAAAAGCAAGCCATCAGTCAGCCTCAAAAATTGATACTAGTCATAAATTGGTGATTGAATCCTGATAATATTGTTACCAGAACATTAAGGTAAAAGCATCAGGGAATGCAGATTATGACTATGCCAAATCATAATCTTTGGGCAAATATATTTCCTACAACATCCTGACTGGCTGACTGCTTTGGTCCACGTTGTGGGCCAAATGTGAAAGCCAACAATAAGGAGCTTTCATAATGTGGAAAAGGAAGAAAAAGCCAAAATCAAAATCCCCCCAAAACCAAACATAAGTGAAAACAGGATGTACAATCCTTTCTCAACCTTTGCTCAACTTATATTTTGGCCCTCAACTCATAGTACTGGTAAATGTGAAAGAAAATACTTTGTCTTATAGCAATGTCTGATCTCTCTCACCATGTCACTGTTTTATTGTCACACTCTTGTTCTCACATATGCCAGTATGTGCAGCCCAGAGAAGATTAGAAGGGGCATGTGCAGTAAAGGACTAGTGCATAGTTTTCAAGGATTCCACCACTGCCAATTCATTGAATGTAATGCTGAAAGCATATATAATTCATTCAATCGATTAGATTAATAAAAATATTTTATATACAGTGCATATGACATGGAAATATTTTCTGTGTATTGCAGCTGTAAGATATCTGTTCCCTAGACATAATGGTTCAGTAGAGGGTAAACAGTTAATTTAAGAATAACCCTCTGCACCAGTACAGAGAGCTGGAAATCAGCTCGGTGGAGAAGGACTTGGGGGTGCTGGTGGACAGCAAGCTGGTGGACAACAAGTAAACCTTCAGTTAGAGACTAATAAGTTATCACCTTATATAGAACATTTTAAAGTACTTGGTGTTTATAACACAGTACTTGTATATATTTATGTAATAGAGCTCTTTTAGGGAGGCACTGTTGGCACTTATGGCAGGCACTGCTGTAGGCAGATATGGTAGAATTAAAAAGGACTTAAACAGTGTGTCCTTTTTTCAAAGGCCAATAACAGTGTCAAGATTTCAGGAGTACGGATGTCATGTTAAGGAATTTTAAGGATCATCCTAACCAAAATTTTCACTAAAATATATGGCTAATCAAGACTTATCAGCTTGAAGCCAATTGCAGGTTGAAATTGTTCTCATAGTTCGTACTTTGCTCAAGTAAAAAGTAAAGAACAATTGCAGTTTTTTGATTGATTTTTAGCTTAGGATTTCTATTTCTCACTTTCCATCTGCACCCCTTACAGTAAAGTGAGGCACAAAACTTACAGTGGGTTCTACAGGCCACCATGGCACTCCTGGGTATCCATAGATGTTCTTTGCTCTGTATCTTAGTTAAAAAGAGGAAGGATGTGATTTCATCCTAACTGAACAGGAACTGTCTATGCTAAAATTCCTTTATTTGATCCAGCCACAAAAGACTCTGAGGAAGTGCGTTCTTTAGAACTCAAAGTGCTTTAACAGTGTGGACTGTAAATTGATAAAACCACTCCTAAGTATGTGTTTTCCTTTCTTGTTCTTGCTAATTGTGTCTTTAAAATTATAATGGTGGGATTCAGTAATGTACATCTTCATCCTTGTGAATCTATGGCACTTTGAGTGGAATTGCCATTCAAAAACCACTTGTTAGGTTACTGCAAAAGACTTCATCTGAAAAAGTTTTAAAGCAAGAAAAATAATATCACCTCATAGCAATAATTCATCTTTTAAAATGCAAGACATTTCAAGTCATTGAGCACACAAAATTATAATCTTTAACGATTTTAACTAGTCATTCCTTCCTGCCTTCTTTCCTTCCTTTCTCATATTTTGGAAACCAGCTAACATTCTTCCTAAAAAAATTACCTAAAAACTGTTCTTGGCTAGCCATTATATGTGCCGAGGTTTTGATACTGAGAGCATGCTAATGGCCAAATTATAAGCCCTTGAGAATTAGAATTCAGAAGACAAACATTAACAGACCCTTAACTGCAGTAGCACAAACCAAGATGCTATAAATTACAGGGTGGTAGTGTTAAAAGCACTGGCTTCCTGGTGTCTGGCACCTAAAACCTTTTCATTTGTGTGTATATCAGGCTGCGGAGAGGTTGCCACTTGCCATTTGGCCAGTATTCAGCTGGCAGAGATATTTGTTTAAAGTTCAGGCCAATCAATGGCTCAGGCCTGCAACTAAATATTTTGTTGTTATGCCATCAGAAATATTTACCCTTCTCTTTTTTTTCCTCTTTCCTTCACTCTTCTTCCTTTCTATGTGACATAGTACTTGCCAGTTTTTTCAGCTATATGTATTAGCAATTCTGGCCCAGCATCTTAATGAGCTAATTTCTGTCTTTACAAGTGAACTTACAGCCAGGATAGCTTCATGTACTTCTCACAGATCATGGGCAGTACTTATGGTACGCCTTCCTTTGCATGGGCACATGCTATGTTTGATGCCAAAGTAAAGGACGAATTTGAACACAGGTATCTCAGAAACTTTGTAATTATCGCCTTCATTAAGGTGAAATAGCCAGGAATTTATATGTTCTCTGTTGAGCAATAGCTACAATATGACACAGTTTTCAGACCATACCTTCTACAGCTGTGACATAGTACAGGAAGTTTAGTATCTCTGTTTCCACATGCTGCTGCTGACTGTGGGAGCAGCAAAGCTTTTGGATAAAGTCAGCCAATCCCCCAAAGTCAGTCCCCCAAAGTATGGGGACTTTAGCATGTTCTTTCCTGCAGGCCTTTCCTCTATGCTTAGCTGTGCCTTAGGTGAACTTCCATATATGTGCAATGACTGTCTGCATACTGAACTGAAATTTATCGCACTTAGTATGGTTGTTTCCTGGCCCGATATAATTGTGTTGCTTATCACCAAGGGACACACTCTTCAAATTCATTGAACTAACCAGACAAAAAGCATTAAAGGAAATACTATAATGAATCACAAACAACTTCTTCAGCATTGCTCTTGTACCTATTTATTCCTTCAATTGTATCTGAAGTGTAAGAAAGCAGTTGTGATACATATTAACTCTTTCTAGTGAAGAACTGCCCAACTCTTGTCATTTCTAGAGTGCTGAAGTCTTTTCCCTCAAGAAACCTCTCATGCCCACCGAGCTGACATTGGCAGGTGCCATTCAGCCTCCTGAGAGCTGGATGAAAACATTTCACAAGACAAAACTTGTCTAAGCTATGATTCTTTTTCACAAAGGATTTAGGAGTGATGCCTTAATAGTTTCTTTAAACCCCCAGGACCAAAAGTTAAATAAATGATGCTGCAGTGTGTCAACAGCTCCTTCCTTGCCCCTGTTTTATTGTTTTGTTATTATCTTCCAGTTGTGCGTCTGACTCTGAAAACATTCATTAGTAACAACTGAGTATGGCCACTACAAAATGAAGTGTCCCTTGGAAACTTCCAAAGAGATAAAGGGACAATCAGCTTTTCACTCTGCATATAATAGTAGACCTGCACCCACTCTTTTTTGTTTGAAAGTATGCTGGGCAAAATAAACTGGACTAGGGGAGAAAAATACCTTTTTAAAAAAGAGATTTGTATTTATTGTCTCACTGCAATAGTAAGATACTTATTAAATGTACTTATTAAGGTACTTACTCATTGCTTGGGGCCAGACTAGCTCTCGGTGAAGACTGTTTCTCTAGATTAGACTTCACTATTCTTCCTAGGTTTAAATGTGTCCATACAACTACACCTTTGCCCTTCACCTACACCTTCCATTGTGGAAGGACAAAAATGTTTCCACAGAAGTAACACAGACCAAGGTTAGACAAAGCCAATGAATATACTGCAAAATTTCTCTGCAGAATTTGAGAGGGATATGTAAATACAAATATAGTTAACAAACCTGAACAGTCAAGAATTCTAGCCCCTGAGCACTTCTGTATTTAATTCTAGTATGCATCTCTGACAAGACATATTACTTGCTCCCAACTGTTGAGAGAATATTTGTTTGCAGTCTGCTGTTTGCATGCATAAAATTATCCTTCAGACCTGAATGTAGTCAACTGTGATGTCAGTTACCAGTGCTTTAAATAAGGATGCACCAAAATTGGTTAAAAATTCAGTTGCTGTAAGGTGAAGAGGTTGCACAGGAGAATAACACGGAAGAATTGAGGAAGGTAACATCTTCAGCTGCTCTAATGTCATCTTCTGTAGCATACCTGGACTCCATCCATATAAACAGCAGTCTGATGAAAAGCCCTGTTCCAGAAATAGCCTGTGCCCTTAATTCAAGGGCTGGTATAGGCCACAGAGAATTAAGTGTGATAAGCAGTTGCACTCTACACAGTCCAATGGGAAGCTGTAAAAGCAGTAGGTCATATCTAATTCCTCACTCCAACATGATAGACTGCTTCTTATTGTTTTGTTTGGCTTTTGTATGCTTGGTTTGGTCTCTTTTGTTTTCAAAATCACCGAAGTGCAGAACTAAATCCCTAGTCTTTCATTAGGAAAAAAAAGCTGAGGCTTTCTGTGAGAATAATGTGGGAACATACACCACAGCTTTATATGTAGAGATTGTCAGCTATTGTTCTGTCCATTATTTGTAGTATGTGGCATTCTTGGCACGTGGACATACAATGCAGTAAACAGGCAGAAGGAATGGTGACATTTCATAATGACCCTTGTACCTGATGTATTCATATGTATATTCACAGGGCAAGTAATCACTGTTACTTGATGAAGTTAAGCAAACAAATTTAGACTGCTTATAAGGAAAATATCACTTAATTGCAGCAATATATTAGACTGTGGGGCAGCTTCTCAAGGGGAAAACAGGAAGCAGTCTGAGTAATTTAAAAAGAGCTTCCATAGAGCTCTGGAAAATATAATGTAGAAATAAGAACATNGGGGTAAAAAAAAAAATCTATAAAAATATATAAAAATATATATTCCAAAATTAGAACATAGACAAAAAGTGTTGAAAAGCCAACATATTGAATTTGTTCAGATGTATCCAATACTTATATATATAAATAATACTATGTTTCTTTTGTACTAGTAATTACAAATACAGATACAGTGGTAAGAAAAAATTTAGAGAGCTGAAACAATGCAAAACTCAAGCAGAGTTCATAAAAAGCCATGACATCTTGATTGCTACAACATTTCCATTCATCNCTTTTGTTTTCAAAATCACCGAAGTGCAGAACTAAATCCCTAGTCTTTCATTAGGAAAAAAAAGCTGAGGCTTTCTGTGAGAATAATGTGGGAACATACACCACAGCTTTATATGTAGAGATTGTCAGCTATTGTTCTGTCCATTATTTGTAGTATGTGGCATTCTTGGCACGTGGACATACAATGCAGTAAACAGGCAGAAGGAATGGTGACATTTCATAATGACCCTTGTACCTGATGTATTCATATGTATATTCACAGGGCAAGTAATCACTGTTACTTGATGAAGTTAAGCAAACAAATTTAGACTGCTTATAAGGAAAATATCACTTAATTGCAGCAATATATTAGACTGTGGGGCAGCTTCTCAAGGGGAAAACAGGAAGCAGTCTGAGTAATTTAAAAAGAACTTCCATAGAGCTCTGGAAAATATAATGTAGAAATAAGAACATTTTGGCAGAAGATGGAGCATATGCCTAACACATCCTTCTCTTATTGACTACATTTTTGTAATTTTGAGCCAGATTATAAACCTGACAGTTAATATCTTCAGTCACTAGGACCTGCAAATTTGATCTCAATGTGATTCCAGTTTAGAACTGGACTCTGACATTAGAAAACTTTAAGGCGGAATTTTGAAACAAGAAAGCCCAAAGTCAAGGTTATTTCTTAATTTGAAAAAAATTGAACAGGTTCTTCTCTGGTATAGGTATATTTTGCAAACTTCTAAGAACCTGAACTGAGTCAAAAGTGGTTTGGGGGTAAGGTTGAAATGTTACAAATTTAGGTGAAAATTTGGCATACTCAAAACCTGATTTGACAGTACNATGATAACAATGACCAAAAAATAAAATAGATAATAACTGTCACTGTTCTAAGCTAAAACTTAGAACTTCAGAAATGTCCAAAGGGATTCTTTCCATCAAATTTCCACACAACATTTTAGGAAACAAAAATGATCCCCATGCTTTCCTGTTGTTGCAGGATTGCAAATCATTCTGGAAACTTCAGAAGTGAGCTATAATTATGATTTCTTCTAAAGGTTTACAGTCTAATTTAGCTGTTAACTGAAGAAAAGTCAACATTAAAATAAGGCTAGGGATAGGCAGAGATGAAACACGAGAGAAACCTGTTTGTCTTGTTCCTTGTGACAGATTTGGTATATGTTTTCTTTTTAAATCTGCACAGCCGTAATTATAGAGGTGGACCTTTTTTTCATTTTTGCTTAGTTAAAACTGTCAAGAAGACCAGCTAAAATCTGTAGAATTTTTTTCTTTTAAAAATGCAGAAGGTATTTCCCCCCTAAATTTGCAACGAATCCCTATGTTATAGTTTAAGTTGATTTTTTTCAGATTTTTCTCAAGGGCTACCTTTTTCCAGGAACAAAACATCTTGAAAATGATAAACTATTCTCTAAAATTATTTTGAATTTTTCTGCTTTAATACTGAACCTCTGATCAGTCTATCATTAAGTACTGGTGATAACATCTGCAATAGAGCATAGGTTCATTTAAAGTTACAAAAGGCTTTGTGTTTCCATTTCTTCTCCCTTTCCATCAAGGTATATAAATTTACAGTAAGCCAATTTGATGAATACACTTTGCTTTAAAGATGGAACATCTTGCTATGAACAAGAAAACCATTTTAGTATAATGACATAGACATATGAAAGGAGTGAAAGTATCTAAGGGAAAAAAAATTGTAATAAGAATTCTATTGTGCTCCTCATTTTAAATTTACTTGGAAATATTGAGCACCATCTCAAAATAGAAGTGTTAACATGCATTTCGTGTTGTTTACAATTCCTGACCAACAGAGAGACTGGAAGGTCAGGAAATCTCAAGTTATTACACTGACTCCTTTCTGATCTGTTCTATTTCTGCCACTCACAATTTAATCACATAAGACTAACATCTATTAAAAATAAAGATGAGCGAAACAAATTGCAAAAATAACTTTTGCTCTGAACAGAAGGCAGGGACATACACAGCTATGAAGGGAGCACTCAAAAAGCTAAACAGAACACCATTGGTATAAGATTGAAAACAAATGCTTTCAGCAACTTGTCCTGGGCAGGGCTAAATATTCTGCACAGATTTCTTTAATTTCCCCTTTGCTATTGGGCTTCTTTCTGCTGTCCAACATCTTACCTAATAATGAGAAAACAAATAGCAGCCCTTAAGAAAATATGATCACATGAACCCTCAAGGCTGTACATGAATTTTCAAAATCAAACTCAGTCTTTCTAATGTATGCAAATAAATAATTGATTTCCTGACATCAGTTAGTCTAGGATACTGTGGTCAGCCCTGCCTCTTTTACTACAGGCAAGGTAGAGTCCTAGTTATGCCAGTTGGTCTCTCTGTAACAGTAACAGTTACTGAAGTAGAAATTAGCTGGACTTTCAATCTGTGATCCTAGAGTTAAAATGCTAATAAGATGAATATTGCTACTACTACTACTGCTACTACTACTGCTACTGCTGCTAGTAGTAGTAGTAGTAGTAATTTTAAAAGTCACTTCTCCTGAAATGGAAGAGAATAATAAAAGACTGAGACCAGTATGTAACTTTTCTACTTAAATATTACAAATTGTTGATATGCGTGGCTACCACCAGTGGTGCACAGGTCTCCTTTGGTTTTGGGTTGCAAAGTTTCTGTTATGGGATTATAGGAGACCAAGAAAATGTGCATTAAACAGCATGGCAGTAAAACTGTACTTCAAACAGCAGAGGAGAAAGTTTTGTTGCATGCTGCTTGTCATCTCCCTTTCAGATCTCAGCAGGAATATTTCAAGAATAGCATTGTTAATGTTAATTGTATTATTTTTATTTCAGTCAGGATCAGATCTAATGGGAGCCTAAGATGTTGCATAAACCAAAATGTCTGAACCATGGAGAAAAATAATCAGCATTCAGAATATATGAGGGTAAGTGCTGTTGGGGAAGTTTTCAGAGATTATTTATCAAAACTTTAAGCACATACATGGCCAGTTTTGATGTCTACTGAACATGTTCTAATAGAATATTTATCACAATTGGCACTATGATTATTCATAAGTATGAAAGTCCCTCTTTTTAGAGGACTAATAATGTTTTAATTGCTTCATAGATTTATATATAAAAAAGATACTGTGTCTCAAACAGTTTACAATTCCAACAGGAAGCAATGCAATTCAGTTTATTTTATACCAACTGGACTGACCATTCTGACATGTTGCTCAGAAAGCAAATCACTTTTCTTTAATAATGGGATGTAAGCACCTAACTAACTCCACACCTCACAATTAGTCATGTCTTTAAGTATTCTCCTGAATACAAGCACTTTAATGATTTACTGAAGCAGACTTCAGATTCAACTGAATCTGAATTATTTGTGTTGATATCTCATGCATAAAAAAGAGTTAAAGAGCCTGATTTTGGAAAAAATTATGCCTTAGACACTGGATTTTGAAATGAAAATAATGTACAGGTTTGTACAGGTTTGACTGGCTTGTGGAGTTCCCAGAAATTTAGGTTTTAAAGCAAGATATTTGCATTTAAAAATATGTTTTATTTAGATATTTAAAATAAACCCCCAAGTCTGCATATAGAAATTCTGTTTAAAGTACCTACATATTTCTATGTATGATTGCCATTTGAAAGAAGAGCAGGCATTAGGAATAACATTCTCTTACTGCCAAAAGCTAAATCTGTTAGAGCCATCATTTGGTCCACCACAAATGCCCTGCTGCAAACAGGGCTACTTTGTGTCTGTGAAATAGGAAATGGCTGTACTGAAGAAATCAGCAACTACTCAATAGCCTTTTCTCTTTACACTGCTGCCTAAACAAGGAAAATACCCACCAAGATTTACAACAAAGAGCCTTTGGAGGAATGTAACAAAGGTTAGTCCAAAGTCAGCGAAAAAAGGAACACATGAAAGACAATTTCTAATATGTTATTAATAAATGATCAGGTAGACTGACAGATGAAATAATTATTTTACAATTTCAAGTATCTTACTTGAACTTTGGTCAGTTAAATATTAATGAAAATAGCAAGCAGGTTAAGTATTTGTTCAATGAGTGGACAATATGTGGAGAGTGACAACTAATCGTATTGTAGCCAGACATTCCCCCAGACAGGTTCAGTTCGTCTTCTGCCTTAATACAAAATGAAAAGAAGATTATGCACTCAAGAAGATAGACTAAGTAAAATAAGTAGTCATTATGTATGGTAGTCAGTATTGCGGAACCATCTCTGAAATTTCATTTAGGATATACAATGTCATTATAATTATTCTGTGCAATATAGGGTGGAAACGTATTGCTATTCCAAGGGTTGTCTCTAGAGAACTGCATGTATAAAGACATGACCTTGCTACCTGATCAAATCCTGGTCAAGACATTCTTGAATGTGTTTTTGGCTGAATGCAGCTAAAACAGTTTCTGAACTATGACTGTTTAGAGACACATCCATTTGCTGAATAAAAGGAGCAAGAATGGAGGGAATAAAGTGTTTTGATCCCTTCCAAGGTGCTCTGTGCATCCTTCAAACAGTAAATTGGCACCAGGAAAGGACAAAAAACCTTGCCTTTTCAAACATATTTGTCATGCCAATGTTAAATACAGTGTAGAATTTGGAAATATGTGAAAAAAAGCCCTACGATATAGTTGCTGTATTATAACACTGAGTTTCTAAAACACAGCAGTATGTTTTTTCTGTGGCACAGCTAGCTAAGCTTCTCACTGCCAGGTTTCCATGATCTCCTAGGGTAAAATGGCAATCATTTAAGGGTGAGTCCTCGATTCTGTAACTAATAAGGACCCACAGAACGCAGAGGGAGGGTAGATCTACAAAATTCACCTGTGGAGGAAAATGGGGAAACTTCTGTACACTCCAGCTTATAGAGCAAACCTACTAAACTGGCTCTTTGTTTGGTTTTGACACAGTGCCTACTAGCATAGCAGTACAGCCTGAAGGAATGTTTTTGCTATCACATGCATAAAAACATCCAACCAAAAGTATAATGAATGCATGCAATTTATACACAATACACACATTTGTATATACATGAGTGTATATCCTATTTTTGCATCCAATTCACAGTCATGAATGCATACATGTGTGCAAGCATATGTGCAATCTTGATTTTCTGTTTCTGAAAAAGTCACTGTGGGAGAATTTTATGAAAAGATACTAACATGTGGGCCTCTCGGATGTTTCATACAAGTGTTTCACTTCATTTGTACTCAGTGGAACATTCAAAATATGGGAATCTGACATAGCTCTTCACCACATCTATATGTAGATGCACTGAGCTTTCTAGGACAATATTCCTTTTTTTTTTAATTTGAAAATTTCATTCTGCCTACTTATTTTGTCCAGTTTAGTGTCACAAAATTGTGTGATAATGATCAGGAACTCTGACTGTTTAGGTCTTATTTTTTCTAACATCCATGAAACACTTTTCTCCTTCCATTTTCCGTAACTGAAAATTTTAGTTGTTCAGTTGTGAAAGTGGAAAGAGAAATGGTAGCACTTAGATTAAAAAAAAGTTCTGAGCAATTTTCTCCATGATTCAGATGAATGGTATAATGAGTAATCAAGAGCCAGTACCAGCAGAAGAAATAGGAACCTCTATTGGACATTAAGATGCACAATATGTCTGGGAAAAGACTGATATTGTTGCACTCTTTCTGTTTTTAATTATACTTGAATTCCCACGTTTTGCCTTGATACTTTTCCCACTCATTGTTTTTATAGAAGGAGTAAAACCTCTAAGAGGCATCAAAAACTGAGAACTACATGAACAGTTTGGGTATAACCAAGCTACACAGACAATAAACATATTCATTCATCTATGTATCACTGCAACTGGTGAGCTACTTTGAACACTACAGACCAAAAATCCTAGGAAAAGGGAGTGAGAGCTGCTATTAAAATCATCATTTTACAATCAAGCAATGCAAGAAAGAAGAGAGTATCACGCTTTGCAGTAGAGCTTAGTGGAAGAACACCACTGATCATGCCAATTGATGGGCAACTCCACCTTCTTACCAATTTTCCATTTCTACACAATCCATATAACTGGACCATTGTCTTATGACGAAAATTTTTGCATGGTTATATTTTCAGTTACAAAATATGGAATTCTATGTATTATTATGTTCCTGTAATGAGAAAATTTAGTATTCTGACCTAAGAATGTTTGACTTTTCATAAACTTAAAAACTTAGTGAAATATAAGAGAGAGGTTTTAGTCCAGATGCATTGCCCAAAATCAGGAAGCGTTTTTGCAATTTGAATGAGTGAAGTCAAAAGTAAACTTTCTTCTCTAGTAAATCAGTCTAATTCTGTTTATGAGATCTGAAGGGCTGATTCAAGTTGAGAAATCCTTGTATTTCAAGCAGAGTGAATAAATGGCAAGAAACTGATGATAAGTCTGAAAGTATGAGATACAATCCCAGAGTGGATCATTGACAATGATGGAGAAGAGACATCCAGAAAAACATAGGTGCCAAAGGAAGAAATGCTGGCAAATAACTGAGAACCAAACTATTGTCATTTAGAGCTGAAGAAAGTGGTTAGGCTTTTGGATCCTTCCTGTCATGGGAGCAACAAGTCCCCTTGTAGGCATGACCCAGTAAAACAGAGGAGATGGAAACCTGACAGTTTGTCCCTTGTGGCTTCAAAAGAATCCCAGGAATGTTTGGTAGCAGCACAGTGTTTAATCTTTGTTTGCCTTCAAAATTCCAGTTCTGGTCATTGCGTTTAGCCCAACTAAATTACTTACATGTTTTCAATTGGCAAAAGTTATTCTTCACTTCCTTCTAATTTAATTACAGAATTTCTCTGTTGTGGAAAACCTATTTGGGAGGGTCTTTTTGTGCCAAAAGTGGCAGTATTTCAGGTGAAACAGAATTTCATCACTTCAAAATACTTCTGAATCTATGTGAATTACAGCCCCACATAGACATAGCAATAAAAGAAAAATAAACCAATTTAAAATGAATGTTGACTGCATTTTGAGTGCTCAAAAAGGCACAGTTACAGCTGTCTTTTTATTATCTAGCAATTTATGAGGAACCTATTACATATCTTATTCCAATATTCAGTTGTTTTTTTCATTAAGTTTATTTCTGTTAATGACTTTGGATCATATACCTTAGAATTTTGTTGTGGTTTTATTTCCTTCCATTGGCCTTTCATTTTCAGTCACATATCCAGCTATTACTATGTTGGCCACACCTCAGGTATTAATACTAAACTTCTCGGTATGACTTTGGCAGAATCGCATTTTTAAATTGATGTTATTAATCTGGAAAATGTATGCACTGCTGAAGTCTATTAGCAGCACAGACAAAAGCTTTGTTTGAATCCCAAGGTGGGCTTATTGTACTCAGGATGAGCAGATGGTTTTGAGGGAATCCAGGACCACACAAACTGATTATCTCCTACCCTGCTACACTAATACCAGGCATTTGAAAGGGGACACTGAAACAGCCAAAAACTTTTCATGTGGTATCATCCTGAGACCTACTGATTGCTATGAGGATGGTGGATTCACTAAGCAGAACTCCACCACTCAAATAATGAGTGCCTGATGGAAGTACTAAGATATCACATTTGTTCAGTAGCAGTTGAAGCATGAATTCTACAGGCATTTATTGAGAGTCAAAACATCTTCAGTTTCAGAAATTTTTTATTTCTTTCAATTTTTTGCAAAGAAATATGAACTGGCTGAGCCAAACCTCTTATGTCCTGCCTATCCAGAAGGTTTTGTCACAGTCCCATTTCTGTCTCCAGCTTACTCCCCCACTTGCCCATTTTTGTTACTCTGACTCAGCTATATTCTTCATGCTTATCCTTCTCGCCACCATCGTTCACAGTGTCCATGTGTCTTTTCCACATAAAGTCTCCCTTCTCTGGTCAGCTCACACCTACAGGTGAGGCTGCCCTTAATTGTGGCTGTGTTTGCCAGCCCTGAGGGCACCAGCAGGCCCTGCTGTCCCTGCCCACAGCCTAGAGCCCCGTGTCAGCCCATCCATCACTCAGCAGACCCTGCCCAAGCCATGCCACAGCAGGGCCCATCTCCAGCTCCCCATGGGGCTGTTCTGCCTGGCCGTGGGCTCTGAGCTGTGCCCATGCACAGCCCCACATCCTGGCATGGCCCCAGAGAGGTGCCTGGTGCTAGGGCTGAGGCCACCCTGGACCCAGCCCTGCCCTGGGCTGTGCCTTGGGGAACGCCTTCACCCCCAGCTACTGCCCCTGTGGAGCTGCTGGACCCCACTCCATCCCAGCAGCACTGATTTCCCCATAGGAGTGTCATGGGAACGCTATTTAAAACATTTGAACATTTTTTCAGTCCACAGCTGCTGCACATTCGGTGTAGGCAGAGCTTTTAGGAAACATTTTCCAACTAGCAAATATCTACTCTACAGTTTTAATGTATTCATTGTGCCTTCTGAAATTTTTGTCATTTGGACAAACTATGTATTTTGAACAGAGTTAGGAATGGGACATCCTGCATCAAAACAAGGCAACACTTCAGTATCTTAAATAGCAAAGGAATTTATTACTTTGGACATGAAAAGCTTTTTCGATTTTCTCCCCTCACTTGCCCTCAGAAATTGCTGAGCTGTTTTGACTGAAAATTCCCCAAATAGCTCAAATAGCAGATAACTGCATGGAAGGCTTGTAACTATAATTAGAAAAAAAACTGAACTGGAAGTTAGAATTTGGCAAAGTTATATCAAATTACAACCAACTGGAAGGGGTCAAAGCAACTGGAAGAATATAGGTGGTGCTCCTTGCCACACCTATAATACATGCAGCTTATTTTTCTTAAGCTAAATTCATCCATTGACAAATTTATGAGCTGCTGAGTGTTGTGTCTGGGCTTCAGAACACTTTGAATTAATACAGGAAAACCTCTTTTACACTGAGCATGATACTTGTTTGAAATGCTGGCTATAACGCATTTTCCAAAAATTGTTTAAAACAATATAGCCCTATAAACACTGGCTAACCATACTTGGACTTGCCTCTCCCTTTTATGAAAAGTGTCTCAAATAGTTTGCTAGTATAACCTTACAGTACATATGATGTTCAGAGGTAAAAGAAATTAGATTATATTTTTTGAAAATTAGATAATATTTTCTTTTCCATTGGAAAAAAACGCTGGGAGTTGAAGCGCGAAACTTCAGATTTTCTGAGAGTTACTTTTGCTCTGATGATTCACTGCAGTCACAGAACCAGAAGTCTGGAAATTAATGCTTCCAGTCTCTTTCATTTTCCTCTTATCCCTGGGTACCATGACTCTCTACTTCCCTTTCTTCTCCAACCCATGGATCCTTCTCTCATGAATTGCCTCTTGTACAGCTCCCTTTTTTGTGAATTAGGATAGCTTGAATGTTGATAGACTGATCATTCATATCTTCCATAAAGAAGGGAGAGAATTCTTGATGTTCAACCAATTAGTACAAATGAATAGTGCCCACTCTTACTGAAGGGAAGTATGTGTGTACAGGTTGTCACAGCTATGTTTCATAACTCTTTAAGCAGAAGGGCACGTATCTCTTTAAAATCAGCGCAGATTCATCTTATTCTACCTCCACCTGCCTCATACTCCTTCAAAACCTGAACATAACCCAAACAGTTTGTTGTCTGTTGCAGTCTGGTACAAGGCCACAAATGCAAAGAGATATTCTGTTGTACCATTAACTAATTTAGGCAGAAAAATGTCCATATACTGGTGGCATAGGTGGTAGGCCAGCTTTTTTCTAGGTCTGATTTCTTTGAGAATGAAACTTGTCTGCAAACAATGCACCCAATTTTTGCATTTTCCCAACTGACTATGTTCCCATTGTTTTCAAAAGCACCCTTACTCCACTAATGGTGTCCAAAATCTGACCAATTATGTCTAAAGGACTGAGAGCTGTAAACAGAGAAAAGGAATGGTAGGAGACTGCTAAAGTTAAAGGCTAATGAAAGCAATGTGAGAGGGTGTTATGGCCTTCCACAAACACTGAGCAACTGAAGAGGCAATGGAAGGGATTAGTTGTGCAGCAGAGTAGTTTCGCCTGAGGTATGCCAGATGTCTGAACTGCAGTGGAGGACAAAGAACAACATTCAGAACTCACTGGGTTATTGAGAGTATCCTTCAGACTTTGCTGCCTCCCACACTACTTTGTGGAGAGAGGAGTAAATAGGATGGCTTATTCACTTAATGTCATCCTCAGTATAACCCCAAACCAAAGTGTATTATTATTGGTATTATTATCCAAGACTAAAATCCTTCCTCTAGGAAATACTGAAATGCTTATTTTTTCTGACAAGGAATGCTGTTAATTACTGTGGCAGGACCATACTGCTTTGGTGCACTGATTTAGGTATGAAAATACTAATATCTCCCAAAGTCTTGACTTTGGTGGTCTCAGTGTTTTTTCTGTCCTCATCAAATGTGGCAAATTATATTTTGATAAAATTTTTAGGAGTATGTAGACGGGAATAGTACTGTACCAGAGATTCAAGCAAGGTCTTCTGAAAACTTGCTTGAATGGCATGGCTGATGTAAGTGAGTGAAAAACTGGCACTACTGACTAGTGGAAACAGCAGTATTTTCACAGATGAAATGGATTTAGCTGACAATCACTGCTTTAAACTATTTCCCTTTTTTTGGTTAACAGACATAAAATTGCTACTGTATTTTGTTCATAGTACGTTATTTTACAAAACAAATGTCAAAAAAGCAAATACAGAAACAGAAGATGGGCTTGGCCTTTTAGTTGTCATTCAAACCCTTATAAATGGGCTGTTCCTGTTGCACTACAGGAAGAAGTTTTAATGTGCTTTTATGATATAAAGCAGAAAAACAGAGGTGCGACTTTAATCTGTCCATAAAAGGAAAACTATCTCTGCGTTCAACAGGAAGCATTTGTAATAAATTGAGTGATGTGCAGAAGAATTTTTATTTGTATCTTAGGAATGCATAACTAGAAACATTATGAGCAATTCCTTGACAGTTCCTATTCTGCTTAGAAAATATGCTAACAATTTGTACAGTCTCTTTGTAATATCTTCCTGGATGCTTCAAACAGAAATACATGCAGGACCAAATATTTGTTCTGTTGTGTTGCTCATGCAGACCATTTCACTATCACAATATTATTAATTAGTTTTATGTGAATTCTATTTTAAGCACAACATTTTTGGAAGATTTGCTCAGAGGTTTAAAAACTATTAAGAGTTTGTAAGTGAGTATCAGTGTATATTCCCAGCATGGAAATGGCTTCCTTTTAGAAATTTATTCTCTACTATCTCAAACCATTACAGATCCATTAAGAACAAAATTAAAATTAAAAAAATTAGCCTACTCTGCATCTTCCTTAAAAAGGAACATGCAGATATTCATGTGTGTATAACTTTGCAGGATTCCAAACTTTCTCTTAAAAATCTCTTTGCCTTGCTTACAGAAGAACTCACCTGAAAACTCATGTCATTCTCCTATCAGAAGAACAGAGACTGAGTGACCACTGGTTTAATTGGGAGCAAGCCCATTAACATCAGTAAAAATTAACAATCTGACGTTTCTTCTAATCATGAAGAACATTTCTCGGTAGTGCTAAGCTAGTCTGATTTTTGTTCGGTTTCAGTACTCAATATAAAAATATATTTTATTCTATTTGTTCAAATAAATCATATTCAGAGAAAGGGTTCTGCAGTAGTTAACACTGTTCAGAGTCCTGTCCTTAAAAGTACAAATCGTGCTGCACCATGGTGTTACCTCCCTTGATTCTTTAAGGATTGGTTAGAAATGAGCTATGGTCTCTTTCCTTTGTGGGAAGGTAATTCCTACCCTTCCACTCTACTGTCTTTTCTTGGGACCTCTTCTACTATCATTCCTACTGTATTGAAACTATTTTTTCTGACTGATTACTGAAGATATTTCTAGATTTCTTGCCCAAGGGCATGTTAGTTAAAGAAATGTTTGTTTGGTTGGCTTTTTAAAATTTTTCCTTCTTATGTAGTAGACTCTAGAATATAATAGAAATCATGCTATGTTAATTTTCCCTCTGAAATCCCTTTCTGACTTCTTCAAGCTAGTTTACTGTATACCCTATCTTTTCATGTCAGTAAGAAAGAAAAAAGAGAATGCAACAGATTGACCCTGGCTAGATGCTATGTGCCCACCAAGCCCTATCATTTCCCTCATCAGCTGCATAGGGGTGAAAAAATATAGCAAAAGCCTTGTGGGGTGAGATAAGGACATTTAGAGATGACTCACCAGTTATTGTCACAGACAAAACTAGTTCAACTAGGGGAAGGTTAATTTAATTTATTGCCAATCAAACAAGAGTAGAATAATGAGACAAAAAAAGCCAACCTTTAAACACTTTCTTTCCACACCTTACCTCCACTCCTCCCTTCTTCCTGGGCTCAGCTTCAGTCATAATTTCTATAACTCCTCCCCTGCAGTGGCACAGATGGACAAAGAATGGCAGTTAAGATCCGTTCATTACTCACTCTTCCTCCTCCCTCTGCTCCAGTGGGGGGTCCCTCCCATGGAAGACAATCTTCCATGAACTTCTTAACATGAGTCCTCCCATGAAGCTTAACATGAGGCTGTAGTTCCTGATGAACTGTTCTGGTGTGGGTCCCTCTCATGTAGTGCAGTCCTTCAGGAACGACTGATCCAGCATGGATCTCCCACAGGGGTCATGAGACCTGCAGAAATTCTGCTGCAGCATAATCTCCCCTCCTAACAGATTCACAGTTTCTTCCAGATGCCTGTTCCAGCAGGTTCCCCTTTTTAAATGCTTTCCCTGAGGCATTAGCACCATTTCTGATGGGCTCAGCAGCAGTTGGTATTGGCTCTATGTGTCATAGGGGAAGTTTCTAGCAGCTTCAAACTTAATATAGGCAATTAAAGTAACCATGGAATGCACCCATCTCTCTGCTCCTCACAATAGCCCACACCAAAAGGAAGTGCAATCACTCCAGAGAAAGC
The DNA here is from genome assembly GCA_013397075.1 of Rhabdornis inornatus. Lineage (NCBI taxonomy): Eukaryota > Metazoa > Chordata > Aves > Passeriformes > Rhabdornithidae > Rhabdornis > Rhabdornis inornatus. Next base: position 1,883,341 of record VWZS01010571.1, on the reverse strand, counting down.
CACCTAGAAAGAACTGTAACAGTAGTTCCATCAATCACTCTTTTTTTGCACTGTCTAGTTCAAGGATATGACAGTTCAGGGTCAGTCATTTAATAACTTTGGCTGCTGCATATGTCTTCTGGATGAAGAAAACGATTATGGGAAAAATCTTAATAGACAACTGCTTTGGGACAGTTAGACAATAACTTTGGGACGATGTAATGACTGAAGATGAGAGGAACAGAACATTAATTTCTTTTCAGGTGGAAAAGTCTGAAACAGCGTAAGAGCAATACATTGACCCATGCCTGTAAAATTATAGGAGAATATGTATGTACATGTGTCTTGGAATGTAAGGTAGCTAGGACATGGGAAAATTAATTAAAATGGCAGGAGGAAGGGAAGTTTAGCTATAAAATCAAGGAAGGTATATGAAAGCATGTAAACTCTGAATAGAATAGTCATCACTAAAAATACAAGGGGCAGAGTAATTGTAATTATCTTCACTCTGATTAGTCTAAATATCTCTGGATTGGTGGGAAAACTGATGCTGAGAAAAGGACATGGGTATGTACATCTATTATAGTCTCTCGATTTCTTTTCAGATTCCTGTGGAGGGTCTTCCTCTGCCTATTTGTCTCTATGTTTTTACATTCTTGAAGAGTTAAAATCCCAAGGTGAAGGGTTGAGTGTGTGGAGCTCTAAGAGAAAGTGCATTTCCTCTTTGTTACACAATCTATGAGCAGGATGGAACCTTGGCCCTCTCAAATAGGGAATCCATGTTTCAGTCTGGAACTACCCAGAAACTCTCTAGTTGAATGAGAAATAGATGGTTTTTTAGGATTGTGAGACAGTCTGAAGTCATGGAAGCCATTTCCCATTGAAAACCCAGGATATTTCTGGGAAACGGCATGTGTCCAGTAAACTTTCTCCAAAGGGCTTGAAAACTGGAGCTGTTCTCCAAGTGTATGTTCAGAGGCCCCTGCCAAAATCCTGTATCTGGATTTTGTTCAAATTTTGCAGGCTCCAATGGTCCTCTGAGTCAGTAAAGTAGATTCCAGCACAGGAGACTGAGTAATGTCTCTTTCTATCATGAAGTTTCTGCCATGGATGTCTGTGTAGATCTGCAACTGACCCAGTTATGAGTTTTTCATAACTGGGTCAGTTGCAGATCTACACAGAATAATCGATTGCTGTTTGTTACAGATATTGCCTGACGTCCACTTTCTTATATATTGTCTTTTTTTCTAGAGGCAAGTAATTTCCTCATTTTTTGCCTAACCACATCATTCATATAGTAGGGAAAGTTTTCCCTGTTCATGTGGTAGGGAAATCTCTTGCTTTCCTTTATCATTGGGAGTTTCTCTCTGGGTGCATTGAACAGAAAAGTGTTACTATTTAGAAACAAGTTTGTTGGAAAAACACAGGGTCACTACTTCAGAAATATCTGAAATCTAAGTATTGCAGGATAGTTTTGTCACTAGAATATGCTGAGCGTGTAGGAAAATAAGGTTCCCACATTAATTTTTGCATTTTTATTAAAAATTCACATTTTTATAATAAAATTTTGAAATGTCATGTATAACGCTAAGCATAGATCACTCTTCAGTCTACATGCTGCTCTGGAAAATCTTCTGCTACTGGCAGCTTATATTAATGTAGGAACTTCATAAGGGCAGACATAAGGTTTCTGCTTCTTTGTCTTCAGATTTGCTGTGGCCTGTTGCAAGAAGAGACTGCACTTTTTTTCCTGTTGAAGACTTTGCCTTTTTGTTGTTGCTTTCCAAAGCTGGATGTTATACAGTCTCATAGTCTTATGGTTAAGTCTTCATTTTTGTAGACACATATTTATAGAACAAGTCGGGTAACATACCACATCAGGAGAACAAACCATATGCCTTTCTTGCTGCTGTCACAAATGCCACAGTATAGTGTAACACCTAGTTTTGAAAACAAATCTCTTAATGACAGGAAGAATAACTCAATGTAGTACAGAAGCTGCATGATCTTTGGACTTTTAGTGGTATGTCACAATTACAGAATATGCCAAGGAAGCTCCATTGTGGCTTGCAAGCTTCCAAATTATTCGTTGTGTTTCAGGCCTTAAAGCATAATTCTGCTCGTGCTTCAGATAAAGATAGTCCTACTTAGGACATTAAAAATACACGGAGTTCAGCTATAACTTTACATCTGCATTTTTTCATGTAAACTTATCAAACTTTGATCCATATCATATAGAGATGAAATGAGCAAATAGGTTGCATTGTAATCTGATCTAAATAATACATGTCGCTGAGGAAAAAGAAAATGAGGCCTATTAAGTAATCTTAATGTTAATGCTGTTGGATAGAGCTCTGTCTTACACAGCTGGGAAATGTTCACAGAGTGTTATTATTGCCATGGGCTGAGTATTCCTTTAGTGATAAATTGAACATCAGTTCTTGTTTTTTCAGTTCTTTGTTAAGTCTGTTAGGCTGTTCTGCCTCTAAATGTTTGCTCTTACGAGGAAAATATTGCAAAGGCATTCAAGTAATAACAGAAATAAGATACTTGCTTTCTCAGGAGGGACAAGATGCAAAACAATGTGCAGACAGCCACACCAGCCCTTAAGTGCCATCATGGTAGGTGTCATATCAAACCCATCTAATTTGAATACATCAATATAATATACAAAAGTCACTCATGTAAATCTAATTCTAAATCAGTAGCAATTCTAGAAGTCCCTTCAGTGGTAACAGTCATACACTGAGGTGAACTGTAGCTTATATTCCATGCCTTGCTTTCACGCATAAGCCTTCTGAAAAACTGGAGAGAACCCGGGGCTCAAATGGCATGTTTATAATGTTTCTCAACCGATGGAGGTAAAGAAGTGTAAAGCCAAACAGCTCTTACTCTGTTAGCTAATTCTTTCTTTATGGGATGTCCATACTTGGGAGAAAGGCAATTGAGCTTCTTCAGGCAAAAGGTTAGAATTTGACACTACTTGCTGTTCAAAAATAAGAAGTAAAAATAAAAGAGAGAAAATAAGATTTATTATGTTTTGAATCTGCTACTGGGTGTATTATTGCCGTGTTGTTTTTCCTGTCCAATCAAAGTCTAACAGATTTTTTTATTTTTGTGTGGCTTACCACAAAAAGTAATATTCTTTATTTTCTTTACTGAAAGGGAACACAAAAATGAATCATTTTTAGAAACTTTTTGGTTAAAAATAGATATGTCCCAACCCTTTTTCTCTTCACAGTATGTGAAATCTGGTCAAAGTGTAATATTTTTGCCTACTGTTACCTAGATTAAATTTCCCAGAGCAGACAGAAAGTTGGAAGCCAGAAAAGGAGTATCCTCCTGCTGTTTCATAAACAATGTCACACCTAGCTGGGAAAGACAGAGCTTTATAGGAATCCTGCTTTTAATGGTGTGTCCTTATTTCCCCTGTTTTTGCTTTCAGTACTGTTACTGGAAAGTTGCATGGGCTATTATAGTGACCATAGTATAACGCACATACGTTTGAAGTGTGTACACATAACAATATGATTAAACAAAACAGCATGAGGAGGGAGGAAGAATTAAGGTAAGGAAAAAAAGAAGAGGGGGAAGGCTATCTTTGGGAAAAAATCAAGCAGCTCTCACTAAGAACAACATTGCCTTGATTCGGGAAAAACCAATGTAGGTTTCTGTCTCTAACCTCTGTCTTTCAAAGTACTGACCAAAGCTGCAGTTTCTGATTTTTAGATCAGTTGCATGACTGTTTTGACTAGGTCAGAAGGTAGCTTGAAAAGAGGAGTTGGGATTGGTTCCATCATTTGTGTTGATGCCCAAAGAATTCGTCTAACTCCAAAAATATCTTCCAGGGAAACAGCCTGTCACCCAAAACGGACATTTCTTTTGTGCACAGTGACACTAGAGGTGTGGTAGGAAACTATCTCCACATCTGTCCCATGTTGACTTGTTCCTGAATGAGAACATCTAGTGCACATTGCTAACACCACTGTATTAACAGCTGGCATTTCCTTGTGTCTCAAAAGAATTTTCTTGGTATTCTCTGAATAACAGCTACCATATTCAGTTCTTAATGCAGTCAAACTATCAACAACACAAAGATGTGATAAAATTAAGGACTGTGATTGATTTCTGAATCAAATGTTTTATGAATTTACTGAATATGAGTTATTAATCCCCTTGCCATAGCTAACTGATGAACAGATTACAAAACCCAGAGGACTCTCGTGAATAAAATTTTCCAGCAGAAAAAAACCCAACAAAGTACTATCATAACTAATCCTCATTTGAGTTGCAGCCTTTAGTTTAGAAACAAGATAGCAGTAAATCTGCTAGAACCCTAGTAATCTACTATGTATTAATCCTCAATGCTTAATAAGAATCTGAGTTCTAATATTATTCTTTTTAGCTCTAAAAAAAACCCTAAATTTAAACCTAAAGAACCTCCAGTCACAATTTTATTCAAATACAGATAATCACACTCTCTGTGCAGGTACCTCTTTGATAGGTATCATAGTATTGCTCTCATTCTCTCGCCAGTCTTTTTTTATATTTTCCCTGTCTTTTAATTCTCTTGAAACTTTATTTTTTTTAGGGGGGGTTGGGGGGGAGAAGGAGAAGAAAGAGGGAAAGCAATACTTAGTAATTCATCTAGGTTCATGCCCATACATATTCCAGAAATTTGTAGAGCCATAGATCCTGATTTTAGGTATTATTTGAATTTTTAAATACACAAATGTAAACCTGAAGACTCTGCAGATCCCTCTCAAACAGCCAGAATAACAAACTGCGTAAAATCCAGGATCAGGAGACTTTTAGGATCATAATGTCACATTTTTAGAGCTTCCTATCCCATTAAAGCTTATGAAAGAATACAGGACTTGCAAGGCAGTAAGGCAGTATGCAATAATTCTCAGCTCTTCTTTCTCTGATTCAGACAAGTTCATCATAAGGTACAATGGCTGTAACCAATGAGCTCACCTGTTTATCCTGGTTAAAACATGCACATGGACCAAGGAGAAATAGGCTCAAGGAGTCAATTCAGTTCATTCAAAAAGGATCAACTGTGCATTTCTAAATTCTGATGAACATGTAAACTCTGAGCTATTTACCTGAGTGAGAGGGATGATGGTAGTGCTGCATTAAATAAAAGCTGGTCAGTTTTTTAATATCTTAAACTGGAGTTTTAGACATTGTGCTTATCTGTTAATTTATTGCATGTAGGCTATAAATTAAAACATAAAACATCTTATGTCTGGTCTGTAAAACTTTGATATCAGTGATGAACGTCATAGGGAGAAATTTCAGAATTTAATATAAACTTTGTTTATTTCTTTTGTTTGGATGCTGATAGTACCTGTCAGAGAAGCAGAATTAGTGGTGTTGATCATGGCACCTTTTTCAACAGCTTGCTAGAAGCAAAATGCTTAAATCAAAGCAGCTTTTAACTTATTCAGACCTTGACTTCACAAGACCTGCTCTAATGAAAAATTGATCACCTGCTAGTATGACCACTTTACAGCACAGAAGCTGATTTGTGAAATTCAAGCAATGGCAGTCTCCTTGTGCTTTAGCTGAATTCTTGTTTCCCCAGTAAAGACAGAAGTTCTGTCACTTTCTGGGAAGGAGTACATTAGGTAGCTCTATGCCTTATCATTCAAACAATCCTGGGATATGTTCTGCCAAGCATTAAGTTGCATGTGGCTGAGATTCAGTCCAAATCTTCTGCTAGTGTTTAATTTAACCATGCCCATTCTATTCCTCTGTGCACCATGCAAACAAGAGCACATCTTATTTCTCAGTTACTACAGCTGGGCAGCCTCATCCTGACTGCAATAGGGCCTTCTGAATACGTGGGGGGAACAAGATACAAGATCCTTCTTGACTCATTAACCCTATGGCAAAATGGCATCATTTTAAGAGGTGTTCTTCAGGTTCCTGCTAACCCGGAACTGCATTCAAATGAGTAAACTCTTTTTGCTAGTATTCTGTAACAGATGTTGTTTAATGCAACTGCAGGACAGCACAGCTGTTCTACATTTGATTAAAAACTTTTTCCAGAAAGTCACAGAAAGTCTTGTACTGAGCTAAATTCCAGTCTTAATAAACAAGTTCAATAAAACCTCCTAGAAGCTCCTTCGTATCTTGATGCACTCTCACTTGTCTCCAAGTATTTTCCTCGTCACGCTCCTTTCAATGCAAAACAATAAAAAAATTATGTTCATATGTAATAGGGCTGCCAGCACTTGGAATTGTTCAATGGTCACTGAATGCACCTTAACTGTGAACTTTGCAGTAGCATCACCTGAAAAAAAAAATTGGGTTTTTTTGTAGTTATTTCTAATTGAGAAATTTGACGTATGAAAAATTCACTGCTGGGAAACATTACTGTGGCTCAGCTGTTCTGCTTGTTTTCACAGTCTTATTCTGCAGTAAACGTGAAAGATTTTAGTAGAAGAGAAGTAAATAACTGCATGTTTATGATTCAGTGTCATGTGGACAAATGGTGTGGGGATTGCTGCCATGTTTTATCTGCTCCAGGGTGGCTTTTTGTGTTTCAAAACACTGAGATAACAAGTCTTCCAATATTCTGGCCAATAATCTTTTATTTTTGCACAGGAGAATAATTGCACAATAAAGTTTTTGTCATTCGCACTTCACTGATTTATGTAAACTGACTTAGAATGTTTCCTTCTTTCACAAACCAAGTAGCTGCTAGGTATCTCTGTATCAGAGATGATAGCCTTGATAATGTTTGCTTAGCTGAATGAGATATTTCCTTGAAAAAGAAACCCTTGTCTCTAGACCTGATGCAAATTTGAATGTTCACTCAGCAGAAAATGTCAACATTTCATTGCTTGATTTCAATTTTTATCAAATCAAGTAAGTGAAATAAAGTTTTTCTTCTTGTTTGCAATGAAACATTTCAAAATACATATGCAAAAACAACCACAGCTTGTCATTTTTTTATTTTTAAATTGAAATGACATATCCCAATATTGACAAAGGAAAATGTTTTGATTTGGTTTGTTGAACAAACTAGAAATATTTATTTTCATTTTCACACTGAAATGTGATTTTTTTTTGAGATGTAAATGATCTCCCAGGCATACAAATTACTTCTCAAGAATGGAAGCATTACCATTCTACACTCTGAGGTGGCTTCCTGGACCTAGAAATTTTCCATGAAGCATTAAAGCATTTAGTTGAATAACTGCATTGTATTATGTAGGACTTGGTCAGAGCGATGTTTCATATGTGTGAATTAGATGTGTGAGCCTGGATTCTCAGGAAATACTGTGTACTGCAGTTAGCCCTATATTTTAGAGTTTCTCTTCTTATTTTGATCCTTTTTCTGTGCTTGTTTAGTATTTTCTTTTCTGTAAATTCAAACCTACTTCCAAAGTGTCTCCCTCCCTCCCTGCCTCCCTCGCTCACCTTTTCCTTTCTTTCTTCCCTCCTTCTCTCCTTCATTCGTTCCCTCCTTCTCTTTCCTCTTTCTCTCTTTCTTCTCTCCTTCCTTCACCATGTGTAACTTCAGTATTGCTGGGGAATATAACCATTTGGCTGCCTTTCTTGCTAAATGTATGGGTTGTAAATCTCTCACTGACTCTGGTTTTCTGTAATAATATATCATGATGATTTTTTCGACATTCACTGGTACCATGGCATTGTCTGCTATGACCTGTTGTTGGGGTTTAACCCCAGCCAGCAACCAAGTACCACGCAGCCACTCGACCACCAGTGGGATCAGGGAGACAATTGGAAAGGTAAAAGGTGGAAAACCCGTGGGTTGAGATAAAGACAGGAAGGGCAAAAACCATGCACGCAGGCTAAGCAAAACAGAGAATTCATTCACCACTTCCTATGGTCAGGCAGGTGTTCATCCCCAGGAGAGCAGGGCCCCATCATCTGTAATGGTGGTTTGTGAAACACCATCACTCCAAATATCCACCATT
>VWZS01010571.1:1822513-1875324 GCA_013397075.1 Rhabdornis inornatus | reverse complement strand
TGATGTCATGTGGTCTGGAACATCTCTTTCGTCAACTGGGATCACCTGTCTGGGCTGTGTCTCCTCTCATTCTCTCATGCACCCCCAGCTTCCTCACCAACATTGCCATAGGAAAAGCAGAAAAAGCCTTGGCTCTGTGTAAGCCCTGCTCAGCAATAACAACTCTATTATCAACTCTGTGTCCATCAGAAACCCAAAACCTAGCCCTGTACCAGCCACTGTCTACCCCAGCCAAAACGAGCACACCTGTCCAGATACTGTCTTCGCTCAATACCCCAGCCTACTTCATTGCACTGCTCTCAGTGCTGCCGCCTGTTAGCGTGGGGGGGAACATGGAAGAAATAGCACAGAGTCTTTCCCCAGATCTTGAGACACCCTTCTACCAGTCTATAGCTCTCTGACTCAGTTGCCCATAGCCTTGGGCCCCGATTTCACAGTACCCTCTAGTTAATTTACTGATCTTCTACACTACATTTCTTCCTGCAATCATATGGTTGTGTATAATGCGATACTAAGAATTAATAAAATATTGCCTGCTGCCTAGACTTACAGTCACAGTATTAATGGGCAAAACTGCAATAACCATTAGATTTATTAGATTTATTAGATTCTGCCATGCACATTTGTAATATGGAAACAGAAATTTGGAATATAAAAAACACACAGATGCAGAAAATTTTACAACATCTATTTGAGGCAGTTTAGAATTACTGCAAAAATATTCCAACATGTGGAAAAAGACAGATTGTCTAATTTCAAACAACACTTATGAATAAAGTCATAAAAACTTGGTTATATGGACTGTAGGAAATCTTAGCCGTGGTCTCCCAAGGGCTAGTCACAACAGAAACGTGATTAAATCTGGCCAGGAGCTTCTGTGTGACTGTATCAGACAACTAAGCAACCAAGGTCCGTCATATGAAGAATTAGTTCTGTGAAAAAATTATGGTTTTTAAAGACCATCAGCTGTGTGGTATGTCAAAGAAACATTATTATTTTACAGCAAAACAGTCCAGTGGATAGACTTCTATGCTGAAGCACAAAGCCATAAACCTGACGGTCCAAGGATTAAACCTTTTTTTACCATTAATTCTTGGATAAGTAATGCCACATTAGGCTATTTCCTCTGTTTCTTTGGTTAAGAAGAGACAGTGGGTATTTTTCTTGCTGATTTCAAATATTCTAATTAGTTAGTAAATCTGCCATCTCAAGTGTATGCCACTGAAAGAGAGTACAGTGATGAGTGTTTGTAGAAGCTGCCTAGTAAACAAGCTTTAAAACACAAAGCATTATCCAGCTATTGATGCCAAAGGAGAACTTCAGCAAAAATCAAAGCTCAATTCAGCTCTCACTGAAGAAGGAAATGCTCTTTCAGACTGCTGGTTTAAAAATCAACAGGAGAATTTATCTGAGCTTTGTTTTTCTTATTATTAAGTCAAGATACTAAAAATATCAGGGCACTGTCACAAATAGAGCTGGACAGTCTATTTTTAAGGAAAATTTATTTAACAAAACCTTTGGACATTGTGACTGACCCTTTAAGTTCAGTGACCACTCTGCTGCCTTTGGCAGGATCTCAGGAAGGGAGGGAGGGCTTAGCAGATGATAGAAAATGTCTGGAGCTCCCAGAAATACTCTTTCAGATCTAGTGATTGGTAAAAGAGAAAGAAATGAGCAGGGCTATTTTAAGACTCTACTTGGGGCAATCTGAAAGCAAAAACTGAAAAACTGATGGAAAAAGCAGTGGAAAGAAAACTTTGAGGTGGAGAAATGTATTACACAAGGAAGGCACTGGAGAAAACTTGCTAAAAGTTTGACAAGTAGGTGAAATCTGAGGAATAGAAACTTCCATTGATGATAGCCAATGTTTTCAATGGGTGATATGTAAAAAGGGAAACTGGAATAAAAGCACAAACGGATGGTATGCTGCAAGAGCCTAAAAAGTGTTTTCCTAGGAAGGGCTCCACAGGTCCAGGTGTGGCTTTGTGTACTTGTAACTGTGCACTGACAACAAGGGTAGTGTTCACACAGGACTGTCGTGTCATGCTGTTCCTGGTGATCTGGCCTCCTAGCCAGCCTTGTGTCAGGAGGTGCCCTCAGCTTGTAACAGCTAAGCAGAACAAGGATCCTGTTTAGGGCTGCCTTTGGGATTGTGGCTGCTGCCTGACCGGACAGCTGGACACACACTCTGCCTGGTCCAGGGCAGAGCACGATGTGCACTCTTAGCAGCCATCCTCACACAGCCTTTGCAGCACATCTGCTGCTGGGGCTGGGGGTCCTGGCTGGCCTGGAGCTGCTCTGAAGGAGCAGGGAAGCTCTGGATGGGGGCCCCAGCAGCCCCTGTTGTCACCCATGGTCTGTACAATGTCTCTGCAGGCTGAATGCAAGCTGGGATTTTGTGTCTATTGCGTAATATTAAAAATATATTTGAGTGTCCCAGGAGGGGCTCACTGATGGTTCTCCATCACCTCAGAGACTGCTGTTTGTTACGGTGTATGTTGGAACTGGACTGGCACAGGCTCTGTAGCTGCTCCTTGGCTTGGGAATGACAGGTTGACTGCACTTAGATGTTGAGCAGTTCTTGTGAATATATGTGAAAAAAACCTCCTTTCTGTGAACTGCCTTCTGGACAAACCCTAGCTCATCTGCTCTTATAGATAATATATGCCATGGCATTTCACATAGATATTTCCAGAGAAGAAAAACAAAAGGTTTATGTGCTTCATAAAGATATAAAGAAAGGTATTTTTCTTAATGACTGTGACTAGGTGATTTTCTTGAAGGACACATATTGGCAGTTTTTGTCACATTTTGTACTACACTTTCAGACCAGATAAAAAAAAAATATAAAAGTCCAGACTCTCTGTGAGAATTTGGGGTATGAAGCTTGATTAATGGGTTCTTTAAACTCTGAGATCATATTTTAAGGAAAACAAAACAAAACAAAAAAACCAACAACAAAAAACTAAACCCAAACAAGCAAAAATGGGCACCAAAAAGAAAACAAACAGAGAAAAACAACTCTAGAAGACTGTCGGGGGAAGTATATGTATTTAATTTATGTAGCACTTGTTTTCATGTACACAGAAAACTGTATTTCTTTTACCCAAAAGAGAGAGGGAGGAGAAAACCAAGTTCATCATAAAGCTTAAAAGGAAAGGCTACTCCAGAAAAATATTAGTTCTGAAGAATATTAGAGTTGTCATAATGCTGACACATTCTTAATAAATTTTAATGTGATGCTATCTCAGACTATAGAGAGATTGGTCTGCAAGCTGTTGGGCCCTGCATTTGAGTATCTTCTGGAATGAAGGGCAGAAGAAGTAAAAGCGCAGCGCAGACCTCTGCCTGCTGTCTGTTCTATGATCTGTCTACATTTACAGAGAAGCAGATAAGGAATGCTTGCCAGTCCTGCTCTGCTGAGAGTTTATAATCTCTGTCAGGAGACCCTAATAGGCTGCTGGGGAAACAGCTACGTTTGTCAGGCATAGTCTGATATCCAGCTGTGTCTGATCAAGCCTTTAGAATGCTGTGCACTGTTTTCACATCTGAAAATATTTTCACATACTTAAATTCTCTCACTTTGTCACTTTTTCTAATGGAGACAGACTATGGTTTATGAGAGGTTCCCAAAGATCCCTCAAAAGCTGAAATCATGTTAGATTCCAAATCCTATTTTGTTTGTATTATTTGTTTGTTCATCCTATTTGTTTGTTCATAAAATGAACAATGTAATCTGCAATTTTGTATTGTTAGGATAGCCCATTGTTCAAATAATAATTAAAAAACCCTCACTGCAGAAAGTTCCATAGAACAGGGAGGAAAATATTCATAATTTAAGATTTGGAGTTTTCTATCACATCAAGGGAATTGCTGTCCTTCAGCATTTTCACCTTGGAAATGCCTGGGGCATGTATGTCAGTTCCTCAGCCAGGGCCAAATGTCGTGAACCTGATGCTGAACTCTTCCTTTCTCTCAATGAGGGCCTGACCTTTTATCACAGCCTTCTCTGCTGGGTAACCTTATACTACTCTTTAGCATCATGGCCCACGACCCTCCAAACCTGGGAGTTATGTTCTAGTCATGGTTTTAGAAATCCCAGTGCTTTTTTATCATCACCTTTGCTATCTTCCAGTGTCTTCACTTTCAATCTGAAAGTAACTGACCTTGTAATCCAGTGCCAGCCTCTAGGACCTCCGAACTCCTTGTCTTTTACAGTGTATAAATGCTAAACATACCGAACATGCACTTTCTCTGTAAGAACATTATTTCAGATGACTGTCTGGCAAAGAAAATGTTTCTGGATTGGAAAAAACAGACTAGCTTGCAAATGTTGCCAAAAGTACTGAATCTTTCTTGAGGGCAGACACTTTGGATACTCCAGCTGGCAGAAAATCACCGAGGGCTATTTTTCAAAATATAAAGTTCTGTCCCTTCAAAAAATGCTCAGTTCTTTAGAAGAATGTAAAGTGTATTCACACAATACTGGAACCCAGCCACCTGACACTGCTAAAGTAGGAATAGTTCTTTCAAATCAAAATTGGACTTTATATTTTAATGCTACTAAAAAAATGGACTGAAGAAAACCCTTGCAATTGAGTAAGAGTTTATTTTTAGGTAACCTATTAACTGAAAAGATAATTTCCTATACATAGGAACCACATTTTGCCTCTAGTGTGTGTGTTTATGTCTGGGCAGGCTTGGATTTGACTACTGGTGACGGATGAATTATCCGTTCTGCACTCATGGCAAGCCACACTCATATTGCGCTGGAAGCGTAATGATGAGCTGCTGAAATGCTGAACCCAGAGTCTGAGACATAAACCCAGAAAAAATAGATATCTGTCTGTGTTGTGGGCACCAATTCTGTAGGCATTCTCTGAATTGCTTTTGGAATATGGCATCCTTGCTGGCTGCTCTCTTTGGGCTTTTAGAAATGTTTTTCGATGAATTATATAAAAATCTGCCCTTTCTCCCTTTTGTTGCATATTTTTATTCATGTATTTCCTTTCATTACACACCTCTGTGAGGAAAGTTCAGATAGTCTGGGGGAGAGAAGTATTATAGGCTGCTGTATTTGTGGACAGGAACAGTAAGGATCATGTTGAGTACTGTCTGCCTGGTTCTGTCGAGCTGACCTATAAATTATCATTACACAACTTCGTAACATGAGCTATAAAAATAAGTATTGAGAAATGAATAGGTCAGAGAATGAGAGTGAGTTCATTCTGTTGTGATTTCAAAACCACAATAGTTTCCCCCTTTCCTCTTCTCCCCACAGAAGCAGAAATGAAATTATGTCATTTTACCTAGGTTCATCTGTCAGATTTTCCATAATTCATTTGTAGATTCAAGAGTTCAAGCAGTTCAAGGGTAGCTTAGCGTCTTTATTCTTAACTGGTTCTGGTTTATTTTACTTTTTCTAATTTATTGAAAACCAGATATTTTTCTTAATTGGATTTTTCAAAATTGATCTTGTTTTGTAGATCCTTTTGAAAGGCCTTATGTTGAGAACTTTTCAGACAATAGTCTAAGTACACAGAAGTTACAGTATATAGATATTAATATCACAGCTGCTCTATTGGTATGAAATTAGTTTTGCACAATCTGGATGGACTCATTACTCAGAAAGTGATTTTGTTTTTGGAACTCACCCTTAACTTTCTAGCAACAAAAGGTGATAATGAAAAACGTCCCTTGTACATTTCCAGTCCTTAAAATATGAAAACAAGAAAAGATTAATGATTTAATAACCAGAAATGCAAAGATTCTTAAATGCTTAGATCCATAGGACTATGAAATAGTGTCTTCTAGAAACCAAAACAAGTGAATTAAGTCCCTCAGACACACTCAGAGCACTGAAAATATATCATATGCAAGTCACTGTAGCTTTTGAAGATAATTTGGTGACATAAAACATTCTTCTGTGATATCCAGATGCAGAGAAAGCAGGACAGTGCAGTAATAGAGGCTGTTAGGCTGCCATGGAACAGCATGGCTCAGGGAGCACAGCCCTTGGAGCAACATAGCTGGATAATACTTGACCTGTGTGGATGCAGCTGCAGTGATTCTGCTTTTCAAGCCTCCTCATATGGCAGTAGTTTAGAAATTGAAGTGCACAGCTGAAGATGGGAGATTGAAGATAAGGAGATGGGAGGTTGAAGCCCTTATTTTTGGAATATGTAGAACTGCGGGAGGCAAGCTAAGAGAAGAGGAAGAAGTATCACTGCCCAGAAAAGTAATTCTGAACCAGAAGGAATCTAGACTATTAAAACCACAGTTTAAAAGCAGTCTGATAATTCTGATATTTAAGTGTCGTTTTACATTAGGTCCTGCTGTTTACTCAATGATTTCTTTCCAAAAACTGGTGACTACCTGGAAATAGAAATGTCAGTACCAAAGAGAGGCCCATCCCAGTGCATCTCCAAGTAACTCCTAGGACAGTTTAGTTACACCAAGTCGCCATCTAGTCTTGAAATGCTTGCTTCTATTCTTGTGAACTGTTTTATAAAACCATACTCATGTCAGAAACTTGCTCCAGCAGAAATTCAGCATTTTACTGTTACCACTGAGTGCTATAAAACCTGAGATAGAGAATTTTCTCTGGTTTACTCTATGTCCTCATGATTCCAGCCTGCACAGTGTGGGCACCAGGCTTGAAGAGGACTGTCTGGGCCAAATGTTCCAGGTCAGGCACACTCCTATCAGTCATGGAGATGTAACCGAGGTCCCTGCTCTGTGTGCAGAGATAGCTGGCTCTTCCCAGGTCGCATCAGCCACAGAGAAGCCACCTGAGTGATCAGGGCAGCTAGGGCTCACATGGGAGATCCTGTGGCTGCTGTGACAATGTCCTTAACTGGCTGAGCTTTCACATGAAATGTGGAGGGATTGGTTACCCTAAGACTGATGCCAAGAAACACAGTGATGCGTCTTAGGCACTTTTTCTATAGTGGACAGTCAGAGATGGGCTCCTTCAGAGTGCAATTACAGGAATAACTCTCTGATGCTTTTGCTCTGACTCATTCTTGAAAGCACTATCAGTCTCCATTGACTGTTTTGCGAGCCTGGCAATACGCATACCCCCAAAAAATCCCTCTGCTGAATGACTAAGGAGAAAGGTTCCTAACTGGCACTGTGAATCCTATTGCTGTGGCCAAGCTATTGAAGCACCTAAGGTGGTTATGTCTTAAGCCAGTCTCTGATAAAATCAGGAATAAAACCAAAGAATCCTAGTTCACAGATTCTTTTTTTCCCTGTAACCATTGGAAAATACATTTTACTTTTCTACCTCTAAGTATTTTCCATTATTTAAACTTCCGTCTGAAACTCAGACACAAAGCTATTTGCAGTATATGACTTTCAGATATACAAGGATATTCTGATATAAATGTGGAACCAAAGAGGGCTTGTAATTTTTAAATTTATTTAACTGTAAGGAGCACATTTGCAATAATTGAAGATTTGGGTTCAGTGAAAAACTTTTTTCCATAAAAAATACTCAGGCACCTTAAATCATACCAGAGGGAGCACATGTGCTATTCTGGGAGCTGTGCCAAGGACTCTGCCTTTGGCTCGTCCTTTGAAGAGTCCCTTCAAAGGGGAGGGACTCCTGAATGTTTAGAAATGGAGGACACTTGAATGTTTAGAACGATTTTACATGATACAGCATTCTCTGATTTCCTTTGTCACTTTTAAAGATTTATTTCTTTGTGTTCAGACTTTCTAGAGTGACTAGTGTATGCAGTCCCTTCCTGGTCTTCATTAAATTGAGGAATGGCTGTTTGATCAGGAAATATTAGCTCTCCAGAGAATAAATAGAAGAACAATTCTTCAGAATGCGTATATTTTTCATCTACTTCCTTTTCCCAGGCCTTATCTTCTTTAGACAAGGCTTGTGATCCCAGCCTCGAGAGCTTCTGGATTGTTGCCTATCATTTTCTTACGGGAGTAATTTGTTGTGAACCTCCTGCTTTATCTCTCAGTGCCTCGATGCCTCCTCAGCTTTTTCCAGTGAAACATGCCAGTTCTTAACCTTAGTGAAAAGCCAGATGAAATTATCCAAGTGCCACATGTAGTAAATTGTGGCCCATTTTTTCCTTGTGGAATACCACACTCATTGTTTCTGGCAGATAATGCTCAAGATTTCTGTACCAGGCTTCCTGTCCCTGGCAGTGTTTATGCATGCCCTTTATATGTCTGGATATTTTTCAGTTCAACAATCACCTACTGTTGTAATTGGTGTTACTCGATGTGGAACCGAGTACTATTTTTTAAATAGGTATAAGTCTTATAAAAATTACTAGTAATGTGCTATAATAAGGTCAAAATGAGAAAGGAAGGTCCCGCTATTGCTACTCCAGAGAAGAGGAATAAAGATGCATCTATTGTGAAGATGTTTTTATATGCTGCTACATTTACTCATTAGGAAGTTTGTTCCTCTTCCTACCCTATGCATATTGCAAGCTTGTGTCTAATTTAACCTCCCTACTAAACTTATGGTTTCCTCCTTAGATTTTAAAATTGTTTTATATTTTCTCATGAATTCCAAAGGGCTACTTGCCTGTGTATTCATATGTGTCTGTCTCATAGGACACAGGGATGGTTTGATCTGTGCAAAGTCTCACCACATACTCTTATCCCTCAGCATCTGAGGGTCTCACTCCAAATAGTAATGGCCTCCAAAGGAAGTCAAACAGTGATAGTACATGTTCCAGCAGAGCACAACGGGTGCTATATGTAATTTAAAAAAAAAAATTAGCATAGTATTCTGAAATACAGGATTGATTCCTCACATATTTTCCAATGACACTGTGTAATTCCTGCTTGAGCAAACAGGACATTAGACAAGGCCATATCTGAATAACTAGAAAGAAAATGGTCAGCTATCTGAAAGAAATCCTAAATATGATCTAGACCAGGAAGTAATTCCTAGCGGACATGAACTTGATAAATAAATATCTAAGTAACAATAAATATCTTGACAACTATTTTAGTAAGGGTAAAAGATACTTTAGATATCATTTTATGACACATCTCCTCACTTAACCTTTTGATTTCATATCATTTATCTAGCATGAATTTCAGTGTGGTAGAAGGACATGTATTGAGAATTTTAGTCCCAGTCAGCCATGTATAATGGGACATCTTGCATGTGATAGGATTATTGTTGTAAATGTGCTTCAACCATATTTGAAAAAAAAATTAAACTGTAGAGCTGAATTTTTGCACTCTCTGATATATATCTGATATTACTTATATATCTGTACTAGCAACTTTAAAAGTTGCTAAGGAAAGTTCTACAACTGGAAATTAATTGAAACACTAGCAACAAAAATGGTATCTGGATTTATGGGGAACAGAACTGTAACACTGAGTCTTAGAGGAGTTAGAGACTGTTTCTCAGAATCTGAGTATGCAAGATCTCTACCTAGGTACATGCTCAGCAATGTGATTATATTTTCTTTTAATGGTTTTAAACATTTCTGTGGTCTAGATTTAACTTCTGGTGAAGCTGATGTTACTTAAATAAGATCCATAGCCTCAGGCAGTGAACAAAACTTGTGATAGTTCACTGATGGTAACTGAAGAGGTGAAGTATTTAGGGGTATAAAAGGGAAACCTTACCTAAGACATGAGATCTGATCTGGATATGAAGATATAAAGTAATTTCTGTAAAGTAAGCTGGTCATTTCTGTGATTGTCTTTAAACATATTAACCTCTGGAACAGAGTAGTTCCCATCTAAGTTGGGCAGGTGTTCTCCTCCCTTGTGAGTTCTCCCACTTCTAGCCCGATCTGGCTAATTTGCTTGTGTTATTAATAAAGTTACATATTTATTCTAAAATCCTGTTTTGACTTAAAATTCATGCATTTCAATAAGTTACGTGAAGAATCTTTCAGTAATTTATTTATTTTCATAAGTTGGATGTGCAGTCTATATTGGATTTGGAAAACTGCTATTCCTTTGAAGTGTTAAGGCGCTCTGAGGAGTGTTGGTAGGTGCTGTCTGTACATGGTGCATTCCAGAATGTTGCAGCAGTGTATAAGAACAGCAGTTCACAAGGGCTGCAAAGTGCACAGGACCTACAGTTAAAGGGGGAGAAAACTTGAATTGTTCTAGTACTTTGAATGGATAAAGTAACTTTTCAGCTCTGTTTCATCAAAGTTTTAAAACTAGTTCTTGACTTAAAGCGTGTGAATGCCTTGCTGAAATTGGGAGATTATGGCTGAGAGAGAAATTCAGAACAGATTTAAGGGCTTTGTCAGACTGGTGCTTTGAGGTAGGCTATTCTAATGCAGCTCCAGAATGTGCAGCTGAATGCTTTTCCACTTTCAATTTGCTAAGATTTCTAACATAAATGTGGAACCTTGGATGCTGAAAACCACCTAAGTGCATAAGCACTTTTGAAAATGTATCCAAAATTTCCAAGGGGAAAAAAAATCGTAACTGTGAGAAAAAATTAAGCTCAGAAATCTTGAGCTTCCAGCCAAATAAAAAAGGTTGACTGCTTCAGTGGTTGTAAATACCTTATCTAAAATTGACTTCAAATTCATGTTTGCTCTTGATAGGATTTGTAAAAATGCTTCTATTTTGTATTTGCAATATGTCTTCTTGATTTGTGTCACTAATGTTTCAAAAATTGTGTTGGAAAAGGTATATAAACATGAAGAATTATCTGGATAATCCGTTGATACTAATTTCCATTTAATAATATCCTGTTGTTCCTGTTTATTACACATGTCCTGTAATAAAAGGGCACCTCTCTTTGGGTTTATACACACCGATTTGACACAACCTTCCTCTGGTGTGAATAGATATTACAGAAAATGCACACTCTCAGGTCTGTTTGTATGAACTTCAGTTTGGAACAGTCATCCCCACTTTGGGGGTTTTTTTAGTCATTACAATAGGCAGAATAATTTCTAAATCAAGATCCCGTATATCACTTTTCACCATAACAGCTTTCTTTTGAAGCTTGCTCTCATAGCTTGTGCTATTAGCATGGGTATTTTTTGACCCAAATTGCAAATATGTCTGATCTTTTCTTTGTGTATTGATCACCTCTTGCTCCATCACTCCCATCCCTTTTATTAATAAGGTAAAATAACTACTTGAAAGTCAGCTTCCATCTCTCTCATCATTGGATTCATCAGCTAAAATGTAAGAGGTGCCTGGGGCAAAAAATGAGTCTTTCTCCAGTTAATTAAGGATGCACTTTCTAGAATTAATTATACAAATTAAACAAATTATCATTTAAATAATTTTTAGGAAAGGAAACAAGGAAAATTTCTTGGCTATGAATATC
This sequence comes from Rhabdornis inornatus, assembly GCA_013397075.1. NCBI lineage: Eukaryota > Metazoa > Chordata > Aves > Passeriformes > Rhabdornithidae > Rhabdornis > Rhabdornis inornatus. The sequence continues at coordinate 1,864,019 of VWZS01010571.1, read as the reverse complement.
AGAGTTCTGCCAATGCACTTTAGGAGGTCAAATGACCTGACGACATGCCTGAACCCTCATATGGTAAAATAATAAAAAGGAGCAAGAATTCCTGTATAGCGTTCCAATTTTACTCTGCTAAGAGATTTCTCAAAGAGAAATATGGTGTGAGGGAGGAAGTAAAAATGTAAGGAGACAACAATTAAATTATTTTATTTGTGTCTTCCAAAATGAACAGCTGTAATATGTTACTGCATATTTTCCTCTATTATATTCTTTCTCAACATAGATAAGTTTCTGACTAATGGAAAGCTAATTAAAAAGATTTTTCGTTGTCTGCTTTTCCTTGCTTATGGTCATGGATGTTCTGTGAAGCAATGACATACTGTAAAACCCATTGATTAAAAAAAAAAAAGTAATTCCCATTTTGTTTTGAAAATATCCTGCATAAAGATACCATTAGCATTTTTCAGACCTTCACAACAGGCCTCATTTGGTAAAGTCAGTGCAAGTCTTTCCACTGACATCAGTGGGCGGTGGATCAGGGCTCATTTATGTCCTACTTCTAGCTGTGTTTTCTCCATCCTTTTATTCCACAGTGTTTTCATGATATTTGTTGAAGTTGATACAGGTAATTCTTGCATTTTTTTGTAATTCTGCACAAGTGGCAAGTATTGTTTTTATAACCATCTTTTAATGCAGTGAGTTTTCCCAGTTAATTAACAATCCCATAGAAAGAAAAAACAGAAGGAACTGTATTTGCAATGAGACGATATAGATCAACAGGATAACTGTGTAGGAACAGTTTTGGCTAAAGACCACCAAATCCCAGAAACTTCTAGTATAAAACCTGCCATGGGACTTGAATGTTTCACTTTAAACTTTTGTGTGCAGAAAGCTGCTGCTGTGCTTTCAGGGTGCTCCCCATCCACCATATTTGAATTTATATTAACCCTAATAGGCACTGTTTTGTTTGACTTTTGCCAAACTTTAAAAAAAAACCCCTGCTTTTCCTAGAGATATTTGATACATAATAAAGCACACTTGCCTCAGTGTGAGTGCTCTGCCCTTTTGATAAACGATATGGCCTGTAGCTGGCCAAAGCTACTCATCCTAATTATCTATTCTGGAGTAACTTTGGATTTAAGGAAGGAAGAGTGTGCTGATTGCCAATTTCTGCAATGGAGGATGGTCATGTTTTTCCTTTGGAGTGTAACTCTGGAGGAGAGGGAAAGGAAGCATAAAGAGCTAGAGCAAGATACAAGAGAGCTGCAGTGTCTGGGGCAGATTAGCCTAACACCTCTCTCAGTTTTGCAAAAATCTTGATGATTCAGTTATCAGAAGAGCCTCAGGAATGACAGAAGGAGGAACTGAGACAGACTTGCTGCTTCTCTCACAAGAGTGGTGGGAGAGTGGTAAACAAAGGTCAATATGGGTCATCCAGTCTTCCTGTAAAAACAACTTCTTTTTTAACGCTTAAGTGTTCCTGTGCATCACATTTTGATTGCCTCTAAAAAAAGAACAAAATACCTTCCCCCCATCAGAATACAGTAATGAAATGCCCAGCTGCAGATACAGCAAAATTCATTCCAGTTCTATTCAGTTATTGTCTGTCTCATCTTTAGCAGATGGCTGGACGATGATGTCTGAAGTAATAAAAATATTAAAACAAAAACTGCCAGCTGAATTGGAAAACTGGCTAATTTCTATTTTTATAATGTGGTACATAAAACCATTGCTTCTCAAGCCAGTAATGGCCATATTCAACAACAGCCATGTGAGAACACTTAGTGGAGAGAAGAAGCAGTACTGGGTTTCTCCATCCCTTGACTTCTGGGAAGAAATGGCACCTCACATCATGTATAAAGTGTAGATTTATTTCTTTATTTATTTACTTCTTGATGTGTCTGCTTCCATATGTTATTACATAGAAGTGTCAGCTGTAACATACTGGTAGCAGCGAGACAGATTGTCCCTTGGTGAGACAGAATATCTCTGAGGTTTGCTTTGGAACTGCTTTCACAAAACCACATAAATTGTGTGGCCAGAACTGCATGTCACCTCCATCCTCACAGGGAGTGAGATGTGCACTCAGGACATCACTTGGAACAGTCAGCAACATGGACTTGCTTTTGAAAGATTGTGGCCTACATTTATTTGCATTTCAGGTTCTCCCCTTGCTGCCTAGTATGTACTGGCTTTTTTAGCTGTGGTAATATAATGTAATATAATATAATATAATACAATGCAAAATTGCTCAGGTAGACTTCTTTTCTCATACAGGTTCTATGTTCTGAATTATACAAAAATAGAGGCTAAACTAGTCACATACTGAGAGGTGACAGAAAGTGATGAGAAAATGATGCTGTCAGAATATTTGCTGGATAATAGTCTTAATTTTCTTTGCAATAGATAGACCTCTAAATGACAGAAGATCATATGGCACTAATTCATTCACTTACGTGAGCAATATTTCACTCCTGGAGAGTGAGATTTTAGAACTCTATCATTGAGATGCATTGTTGTATTGGAAACTTCTATGAATTTTTAACCTATTCAAAACATAGACTTTTGAAAGGAAAGGTGATTTTCAGAGCTCTGGCTTACTAGCCTATTGTTTGAAGTACAGTAGAGGACTCTGATTTTTCAGGAATTACTACGCATCCTTCTTAGACTCCATAGTGATACTTGATATCTGAGATAATCCCGTTGTCAATATCCTGACATCTAGAACATCCAAACAGCTTAGGAGTTGTTACATATGTTCTAGCAGTAATATTCTCAGTTAAACGTCTGTCCTAAGATTATATTGAGATTTGGATGTTTGCTTTTTTAACTAGAGTTCACTGGCTTACAAAAACAGAAGTTTTGTTTTCTTTGTGGAAATCACATACAGAATCCTACATCTGGCATCTCAGGTCTTATTTTTAATTAGCATAAGATACATTATTAAAGAGAACAGCCTGTTCATTTGTTTCAATTTCAAATTGTGTTCAACAAGGAGGTATGAAGAAATGTGAAATATTGTACTTCTGTTTGGACAATATTGTGTTTGGCTCTTAAAATCTGTAGTGCAATAATTAATGCTAGGTTATTTCAGCTTCTGTGGCCAGGAAATTAATTAGTGTATTGTTCTGATGATAGAAGGTGCACAAAACAATATTTACACATCTTAATACTTACATTTTGGGGGGAAAAAACTTTTCCTGAGTGTTTGGGATAAAACAGAATTTTAATTTGTTCTTTTTTAGCTAGGACTATGCACACCTTTATTGGTTTATGTTCAGACCTACCTACTGAATAAGACTTGGTGTCCCCTTGCCATCCACTGTAACCTGACAACATATCATGGTTTAGCAATTGTATTCTGCAATTTAGTGTTCCCACTGAAACTATGAACCTCTCACTCACTTCCCTCTCCCTCTCCCCCTGCCAGTGGCTGGAGAGGAGAATTGGAGGAACAAAAGGTGAAGAGCACAGATTGAGATAAAAACAGTGTACTGGAAATTACAATGAGATAAGAAAAGGAACAGTAACAACAATACCAGTGACAGCAGACCCCAACATCCTGGCTCAGAAGCGAGCCCTTCCTTATTCCTGGAAAATGATGTGAGGTGGTATAGAATAACCTCCAGGTCCTGGCCGTACCTTTTCTGGCTACTGCAAAAAATTAACCCTTCCTGGCCAGAACCAGGACACAACTACCATGATAGATTTAACTTTCAGTGGAAGAGAGGGATGGGACAAAGCTTTGAAAATAAGAGTGTTGCAGTAATTTTTTTCTTATCCATTCTTTTTCTTCATCCATTTTAAATACAAATGCAGAGTACTACTGGCCAAGTTTATAACAGAGTGAGAAAAAATATGTGCGCGTGAAAGTGTTTCAGAGCTACCAATGCAAAGACTAACAGAGGAGAAATTACTCTTAATCTTGGTTTTCTGCTTTCCAGGTGATTCTTGCCATTTCATAATCTCTAAGAGACTATAAAATACCTTCCTGTGTATTTTATTCTGTTAATCATTATGTTTAAATCTGAAATTCCTTTAGAGATAAAAAATGCACTTGGACTGTCCTTTATCAACAGAATAATGAAATAATCTTAAAATAAAATACTTGCTGCCTCCTGCACTTTGTCACTAAAGGTTTTGCTGAGCCAGACATGAAATCTACACATTTAACAGCCACTAATTTCTCCAGTCTCCTGTTTATCTCATTTAAGCTTTACACAGGCAGCTCCACACCTTAGTGATGTATTTAGGCAAGACATATCTACCAGTGCTTGCTTTAAATTTGCCATCCATTAGGTTTCATTCATGGACTATACTTCCCATATCTGGAGAGGTGATGACCAATCAGTCCCCATCCACTTTTTTTTTTTTTTGCTACTCATGATTTTATAAAGTTTTGTCATATTTTTGCCCAGCTGAGTCTTTTCCAGGCACAAGAGCCCCAGGTACTCGCCTGCTCCATGTATGGCAGCTGCTGCATATCCTATTGGTACTGCTGTCCCTCTCCATACCTCTCCCCCTGCACTGCATCCATTTTGGAGACAAGGGACTCATCTGCGCATAAGATTTACTATGCAGCATGTGTCTACACTGGGGCAAAGCTCTGTTCTTTTCTTTCTCTGTCATTTTTCCTTACCTAATAATTCCTACAATTTTATTTGCTACTTAAACTGCTACTGAGCAATAAGTTGATTTCCTAGTTCTCACACTAGCTAGAGCTTCCAGACTTTTCCTGTGGTGATGGTGGTCATCTCAAAAAATTCTGACTTAGAGTTTTTCCCCTCATTTGTGAAGAAGCACTTACTCCTGGCTATTTTTGAATCTGCCATGTGCTAGTTTCATTTGGTATTCTCCATTTCTTGTATTGGAGAAATCTGAAGAAAGAGTAGACCTCAAAAAAATATGTTCAATGTATTAAATTATCCTTTTAGTATATTATCTTATTTGATAAACAAGTCAAGCTAATGCATTCCACAATGATCTGATAGCCAAACTGTGAGTAATTTTTTAGAAATCTTTTAGGATACTTTTTAAAAAGTCAGTTTAATGACATTTTTATGCAACTCATAAAAGTGGCAGGAAACATATTGGAAGGAGTTATTTTCATGTTTCTTAATAGAATCCCTCAAAGAAGTATAGGACAGAGTTCATGGTGATGTGTTATCCTAAATTAACGGCTTTGAAGCCAGAAAATTTGCTTATAAGCTTTAAAGGATACTATAGGACACTGTGAGAGGCACTACTGAGAAGGAGCATTCTCAAAAACCAACTGAGCCTGGTACAGAATCACTCTAAACATCTGTTTGGACAAACATTCACATCTCTAGCTTGCAAAATCATTAGAAATATTTTATTCATTATTTTGCCTTCATTTTAGTTTTGTGAAGCTGAAATATTAGAAAATAGTCAGATAAGCTTCTTTGCATACTTCTACTGCAACCTAAAAGCCCACGATATTTTGTAAAATGAATCTTAATCCTTGATACCACATTTTCTTTTTCAATTTCTTACGTATACTTCCATCATTAATTGTAACATATTGTATTCATTTATCAGCTATAGTCATTTCCCACAAAAGAAAATAACTAAACTGGCAAACTCTATCGCATTGTAGGAAGGAAATTGCAATACATATTTGCAAAAACTCACATATAATGCACAGCCTCTTTCCTTCTGACATCAAGTAGCAAGTAGACCTACTAGACTGGCGCATGCTTCCTATACTACCTCTGAGGGGAGCCATTATCCAACAGTTGTGATCAATGCCAGGAAACCATATATCTCTGCAATCCTTGCAGGAGTACACAGGCCTGGTTCTTCTCCTGATTTTAACTTTTAACCTTTTAGCTGATGTGAATCAAAAATAGGCTGTAGCCACACAGCCTTCACAGCATCTTGCAACAGAACAGACATAAAATACGACCAAAATTTTGCAGTCCAATCTGCTGTTTTCAGTATGGTGCAAAAATGAGAAAAAGTCAAATTAAACTGCGCAGAAAAAATAACTTTTACTTTTTCATAATTTCAATATCTAGTTGTGTGTGATTTGGTAAAGCTCATTCAGGATATAAGATATTCTTAGCTATTCCAAAGTTTGAGCAAATATAACTAAACAGATACAGAACATTACTCAACTTCAGCACTTGTTTTAATGGTACTTCACACATTTATCTGAAGTAGAAACCATATTTTGGAGTTTGAAATTTCATTTTAAATTGAAAATTAATTTTTCATTTTCAATTCATGCTGAATGACAAGCATAATTTTTTAGCCCAAAATTTCATTTGGAAAGATGGAAGATAGATTTAGAACAAGGCAGAGGAAGAGAGATGAAGCAATTCAACTAACAAATGGGGAAATGGTATATAATCATTATTGTTATATTATTACTGATGTTCACAAAGAAAATATCCGATGTCTTCATGCACTTTGCATTACTTTTTAGACTAGTGGAGTTCAGTTTGTAAACATTTTTAAGTGATGAATTGTCATGATGTACTCTTAGAAATAGAACTTGTTTACTGAGGAGGCCAACAACAATACTACTGGAAAATTACCTTCTTAATTACAGTCCTCTAAGAAATACTTTCTGAAAAACTCTGCCAGGAATGGGCAAATTTTATAGTTAAAGACAGCATTGTATGTGAGGGATTAGTGAAAGCTTTTTCTTTACTTTGAGCTATTCCCTTTACTATTGAAACTATTTCATGGGATATTTACTTTAAATGCAGACTAAATGTGTATCATTGCTTGCAGCAAAGCCTAGACTGAAAGAAATAAAAAAACTTTCCTTAAAAGTGGAAAACTTCATGTATTTAAAATATGACAGTGCTTTTCATTGTATTTTCTTCTTGACCTCTATATTTGTTAATATATTTTATTTTATAGTTCCTAGAAGGCAAATGACTGAAAAGTCAGCTTTGAAGAAGCTTTAGGGTATATGCTTTTCAAATTTCTCTAAAAGAAGTCATAATAAATTGTTTCATGTTATCTGTGAAGATCCTGCTGACTCTTAGCCAGGCTCAACAACAGTGTGACAACGCCGTAAGTGCTTGCTGAGATCTATAGGATAAAGACAAACACCTTAACAGAGTAGTTTGTGTGGTTAGTAGTTATTTTCTTTTATTTTCTCGGAGATTTTTATTTTCCTAATGAGGGATTGTCAAGAGATCAAAGGTAATGATGTCATTTCATGTCCCCAGTCTCCTTATTTCAGATGTGCACAGCAGACCTGGAGCAGACTGGGGGTTGTATGTCCTTCCTTCTATTTAGAGACTCTTAACAATGTTGCAAATTGTGGGGTTTTGCTAGGAACGGAGGCATTTATGTTTTGGAATTTGGACTCAGACCACTACTAGATCATTTCACACAGATTTCCAAAAAACTAGAAACCCCAAAACCCAATCATATGATAACTTCTGGCTGAACTCCTGCCCAACTTGAACTAATGTCAAATATTGCTTTAGCTAAACTAAATCTGTCTTGGTCCTGGCTTTCAAATAAAACAGTTGTTATTTTTGTTTTGTTTTGTTCCCTGTTAAATGAACAAATCTGCTTGGGATGTTCTTAAACATCCATGCAGTGATTCACCCCAAAGTAATAGCAGATGACTAAGACAAATGATCTGAGTTACTGATTTCATGGCTGGAGAGAGTGAGTAAGAAGTGCACTCTGTCCCTTGGCTGTCATACACTGCTTTACCATGTCTCCATTAACACCCCAGTGAATGTGTTGATTACTGCTCTGGATTGTCTATTTAATAGATTCTATGAAACTCTCACTGGAAAAACAAATTATCAGTTTGGCTTATGTGTTTTCATTTTGGCACAATAATGCATTTTTCCTAATCAGCTGATTTGAAGCAAAATGAGGGGACAAGTTTTATTTGAAGTGCACTGAAGTACCTCCTGCCTACAACTATACAGCTCTTTGTTGACAGCTCCTGCACTTAAAATTTGGGCAAGGTTTGCATGGCCCAGTACCAAAATAACATATTACAGTAGGTTTTTTTGAGCGCTTGAAAGGCATGGCAATGACCTAAGACTAGCATTTCGTCCAAACCTAAAGATCTGTTCCAGTATATTCCAGTCAATCCTTACCTTGGGATTTAGGACTAAAGGCAGGGATTCAAAGTTTGCTTTTATTTATGAAAATTGTGTGGGAGACCTGCAGAGTTTAGAGCAGAATAACTTTCGTGTCTATAGGGATAAGCACACCATGTGCTTCTGGAAGAATCCTGATGGTTTTCTCAGATAACTGTTTATATATTCACAAATCCGTAAGTTTCTTCAAGGCCACCTTGCCATGAGACATAACAGGGGGAGAAGCTAAATATCAGAAGACCTAAAGCTGTAACTTGTAGTTATATAGATATAGGTCAGCATTAAATTCAAGCTATAGCATATCAGAATTTACCAAATGTGGAGAGGAAGACACTGCACTTCAGATTGGAAAGAATTTTTGGAGCAATGATGAAGATTTTACTGTAATTCCAAGTCACATGCCTGTAAATTGCCTAACAAAGGTCTTATTATTCCCCTTCTGGTTTGTTTTCTTCATGGCATGAAAATTGAGGTTGAGATGCTTTATTACTTCTTAAATGTAGAGATAGAATAACAGAATGATTTGGCCTCCAATTCAGACAGACAGGTGGTATGGATTTATTTGGTTCCTATTGAAGAGTGCTTCCAGCAGCTGCTGAAATGGAAAGCAAACACATGAATCTTGAGATGGAGGAACAGCTTAAGCCCAGATTTGTAAACATAAAATTTTTATTTATTTTCCTTTCTAACTCAAAGTATTCTTGCCAATTTTTCAAAAGTGTTATACATATGCATGAAACATATGTATCTGCTGATTCATGTCATAAGTTGCAAATACCCAACAAATGAAACAAAATAAGGCAGTAATTTTTTACAGTGTTGTCTAACAAGGCACAGTTCCATTTTTAAGAGAGAAAATGGATAGGATCAAAATCTATAACCAGCTAAACAAGCTGAGCAAGCCAAATATGTTTTATCAAATTGAGCTTCACCTACTGGAACATTTATTCTCTTAAGACAGGTAAACAAAGACATCTCTATTAAACTAGCTTACTAAAAGTGTTACAGTTTTGTAGCTATTGTTTCCTCCCTCTCGTTCATTCTGTTCCTTTTATCAAAATTCTCTTCTACTTGGTCGTTAAAATAAAGGGCAGGAAATCAAATGAGCAGGGAAAAAAAAAAGGTCAGAGGAAGAAAGGTAAGAAGAAGAAAATGCAATAATTGTAAAATCAAAACCTGAAAAGTATTTGATTAAAAAATGTTGAGTAAACATTAAGTATTTGATTTTTTTCTTGAAACATACTTGCCATTTTTCACCCAGTCCTGCTGCCAACTTTCTGACTGCGTAGTACAAACAGCTTTTCAGCTACTCCTACAATGGTGCATTCAGAAAAAGATGCATGTGCTAATGGCACCTGCACAGCCACTCATTTATGGCAGTCAAGGAGCAAGTGAACATGCCAATCAGATAATATATGCAGATTGGATAACTATAACTATCTGCCTGTGTGTGGTACCATAGCAAAAGTCAAGGCACTAGGGTGACATGGAGGCTGATGTGTTCTCCAGGGTACATCCATTTTCTCCGTAGCAGGAAATTGGTTTTGCAATGGTAATGTGTAACTGACACTGCCAGTATAGTATAAAATATATTGCTAACCTTCTTAGCTTTAGTTTCAGATTCAAAAGAAAAAAAATTAATCTGATGCAGTAGGTTTCTCAATAACATATGTATTTAATTATTTTCAATATAAATATATGCAAATATATTAATATAAAGTTATATTCTTGCATTAAAGGGATAATAGGTGTGCATATATATGTGTATATATGTATCTCTATATCTATATGTTTGCATGGTGAGTATATTTCTTCAATGCAATCAGAATTCTACAGCAAAAATGTTAATCTCTGAAACTGAAAATATTAAGGCCTAGGGGATATTGACTAGACATTCTATTAGAGCTGTGAAATAACTCTTGCCACCAGTATTTCTAATGAAGACCATCTGCAAATAGCTTTTTTTTTGTTCCAAAAAAACATTTGAATTGTTTTTAATCCAACTGAACTTTTCAGGGATTAGCTATTATGTTCCCATTACTCCTTTCACTGACAAATAACTTTCGGGAGCAATTCCATCGTCAAACCAGTTCACCAAGCAGAATATTTTGTTTCATAAATGGGATAAACAAAACCAAAGAAAAAACCCATAACCAAAACCTCCAAAGAAATCACAAAACCAAAAAATAAAAATCAATCTTCAACCTCTCTATAAATTGAGCTAAAATTATCTTATTTTATGTAGTGTGCAGTTCTAACTAATAATAATCATTTTCACAGGGTAGGAGATCCAAAATATTTTGGATATAATATTTTGCCACTCCTTTTTAACACTAGGCTGAAAAAACTGGGAGAGTCAAAATCACATTTGTGGTGTTTCTGGTTGATTCATTATTGTCTTTTAGGAATGTACTTGTTTTAATTTTCTGCAGAGGAAATGTAAGCAAAATTAGCAAATGAGTGTATGATGCATATGGAAAAAAGAACAAAATCTGTAGGCATTTCCATTCTGACCAAAGGAAATTTAGCTTACTCTTTGACTAAAGGGTTTTCTGGATTCTCCATAACTGTATTCTTTACAGATTATATCCTTTTATTGATTCACAGGAAACAGAGGAAAGGTGGCATTGCAGTAGAATGCATATGAAAGGCAAAATAATCAACTGATGGCACATTTCTTTTGCCATGCAACTAACCTCTCACGTGCTCAGTTCTGTGCTGCTGTTAGAGGAAATATATACCCAGAGGTACAATGCTCCTTCATTCCATCTGTTCCCATTTTCAAGCAGGCAGTCTGACTAAATGGTTATTATACTTCCTTTTGGATTAAGATCCAGAAATTTTAATGCTAGACCTAAAATATTATTTATAGTCTTCCAGTAGGTTTCTAATTAATGCAGCATTAAAATAAAACAAAACAACAAAGCAAAACAAAAAAGAAAACGAAATAAAAACAACTCCCTGCCCCTAGCCATAATAGTTCTGTATCTAGGGAAAAGCTGTCATCTAATGGAAAATGCAATATTTCACTGAAGTCAAAATGAAGTTATGATGATGTACTTGAGATGATGCACTTCTACCAGATTGAACATCAAAATCGGTATTTCTGTTATGCATTACTGCAATCCTCTTGCAGTAGAGCTTTTCTGATAATTATCCCAGTAAGATCCATAGAGAATTGAGAAACACCCTGTTTTAATTTACCTTGCAGATCCATAAGCCATCTGAAGTTATCCAGGGCTGTTTATGCTGCATTCTGCCTGATGTGCCTTTGCAGTATCTGCTCTGCACTTCTCTCCTGTTCTTCCCTCTCCCATTCACACAGCAAGAGATTTCTAGTAACAGCCCTGCCTGATTTGACTGTGTCATTCATGCCTTGCCACTCAGCATTCTCTCTCCATGGATGCTGTTAGGAACTTGGTCCAGAATCCTGGAGATCAGCAATGTGGTGTGGCACAGTTCAGCCTGCTGGAAATCTGGGAGGAGAGAGCACTGTAGTGTACATGCTTGTGTGAGGATGTGTGAGCTGAGACCCTCTGCAGCGTGCTGTGCTGGGAGGCAAAACACAAGTCAAAACCAGACACTTACTTGTAAAAATCAAACAAAAAGTGCTGTGATAGGTGAAGTAAGTGCTTTGCTCTCCTCATTTGTGTGCAAAAAGCAAAACTCTTAGTGCCAGTCCCTGCAGATCAACATTTGTAGGTCCATGGCTGCCTAGAAGCCTCCCACCACATCTTATCAAGTAAGTGCTCAACAGTCCTGGGATATTTGTTAATGGAAACCAAACCATGCTTTTCCACAACAGCTGAGCTATGTGTGTCTGAACTGCTTCCCCTGGTTTTGTTAGCCAATTTCCTGGCCTGGGAAAGAGACATAGCTGTGGGTTTGGGGGTGGAGGGGGTGTTATTCGCCATGGGGTTTCCCTACCACACGACAGTATTGTGGATGGGTGGCACAGGGAGGGAGAGGAGCCGTGGGGCCATGGAGCACTGGGAACCTAGCAGGGACTGGCTCTACCACAGCAGTCAGTGGTAGTGGCTGGTCCAGGCCCACTGCTGTACTTCACTGTGCTGTGCACAGGCTGGCTCATGGCGGCTGTGTAGAGTAACTGCTGACAAAATAGCTTTGGGTGAAGGCGTGTGCTGCCAGCCATCAATGCAACAGGGTGGTTGGTGCCTGCTGTTCTGGGTTTTGTGTGTGATGGTTTGCTAGGCAGATTAGGTCATCTGACAACCTAGAACTTGGCGTTCCATTGGCAGTGGTGGAGCAGAGTCTTCTCTAAGGGAGAGAATTCGCTGAAAAGCAGGAAGTGAGGAGGAATGTATCACTTTTTTAACACAAAGAGCAGGCCTGCTGCTACTCTGGAGCTTTCCACTCTTTTTATAGGTTACAGGAAGCTCCAGTTCCTTCAGGGCTCTACCTTGATGCAGGACTACTGTGGGAGTTTTCATGCTATAGCAGGAAGGGTAGAGGTTGTGCCCACCACACATGAGGTGTGCATGTGCCATGGCATTTTTGAACATTTTTGAGAGTGTGGAAAATTATTGCACACAGTGGTGCAGAGTCTGTCTTCTGTCCTATTGGATATACACTGGCAGACCAGGAAAATTCCTGGGGATCATCCACACTAGTGAGCATACAGAAAAAGAGGTTTCCTCCCTGGGATTTCAGCTAGGGCACGATACTGTGTGCAGAAAGAACCGGACACCATGTGCATTGTCAGAGAATTTGGCCTCAGGGGAGCTAACAGGGATGCTGTGACAGGATACTGCAGACACAAAGACTTATATTTCCAATCAGGATTAATAATTGTTCAGGCCATCAAACATAAATAGGTGGTGTTTAGACAAATGAATTTTATATCAAGCTTTTGGTCATATGTATTCAGGCGCTGCCACATCAATTGAAAGCAGGATGAGAGCCATCAAAGCAGCAATAGGTTATGGGCAATCTGACCTGATGGGTCCTGGGAAAAGTGTAGGTTTCAGTGCTGAGTACACAAATCAGCTATGCTAAGCCTGCATGGGAAAAGGACAGCCAGAATATATTGCTCATCAGTAAGGCATGAGACAAGTCAGTCTGAAGTTCATGCACGCACAGAGTGGGCACATGCATACTCTTCTGGGTTTGGGGGTTGATTTGTTTATTGATGTTCTTAGTGCTGTGTTAGCAACACCATGCTTCAAAGTGTCTGAATCTGTTGTCATCACTGAAACAATGATAACCAGGTACAGAACTCTGTTTCTCCGGAGGAGATGGATACCACAGGGAGAGAAATCACAGTTCTACAGACCATCGAATAAGGCAGAGGAGAATTCACTGGTTCTGACAGCTCTCCTCCCTGGCAAGCTGACTACTCAGTCCAGAGGTCTGATGCTTATTTTCCTTTTCCTACTTCAGAGTCATAAAGATTCTTTCCCACTGTGATTGGGTGGGAAGCACACTGCCTGGGCTGACACGACACTTGTATTGGTGGCACCTCTTCATGTTGTTCATACTCATATTGGCTTTGGAAGAACTTGTAGCAAAAATCATCAATTATGTGCTTTAATAGAGAGAATTTGGTGTGAAATGCAGTTAGGAGATAAGCTAAAATGTATACAGTAAATGAAAGACATCTCTAATACAGCAGCATAACTCACAGGTACAAAGCTACCTATGCTTGTGAAGTCATTGGAGTAGCATTACAACACAGATTTAATGTGAAAATTTGGCTCACACATATATATCTCATCTGCAACTTTTAACATTCTATGGAATTAAACTCTAAAACATTTCAGTACTTCTATTAACAAACAAAACTTAGAATTTTAGTTTGTCACAGTTATAAACAGATTACAGATTATGCTGCTGACATTTTTCAAACTCCTGATTTTAAGTGTAAAAAAAGTATGAGCAGCACGAAAAGTGTATTTTCCCCTCTGTTTGCTATCTCATTCAGTAAAAAAGCTTGCCAGAGCTCAGACAGGCTGCCAGATTGCAAGGTTAAGCAATTCACAAACATGGGCACACCACCTGTGCCTCTACAGTCCAGGCAGGGCATTGGCATCCAATTTGAAGGGAAAACAAGAGGAAACCATTTCTGACTCACTGAGACAGGTGGAGGAACAAAGCAGTGGCTTTGGCTTAATCATGGAATTGACTAGAGGAAAAATTTTATTGCCAAAGGATACACTCTATTTGTGATCAGCTCCACTGTTCTTGGCTAAAAAATTAATATTTCTCCTTGATGTTCCATTGACTTATCAGTATATGAGTGAAGCCTTCTGGTGTTAGCTTAGTTAAGAGGGCCATCTTTCTAGGCTTGATCCAAATCTTGCTGCAGTCAAGCAGATAGGAAAAAGAGCCGGTCACCAAAGAGCCACCACACCACACAGAGCATTTGTTATAGACTTGAGTTATGACTCAGACTGATGGCTAAGAAAAGGATCCCTACATTTCCATTTGTTCTTTAATTATTAATTTTTATGAGAAACATTACAAATATTCATTTCAGCCTCTTGAATTAGAAAGCTTTTGTTTCCATCAAGACGGAATTTTTTACAAAAGTAAAATATTTGAAATATTAGCAAATTTAGATACAAAATTAATAAAGAAAGATCAGCATGGTAATAAGATATAATGAAAGTATTGAAATTAAATGCTCCATCTGCACTCAGCTTACACATTTTTTGGATTTTCAATTTGTGGAAATTATTGAGATTTTTGACTTTCATCTTTACACGAGAGGAAAAAATGCAAGCAGCTCAGAACTATCTGCAGTAAGAAAAGGGAGTTTCCTATCCTGTTTCAGTCCCATTTGGTTGCTCTCTGTTGTGAAGTTATTTGCAATGGGTGACTTATTCATGTAATTTATAAAGGCCTTCTAATAGAAGAGATGAGATGAGGCAATGGAAGTTGGTAAGGACTTCCTGAGTACGAAGACCAAAGCAGCTCATAACTTGTGTTCCCCCCCCCTTCCCTTCTGCTCTATTCATTCCCTAAACTGGCATTATTCCTTGTACTTTTACTGGGCAGAGACAAGCTGAGCACCTCCAAATACATAAGTCTCAGCCACACTCGAAGACCTTAATGAAGGTTAAACTTCCTGCAGACTAGATTTCAAACCATAAGTATATTTTTGAATGCAATTAAAAGTCTTAATAGGTTTCCCAAAGTCAATCCAGAATAAAGAACATTCCTCCTTGGCAGCTTGCAAATAATGGAGAAAATGCTAACCACAATGTCTCTGAAGCTATCCCTAGAGTCAAACTGGAATTTTTATTGCTGGACTGGCTTTTTAGTCATGCCACTTTTTAGCACCGTTAGTTTTAGAAGTGAAGGATAAATCTATGAGCAAGAGTTTCTGATGCCTTTAGAAGCAGTTTATTCAGCTTGTGTTGTTTATGAACTACAGGTCATTCAATTTCTTTCAAACCTCTGCATTGCTAAGGTTTCCAGGAAGTTGTCAGTACTGTGGCACATATTAAAAAGTAGTGTTATACACAGCACTAAGGATGGCTATCATTCCATGCTGGTGGAACTTATCCATGTTCATGTGTGGTGGGTTGACCTTGGCTGGACACCAGTTGCCCACCAAGTCACTCTATCATTCCTCAACAGGACAGGGAGAGGGAGAAAATGAGTTGGATAAAACCTCATGGATCAAGAAAAAGGCAGTTCAATGAAGCAAAAACAAAAGTTGTCCATGCACAAGCAAAGATAAAAAAGCAAAATGCTTTATTCTCTGCTTTCCATCATCAAGCAATATCCAGTCACTTTCCAGGAAGTAATGGTTACAATGGAAGACAAATATCATACATAATGAATGGCCATGCTTCCTCTTTTATTTTATATCTGAGCAGATGTCATCTAGTATGGAATATCCCTTTGGTCAGTATGGGTCAGCTGTCCTGGTTATCCACTCCCAGCCTACTGGGAGTGGATCTTGCCCAAACCCAGCCTACTGGTGTGGGTGCAGAATGTTGAGAGGGAGTGCTGGTGCTGTGCCAGTTGTGGGTATCCTTGCAACCAGCCCAGCACCTTTTTGTTTCTATGCCATATAATTACTGAGACCAGTTATAACCCCTTATATGTATATAGCAGCATTTCAACTGCTACACCTTAAATCTGGACTTTTCTGCATTATTGAGTACACAAAACTGTGATTAGGCATTTATAAGACTTTCCAGACTCAGAAAGTTGTAGTGTGATAAATCTCCTTATCTTATGTGCTCATAAGCTGAAAGTGATATAAAATGTAGCTCTTTTTGAGAACCAATATATAAATACTAGGAAAAAAAATATTCTTTGGTTGATTAGCACCATTAAATCTGCAAGCACCCTCATTTCTGGCTAGGAATATGAGTAACAACTACAACCTTCTCTTTCATGGTCCCCATAAATCTGAATGTCCTATGTCCTACAAGTGAACAGGTTATAAATAAAAGGAACATAAATTTATGAGTTCTCTACACAGAATGTTTTGCTCCTATATGAGAATCATTAATAGCCATCAAAGCACAAATAGCATGTTTTCACTCTTATGCTAAGCAATACCCTTTCTGGTTATCAGATGCTAAACATGGTAGTTAAGATCTATCAGAGTAAAGGAAGTCCAAGGGAAAAAAACAGTGAGTTCTGCTTTAGGACCTGCTGATCTGTAAAAACATTTTTAATTATACCTAGAAGAGATTCGTTCCATGTGCAAGCTCACATGTATGTAATTCCTAGAAGTTTACATGGACAAGCACTCCCCAATAGATATCAAGTGTCAAAGTGCTTGTAAGAAAGTCTTAGATGACTAAACTCCAAAATTACATATGCTTACTATTATCCCCTGAGTTTAGATGGTAAAGTATTAAAAATCAAAACCAATCTACTCCCTCTCTGACCAAGACTATCCCTTTGGTATGATTTTGGAGGATTTTTGCATTGGTGTATGCACATTTTAAATACCATGTCTTCATGTGTACACATATATTTTCATATGTGATATATATGCACATACTGATGTGTGTGTATAAAATCTGTATCTGCTACATACATTTGAAGTATCTATTTGCATATAGTTTGTGATTGGGTTTTTTTGTTTGTTTAAAGCCCTTATCAAGTTTTGACATTCTAGATTTTTGTTTTCAGGAGTCCAAGGACGAGTACTGAAAGATGCATGCAGAGTACAATATGCATTTCTGGGAAGAAAGAAAAGAAGAAAAATAATATTACAAAAGCAAACTGCTTCCATGACTTGTCCCTCTGTCTCCCACCAAGAGTTCCTGGCAAACATGATACATACATTTGTTGCAGGGCTATGTCAGGCATATCAGAGTCTTCAGATCAGGATGTGTGCATACACATAGCCATGCACACTGCCAGCATGTTAGTAGGTACTGTGATTACAATTATGACAAGAGCTGACCTGGATGTATACCGTGTCAGAAGTCTGATGGGCCAAGCTTGGAGAGCTCTGTTTTGTTATGCAGAGGGTGTCAATGCAGGGCTTTCAGATGTGAAGAGGTGAGTTTTGTTTGTGACTGGCTGAGGGGAACAGGGTAGAGCTCTTCCCTCCCTTTCCCTCTTTGCAGATACTGAAGGAAGTTATTCCACACACCCTGCTCTATAAAAGACTGCAGATGAGGACAGTTTGAAAAAGCAAGACAGAAACCAAGGCATTGCCTTTGCTTTTTTTACGTATGGGTAAATACCTTGCATTGTAATTTGTCTCCTCAATGAGATTTCTATTAGGCATTTATGTCTCATTTATTTTTGTTCTGAAAGTATTAATCCAAACCTTTCAAATTTTCACTAATTTCCTTTGACCTTACAACTATCCATTATATTGATTTTGTTATTTTTTGAGACTTACTAACTAAAAAATTATCCCCAGGCTAATTTCATATGGAAAACTCCCCACCTTTCTCTCTGTTATGAATGATGTTCTGTTCTTCCAATTTATCAAGCAACGAGATTAAATGTAGCAGCAAATTTTTAATAGTACCAAAATTAATATAATCAAAGTATTGGAGATGACAATTAAAGTATATTTGAGAATATATAAAAGTTGGCAGTAAGTAATTTAGTATAATTGAGGCTCATATAAAGTGTAAGAAAACTGCCTGGGAGAGCCCCCCCTCCGACCAGGAATACGGGGAGGGACTCTCCCCTCCTCACGTACCAACGCATCAAGGCCAAAAATCCTATTTATATACTCTATGATACAGAAGTTTCTAGAAAACTCCTCCTAGTTTCTATTCCTAAAATCTACATCACTATGTTGTATGGTGCATGCTCTCCTAGTGGTTTAGGGGGTTTCTCATTCTTTTGAGGGTCTTATTTCTGATGAACGCTCGTTGTCTTCCTCAATGACAGAGGTGTGACCTGCAGGTAGTGCAGGTGTCCTATGTAACTGAGCAGATGTTTTTCATAACAAGACTTTAATTAAATCCCATGCCTGCTATCGTCCCGTTTGTCCTGTTTCAAGGTTGAAACTCTATTTCTAGATGCTACTTATCAGACCTACATCCTTCTACTATTCCTTTCCAACATCCTTGTTCGGCTCCCAACATCTGGAAGATGTTCTTTGCCCTGTCTTACCCATCAACCACCACACTCTGTAACAGTTGTCTTCTATTGATCTAAATACACTTTTGCTAATATAGTTACAATTTAATTAGCATGAATCACATTTATCACATCTCCAAGCATTAATACGTATAGGGTGTTTTTTGTATTCCTGACCTCTACAAAACAAACTCATGGCCTGTTTGTAGAAGCAGTCACCATGTTGCCTAGTGGATTGTTGCTTAAGGGGATAAAGGGTAGAGTATGGTTTGGAAAATACATTTGGTTTTTGATGCTATGAGTTGTCCTTTCCAAACAAGAGTTTCTGGGTGGTATTTTGAAGCTGCTGTTTTCCTGAATATGATAACACTGCAAAATGCCTGTTTGTTAGAGGCCGTGCTGTCTGAACACTGCACATTTAATGAACTCTTCTTATGACCTTTTTTCTCCAGAAGTGGAAATGATAACAAATGAGCTCACGCTTCAAGGACTTGTGTACCTCAAGGTGCCTTGGAGCATAGCCAGGGCCTAGAGAGGAGCAAACTGGGCCGACAGTGGGATCTGCCAGAGTGGAATATCTCACCCTCGGCCTCTCTCACAGATGACCCTTGGCCTTCCAGCTGGTTGGCTGGTGAGAACCAAGAAATGCCACTTCCACTCTTTTGGCTCAGGGTTTAGGTGTGAAACTACGTAACTCTCTGCTTGCTGCGAGAACTTTCCTGCATTTCTGGCAGGGGCCATGGAGCGGACACTGGCTCCCTCAGCCCGGTGCCCCCAGCACATGCCACCCACAGCCCTGTGGCCGATCACTGCCACCCAACGGTTTTGGTGCAGCTCAGCACATCATGGGCTCCCACCTGCTGGAAGAGAGTGAAGGGGGAATGCAGGGAGACCCGGGGCTGTCCCTTCCCCTGGGACACCCCCACAGCAGCGAAGCAGGGCCTTCCCCTGAGCTCATGTTGCCTCTGTGCCTCCTGGACATTTGGCCTCCCTGCCAACACCTCTCACAGGCATGACATGGCCCCTCATGGCCAGTGAGGAGCAGGATCTGGGAGCCCAAAATACAAATGTTCCCATTGACTGCTAAAATGTTGACATGCGCTGAAATGGAGAGATGGTGAAAATGACACCTTCTTGGTGGGGCCTCACTCAGAATCACTGTGCTTGCCCTTGTAGCTTTGGGAAACTTTTTTCCTCACCTTTCCAATTACACTTCCACTTGCAGTACAAAAATCTTGCTCACCTAGTCCTCAGATACTGAAACAACTTGGCCTTTTTTCTTTAAGTCCTGCCTGATTCAATTTTGTATTCTGTCTTCCAGACAGAGTTGAGACAA
Organism: Rhabdornis inornatus; assembly: GCA_013397075.1. Lineage (NCBI taxonomy): Eukaryota > Metazoa > Chordata > Aves > Passeriformes > Rhabdornithidae > Rhabdornis > Rhabdornis inornatus. The sequence goes on along the minus strand of VWZS01010571.1, from coordinate 1,844,054 downwards.
CATCACCCTGCAGAGTAGGTCCTCACATATCTTGGTCTATCTAACGTCTGTCAACAAAGGATTACACAGGGTCCTTCACTGCGCTGAGGCAGCAGCGTCTCACCTGCAGGAGGCTGAGGTTGCAATATGGTGTGCTGGCTTCATACAGGGACTCAAACTTCAGCAGTTAAGAACAGCAGAATTTTTTCTTCAGAAATGGACATTCAAAGGAAATTTTGCTTTGCACAGCCACTGCAGCCATGAGTTTCAAGGGCAGAGAGAGGGGAGATAAGATATTAAAAAAAAATCCCAAGACTCAATTTGGCATTTCCAAATGCTAAGAAAAAAGAAAAAAGAAAAAAGAAAAAAGAAAAAAGAAAAAAGAAAAAAGAAAAAAGAAAAAAGAAAAAAGAAAAAAGAAAAAAGAAAAAGTAAAAAGAAAAAGTAAAAGTAAAAGGAAAGAAAAAAGAAAGAAAAAAAATTCTGTATTTTTCAACGCAAATCTTCAGGTTTAGCTTTAAAAGCACTCCATCGGAGAAACTCAGCATTTTGCTGCAAGATAAGATTTTGCAAAACATTTTTTCAAAATAGTCAGTTCAGGGATGAAATCATGCAGGACATTTTTATGGCTTTAGCCTATGAATTGTGAGATGCATCTTCATATAATAGTGTGTTGATGATCTGTATTTTCAAAACCTAGATACTCTCTCTTTCTAGACAAAGTTTGAGCTCACATCTTGGGCAATGCTGTCTTGCGAATTTAATTTTCGTGTTGTATTCTTAAATGTACATACATTTCTGGTTGGAGAGTAGGGAAAACAGTAAATTTCAGTGCAAAATTTAGTACAGTTCCAGCATAAAATACCTAATCATGCCAAGATCCAGAAACTTATATATTCAAGTAACTCTGGGGAAGTAATTTTCCCATTTCTGCTGCTGGTGCTCATGAGCAGATATACTAAGTTCATACCTTACTATGCCAAAAGACTGCTGGCAAACATTTTTTTATATGAAAGAAACAGTCTGTAATTAAACACTTGTAGATGGCTGAACTCAGTGAGTTATGAATGCTCTGGGACGTATAAAGAATCCCTACAGCAAGAATTGATTCCATTATTTGAGTCAACAAAGCAAATGAGTTCTAGGCACAATTTAATGAAGTCTGCAAGACAACATAGTTACACTTCTCTTTCATTTAAATGCACTTATGAGAACACTGCACTTACAAAATACACTTTCTTTTAAAAGGTGGGGAAATGAGTAAGAAAGGAACATTCTTCATGTTTTAGTCAAAACATAACAGTTAATGTTCCTAAAAGAATAGCTCAGACCAAAGGATATGTGTGAAGCCTGTAGAAAATACCATAAATTCTTCTGGAGGCAAGATCTGAATATTTCTGCTTTTCCCCTCTCTGAATAATACCATCCCTCATTTCCACAGATCTTGAGGGACCATTTAATTCCTCCTCTTTAGCTCTGCAAGTGCTGGTGCAACTTATATTAGTAGGTCTATGGTAAGGTTGACCAGATGCTGACTGATTGTGATTTTGTCTTGTGAGCCATAGATGCTTTGCAGCAACAGATAAAAGTCACAGAATTTTTTTGCTGCTTGGTGAGAAGAGTAATCAAGGATTTGTGGGTTCTGTGCCACAGTAATACAGCTAGGTTGCTTTGGGATTTTCACATTGCGAGGATCTATCAGTACTGGTCCAAGATATAGATCCTGGCCAGCTCTTTGCATATATAGCACAGGTGCAAGACTCCCATCCTGATTCTAATTTCTGAGCACCTTTCCATTAGCTCAAAATCTGATATTTACTGTATAGGTATGAATATGCATGTAATGCCCTTGCCACTCCCTAGGAAGACAACATGACTCCAGTTTATGTGTGAGCAAACTTAAAACAGTTTGGGAAATGTTGAATATTTGGGTTTGATTTTAAAAAAATATTTTGACATTTCTGAACTGATTTTTTTCCTAAACATATTGGTCTCTGAAAATGCCAATTTGGGATGAAAATAGTTTGGAAAATATCAGCCTTTTTCCCTAGGAAGGAAATTTCATCTCTCAACTCACTGTATCATCCAAAACAAGTCAAGAGCAGAAATAAGCAGAAAACACATGTCCTAAATAGGTACCTTTCTGTCTGTTGCTGAGCCCGAGGAGTTTAGCTCAAATGGGAACCATTTGGCATGGCTGCTTGCCTTTTTTTTAATGGCCTAATTTTGCAGCAGTAGCCATGACTATCATAACAATGAAAACAAAGAAAAACATGGAATTGGACTCAGACTTAGCACATTCTGTCTGCCCGTTAGGGGAAAGTCCAACCAAAACCTTCACTCCCCAAACACACGCTAAATTTTCAGGAGGTTTGCCTAGGGATTCATAGCTTCTACCTCAATTTCATCTCTGCTACCAGTAATTGTATCAGATCTGTTTATGAAAAACAAACTCCAGGCTTCCCTATTTTTCTAGCAGATTTATGTTCTACATCACCTTGGAGTTATTCAGTTACAAATGAAGAGAAAGAAAGTGTCTTTAAGCCAAATTCTTTGTCCTCGTAATTTTGGCAGCAGCAGGGGTTTCTAAATTCGCTTTTGTAGTTAATCCCAACAGGTCATGCTGCTCTGGTTTCTGACTTCCTTTCACTTTGTGTGATCACTGACAGTTGTTTAGTCAGGAGGAAACCTGCTTTATCCTTTCAACCTACTAGAAGCAGGCTCTGCTGAGTGCTTCCCTCCTATTCCTAATGCCAGGGCCTGCACAGTGCCCTGCATCAGCTTCACTGTCAGCAGGTCTTGTCAGTAGTTGCAGCAGAGGACTTCTTCCTCAGACATATATAGATACTCACAGTTCTTGTTTATTAATGCACTAAATAGCAGTCAGAGGAATAAAAATGTATGACCCACCATCCTGCCTGATCTTTCCTTAAGGAAACACTTTTTCTGTTTATCAATTAAAGACTGTGAAGGAATACACAAAACAGGGTAGGCATGATTCAACCATTTATAGGTCTCTGAGAGTAAGTATGTTAAAATTAGATTGCCTGCTTAATAAAGGCTCAGGCTTTGATCTTGGACACGCAGCTTAGTAATTTCCCATTATTGCAGCTGATAATGAAAGGCAACAGACCCTTTCCTTGGAAAGGTGTCTATGCTCTCTCCTTCCTTCCTTCTGCTTCTCCAAGGTCTTTTGCAAGATAGTTTTGTAGTTACCTCTACAGCTGTTGGATGAATTTTTTCAACTCCGCATATTGGGCCTATTTGCCTTCTTCTCCCACTTGAAATAATAAGGATTTTTGAATAAGTCTTTCTTGTTTTACAGTAGGGTTAGCATTTGAATGGAGAAATACTTTAGGCAGAGAATTATTGCTAACAATCCTTATTTTCTTAAAAAAAAATTTAAAAAAAATAAGTTTCTTTCTTGGCAGTAATATCTGTGAGAAATGGGATCCTCTCAAACATCTGGGAAAAATCTCTACTGCCAGCTCCACACATCATTTTATTTTTCCCTCTGTAACGTGTTGCCTTTAAGACTAATAACTAAATATGAAGATGTAGAAACCAAAAGACTGAACCGCAAACTTTACTCATGTATTCACCGTGCTGGAAGTGAGTGCCACAGCCCTGCCAAGGTACAGGAAAGCTGGAGGCACATGTGCTTCACTGAGGTCCCCAGCACAGCAGCCCACTGCTGGCTGGGTTGCATGGATGTAGCCATGTTAGCTGTGTATTACATACCTAACGTGTATGGAATGGCCTGGCACTGCTAGGCTATTCCTGTCTGCAGAAAGCTGGAGGAAGAGGGTTCATTACACGTGGGAAGAGTGATGCTATAGATGATGCATTTCAGTCAGATTTGAGACTGTTTATAATTCAGAGTAAAATGAAGGCTAATATACAACATAGAGCTGAATGTACTGAGTTCTTTAAAGAAAGTTTCTGGACACAGTGCTTGATAGTAGTTTCTTGTACTCTGTGAATGAAGTATTTAATTTTGAAGCTTGAAACTAGTGCACTGTGCATGAGGGAGAGAGATGATGGACACAACCACAACATACCCTTTTCCCTCTCAGCTGTCTTCCTTCCAGTATCAAAAGTGTACAAAAAGCCCTAAAAGGAGCTGCAAGTGCTTGCAGTTCCAGGAATAAAAAGATTTTTCTTTTAGTTAATTTTCTATGCAGAATTTGAAGAAGAAAATGGAAATAATTTTTTTGGAGGAAAGACCAGCTCATTTCATCTCCTCTGAGAACTAAAGAAAATTGAGCTTTAACTTCTAGCTTGGAAGTATCTCTTCTGTGAGTGGTCTGATAAAATTTTAAGGGACAAATTTGAGCTGTGATGGATGACTTGTGGTTGTGACTTTTCAGCAGAGAGGAGGAAAGGACATTTATCATTTCAGACTCATGGAAAAACCTCATAAAATAGGGACTAGAGTGGTAAACACGAACGTGAAATGACTCAGGTTATTTAAAATGCAATGCAATGCCTAAAAATGTGACCAGTGACAACCAGGCAGAAAAACTATAAATATAAGTAGTCATGAGAAGCTGGCCTGTTATAAATGGCTTTAGGAATCTGTGGGGGAAAAGTACATTAGAATTTTGAACCCAAGGCCTAAATAAATGCCTGATACACTCACTGGGTTAAATATTTCTATTTTTATAAATTTCCTTCTCAGAAGAGTCTGTTCTGGACAGGATGTCTGACCTCCTGCGTAACTCAGGCCACACAACTTCACCCAGCCATTTCTGCATTAAGCCCCAAAACCTGCAGTTGAATCAGAACCTGTCTTTCACAAGGGCAAAACCTCTTACACAGAAGACTCCACCTGATGGTTAGAACTGTGGCCAGTTGTGCCTGCTGTTGAGAACTTCTGTCCTGTTTCCAAGTTGAACCTTATTTCAGCTGGCCTTTATATTCCTTGAAATACTAAATTTAAGAGCTCTTAAGTCTCAATTAGTTATTAGGGATGACTGGTACTCCACATTCTACTAACTGAATGTAAATGCCAGTGAGGATAGATTATAGCATGAGAAACATCCCCTCTTCACAGAGTTGTCCATTGTTTGGCACTCTGCAGTATCTGGTTCAACAGGCAAAGTAATCTGTAGGAGATGAAGATTTGAGGAATGGAACTGTGGTGCATTGAAATCTTTTCTCTACTTTTATGTGACCCTCATGATAATCAGAGATGTTTCTGGAACAAAAAAGTAGTTCCTATATACTTTGCATGAAACATAGGTGATCATGTTTATTTAGAATCAATAATTGTAATTATTTAGAATTAATAAGGGGATTTTATTTTTTTCACGAACTTCACTATGCACCTATCTACATACTAGTAATTAAAAAACATCTTTTAAGGATCAGTGAAAGAAAGAAAGATATGTCAGGGTCTAAACATCTTGTGTTCAGACTTGTTTAAAAAATTAGTGGCTACCCTGCATTTTGCATGGATTTGGAGTCAAACTTATTTTACACAACTCCTAAGTTACCCTGTGATCTGCCAAACTGAGGAACACATTGATTTAAGATTGAAATCAGATCCATTTTTCTCTTTTTTTTGCACAAGCTTCCTTTTTTTACCTTTCCAAAGCTGAAAATAAATAATTTCATATGATCTAAGATTTTTTTTAAAAATAAAATTCACATCAATCATGGGAATAAATCTACTTAAAAAATACAGTTCTAGTTTTGGCTACATGTCTCAAGGTTTTGCTGCTACATATTTTTCCCTCCAAGAAGCATTCTAGTTCTCCTGTCTGTATTGCAACGCTTGCAAAAGAAGTGTGCCTATTTATTTTCTGCTAAATCCTATTAGAAAGACAGCTCACATCTAACGGGAGGATTTTTCATCTTGCTCTGTAAAAATGTATAGTGTTAGTATGAAATAATATATCATGAGCTTATTAGTGTGGCTGCCTCAGGCAATACAGACACTGCAGCCTGGGAAGATGCCTAATGGCATGCAGACAAGTTTCCTGACAAATTTGTGCACAGCCACAGAAGAATCCAAAAGAAAAGTATAGGAATAAATTCCTGCAGATGGATAGAGGTAAAAATTAAAAACAGTATCTTAAAAAGAACAGGCATTCTGAGGTGTGTATGGGGTTTTTTTGGTCATTGATAACAAGCCTTATGTGGATCCATGAATCAGATTCTGTGAAACCATTACCACTATTTTAAAAACTTTGAAGTTTCTTCTCATCATGCAAGAGGATTTCCGCTCTATGTATTTCATTATTGAAAGGTACCTCCTGCAGGAACTTTTCATTGTTCACCCCTCAGTACCCCCCACAAGACCTTCCCATCAGCTTGTTACCTACTGTCAGCTTTCCCATAGAGAGCAATGAGGGATGGGGACAAAGCCACTTGCTGCCAAAGGTAATCTGCCCTAGTTTTGCACCAGTAATACCCTACTGAACTGTGGGCAACTGTGCTTATATGGGGGATATAGAGTAACAATTAAATCAGATTGATATGGTGGTAAAACATTTACATCAGTTTTTGTGTTGTTTAAAGTTTCATCTTTCTCTCTTACTGTTCTAAAAACTGTTTTAAGTTTTCAGGTGGCTGAAGACCCTGGACCTGTAAGGCCATGGATTTTTCTTCCTTAATGTTTTGATAGACTTGCTACAGAAAAAAAAATACAGGAAAAGCATATTAACCACTTTTGCATGCCAAGTTACTGATCCTTTATTGATTATGCTCACAAAGAGAGATGAAGTACCACCATGTTTGTTTATTGTGTTAACTCTGCTTGCCTGAGAGTCACTGATTCTCTCTGCTGCCTATGTCATCTGTCTGACACTGTGAAATTCTCTGAAGCATTCTGTGGAATATTCACAGGAATGCCCATCAAACAAACATGCCAGGAGAGTATAGAAAATCAAAATATGTTAAAGATTCAAAGAAACTCCTCTGGCTGAACCAAAAAATATACACAGGAAATGTATGTGTTAGCTAAACAGCAATTTAAAAATGTCTATGATACAGTAACAGATTACAAACAGCAGAACAGGTATACTGGGTAATGGAATGAGAGACAGTACTGATGGTGTTTTTCCTCAGGCCGAAGTTGTCACAAAAAATGATTGATGTTGAAAGTTGGATCTGATCAAATAGGACATTTTGATGAAATTTTATTTTAAAATACTTAAAAATGCTTAAACAGCAAGTTATAGTTTTTGGCTTCAGAGAACATTTTTGGTTTTAATGTAACCTGAGGTATAATAATGGAAAATACAATTACCAGGACATTAGCTTGTTTGGAATAATCCCTAGAATTTTCCAATAAGGGAGCTTCAAGTTTCTAGAACAGTATGTAGTTAAAAAGCAGTTGTTGGATGTTCTGCTGGGTTTCACTTCATCCCTGGTTGGACTTGTTCATCTCCGTTTAGTAGAAATACATAGAGACCAAAAAAAAGTAAGGGATGTCCTATAATTACCATGTTAATCCAAGGGGTTTAGTTTAATCCTGTTTTCACTCTCTTTCTTAGATATCCGCATTATCCTACCTTAGACAAGCAAGCACCTCCATGAAAAGGCTTTCTCTTTTCAGTAGTTTGGTATATGTTTTGTTATAGACATTTGTGCTGGACATTATAGAGATTCATGCATAGGTATACCGAGATAAAAGAAAATAAAATATAACAAAAGAAAACATTATTTCATTTGCCTTTCTGTATTTAAGATACCGCTAGTCTTCCTAGGGGCTCCTGATCTTAGCCATTGGCCCGCTATACTGAGTACTAAAAATATATATATAGCAAGAAGAAAATCTCTGCCTCAGAATTTAGAGCGGGAGGAAGTTCAGAAAAAGACCAAAAATCGGGATTTATTGCATAAGAATAAATAGACAAATTAATCTATTGTTACACCATTGTGTACATAGATTTTTCAGATTTTTAATTTAAATTACTGTTCTTAAATACTTTGTGATGGAAAAAAAAGCTCAGTATTGTAAAGCCATATTTTATCAAAGACATTTGGATTGTTTCTGGGTGTTTTAACTGTGAAACTTGTATCTCTCATAGCATCTTTTATATAAACCTTATTGCTATGTTTCTGTTTTACTTCTCATCAAAACTAATAGACTCTCTTTATGACCCATTCTGAAGGAGCATCGGCAAAGAAACAGGTCATGCTAATGATACACTTTCATGGGTAATTTACAAATTTTTGTATGCTATGTAAACCCCTTGATTCTCCTTTAGCTAACATATAAATGCAGCTGGATGCTTCTGCATATAAACAATGGCTTGAGGCAAATAGTGCCAGGATATGCATTTGAGAAAAATTAGTATTTGTAGCATGTCTCCAGTTTGACAAGGCTTGGTCCCTGCTGGGATACTTTATTTTCTTTACTTGACATTTTGACTGGAATCACCTACAGCAGCAGACCATTCGAGTAACATTCAGTATTATTCCATACTTAAAGTCCACACTATTGGTCCTGCCTATTCCACATAGGTAACATAATACAAGAGGTCATGGACCTCATGGCAATGTAAAAGAGGAGTGGCAATTTATATATATACTCTAGCTTGAATGCAAATACTAGTTGCTGTTGGAAGAAACTAAGAAACAATTAAATCCCTGGAAGAAGACCAAGAAAGTGGTAGTGACCTTCAGCACAAATACTGTCAGTGCAATGTAGGGAAAGAGCATAAATAACAAGGTAAGCCTTATACACAAACAAAACATGGAAACAACACTGGGGCTGAGATAGCAAAAGAGGAAAGAGGGGCAGGAGGGATGAATTTTATTATTTGAGTCCTTCCTTATTCAAAGTAACATGAATGCACTTTCAGAGTAGGCAGAACCTTTGGGAAAGAATGAAAGAAATGGGTAGTCAGTGCTTGTTGAAGAAAAGGGTGTCAACACGTTTATAACTGGCTGCCAAAAATGCTCTGTTGATAAAGAGCTTTTCATGCATATTTGATACTTCTGCCCTCCAAAGAAAATTTACCAGTGACTCTGAATGGGAATGTTCACTTTTCTAAGCCAAAAGAAGTCATAAATATACCTTTATGACTATTCAGGAATTTCATGAAAGCTGTAGAATTCCACAGACATGTGAGATGAAGGTATAAAATCAATGCTTATTTTATTTTTCTGATTCCATTTAAATTAGACTTGCAAAGGTAAAGCATTTTGAAGAAAGTAAAAGTTGTTAAATAACACAAGTAATAATTTTACAGTTTTCTGAGAAAAAAATAAACCTTATTGGACATCCAGGGTATTTCTGTCAAAAGATTAGAAAAAATAATAAAATTATCAAAATTTTGGAGTAAGTTCCACCATATTCAAAGAAATTCCACTCTCTTAAAAAAAAAAAAAAAAAAAAGAGACAAAAAAAAAATCAAACAAAAAAACCCCAACAAAACTAAACAAAACAAACAGAAAAACAGACAAAGGAAAAAGGCATCTACCCTGCCTTGGTGATGTAGGTATCAAATTAAAGCACTGGATTCATGTGATTGACTCATTGGGAATCTATGACGTGAGACCTCAGCACGTTCCAGTCCTGGTTTGTGTGTGGGGGTGAGGAACACCCTGTTCACGTATGAGTCTTATCCATATATGTCTGCAAATTCCGGCGTGTGCTGACACGAGCTGGCTTCTGCATGGGTGCAGCTCAGCACTCAGTACAGAACTGGGATGGACACAGCTGCCAAAGCTTGGCCAGGAACCTCCCTCGAGGAATGTCAGGAATGCCCTCAGCATTTATTCAGCAGGAAGCTATTGGCTAAAGTCACATGTCAGCAACTGCATAAGTTTCTTTAACGAAGCAATCTGGGTCTCTTCAGAATAGAGATGGGCTTCTTAGTTACATGGGTAGACAATTATTTGTTTTGATTATATTAAATGCTCTAAATAAGAGATCAGCTTTTGCATGCCTATTTCTGTTTGCTTTTTGCATATAAACTGGTGCTGTCTTTTGGCCCCACTGCAGGTGATATGTATTGCTGAAATTATTTTGGTATATTTGAATCTAGCAATAGTCACAATTTCTTTTTAGAGTTATCTAGGTGGAATGGCAGATAAGAATGATAAGCAGTGGTAGGTTTAAAGAGCAAAATTTTACTAGCTTGCTGTTAAAAACAGTCAAGGTAATAAATGAGGCATGTAAATGCTCAGTGACAGACAGTCAGTAGTTAAGAAGGACTACAAATTTGCTTCTGAGACCCTGTTACAATCCTCTCAGAATGTGAATGTGGTTTGACAGTGAGAAAAGAAACATAAACCTTTTTAACTTTGGAGTTTGTTTGGGGCTTTTTTAAATAAGTATCTGTATCGGTAAATGGGTAGAGTAAGTTAACAAAAGATGTAAAATTTCGAGGCTGCCCTTAAGCAGCTACATTAGGGAAGTGGTCAAAGAAACAAATACATTTTCGGTGTCTTACAAAACTGCCTTCCTCTAGCTTGCTCAGGGCTTGTTACTGTAAATGCTGTGCACTTGAGCCTAAAGGTACTAGTGTATTTACTTCAATGTGTTAGTCGTGTGTGTAAATCTAAATAATCTACAAAATTCTTTGAAGATTTGACACCTTGCAAGTTCAAGCATTTGTGGCAGCTGGTATACAGCCTGGGACACAAGAGAGAACTATTGACAAAACCAAGTTTTTCTGTCCTTTTCAGTGGTGGTATGATCCACAGAGACATTTTATGAACTAAGATCTTACTCAAAGGCGGTGGTTAGTGAGGCACACACACATTGCTCCTTTCTCATTTCACAGGACATGGACTTCTAGTATATTGTTCCTTACCATGACAGGAGGTTTGTTTTCAGTGTTCATGGTTTTGTTGTCTAGAAAGCAGATTCCTAAGCCTGAAAGGACAAGATTCTCCATAACAAAACATAGTACTCCATCATCATCTCTGCATGAATGCATCTTTAATCATGAATTTGACAACTGGCATATGTGCATAGAATAGCAGAGCAGAGCCATATTCACTGAAGTGGGTTCCCACCACAGCTGCCTGTTGAAGAGTAGGATGATTTTCTCTCTTTATTTTGCAGCTTCTAAGTTTGTGTCAAGTTCAGGTGTTTCCTCCACTGCTTTTGAATCACACACACACACACGCACATTGAAAAAAAAACCAAAAAAACACACAAAACAGAAACAAAACCAAAACAAACAAACAAAAAAACCACAAAACCAAATATAGGAAATCTTATGGTTGAGCAGTAATGTTTTAATTGCGATAGCAGTTTTCTTCAAATCCTAAAAAGGGTATTACCTGGGGAAGAAATTGGCAGTACAGATGTACTCATGGTAATCCTACACACCTTTACATACATTTATTTCCTATGTTTATACATAGATGTGTGTTTGTGGCTGTATACATGTGGGTTTTGCTTTTCTGTGTATAGGGTATAGCTGAAAGGAGATAGATGACGTTTTAGATGCTCTTACTTTGCCACAGAAACAGTACATTGTATTCTCTGCTTATACAAACTATGACCCAATACCTGACCCGGAGTTAAAACTTCAATGTTCAGATTGAATGTTCAGATACACAGATAGTAGCTTTATTTTACCTGTTTTACTTACACTGCCAGTTCCTCATAATTTGACTGGAAGCCAGACATTTTCCACATTAGACAAAATGTGTCTAAATGTCCAAACACAAATGAAAAAAATCCATTTGGCTTTTGGTCACCAGCATTGCATTAAAATACAATATACAAAAACATATGCATGTGGATGTTTTTGACTGTAGAGATTATAGGTCCAATTTCTTCTTGGTCTATACTTTGAGGAAAATGATTCTTACTCCTGGGATGAAAGTATATATTTCACACTCATCTTCACCAGGCTGGATTTTTATGCACAATTTCTTCTAATTACACTGGGTTTCCTCTAAGAAAGTAGGACAGTAGATGATGAACAGCCTGTTTCACTAATCAAACAACTGAAGTAATCAAATACTCCTTTATTGTTAAATTCTGTTTAGATTGACAGGCCAAAAAGAGGCATTAGGGAGATGATATTTTTAAATTTATTTAATTATGAGAATAGAAACCAGGTTAGATCATCTCTGCTGTGTCTCTTTTCATTGGTAGAAATTAATGTAGTTTACAATTTCTTAATAGAATGGTGAAGAGTTAACATACACTCCTTTATAGCAAAATAGTCTTGCATGTTTTTAATTTTCTGCTTTAGAAACTCACAGAAATGCTACCACTAGCACATAAGTAAAAAGACTGATATATCTTTGGAGCGCAGCCTCTGCCATCATCTTTTACGAAATAACAGTACAAGTCCCAATTAAATACTTTTCATTAATTTTGTTTTCATAGTCTCCACTTTTAGAGTAGGAGAAAAGAATGCAAGATAGTGATTTGAAAAGATAAAATACCAGGTGCTGTTTTGCATGGTACCTCTAATGGAACATCTTAACTGCAGTAAACCAAAGTAACTGAGTAATAAATTGTGTCATCGCTGTCTCTCTTATCTCTTGATAAATTTCAAAGATCTCACCAGATATTGTTTTTTTTTAACAAAGTGAAATCAGCAAGAAAAATACTGCTTCATTTTACATTTTCTTGGGAGAGTAACATTGTTTCATATTCTTAGTGTAATTGAGACGGCAAACAAGTGGCATTGCAGGAACAATAACACTAGAAATGGCTCTAGGTTTGAAAATAGTTACAGAGTTTCTTAAAGGTAGGACTGCACACACCATAAGTACTCATGCATGTAACTGTAAGATGAACATAGAGATGCAGAGCTATGCAGTATGGAAAGGATGTCTGGAATTCACCCAGCCCACTGTACTCAGAGCAGGCCCATTGCACAGTAGTTTTTGGCAGCATCAGCAAGGCATCTTTAAATCTAAAGAGCACTTAATAGTCAGAGCCAGTTCTGTTGAGAGTATTAAAGAGTAAATTATTTTCCCATAGTCAGCTGATCCAGAGAACACAAGAACATTACTCAAGTGTTACAATACTAATGAGGAGTAAAACAACTGAGAAGTTGCTAGGGCTGTCATGTTGCTTCTGTAGTATCAAAGCCAACAGGAAAAAACATAGAAGCTCTTACTGTTTGTTAAAGAACAAAACATCAGGCAAACCAAGTAATATCAGCATCCCCATGTACCTGATGAAGTATGTTTTGACTTGTTCAAGAGAACATGCATTAAAATATCTATCCATTCCACAGTATAGAAGCTGTGAGCTTCTGAGATACCTCAATCCATTCTCAAGCTGAGAGAACTAAAATAATCTATTCTGATTTGAGGTAGGAGAATAACTTTTTTCATTGTTTTGGAATGTTTGAGATACACTATTAATGGGAGAAATCCAGATGATCTTAGAAAATGGCATGGAATAGTAGTTTGTTATAGGCCTTTTATAGATTTGGTTGCTTCTCTTCGTGTCATAAAAGACAAAAACAAAAATGTCTGGAACACAGATCAGTAAAATGGCTATTGCTTTTAACTCGTCATTGGGTACAAAACTACAAGATAATAGAAAACTATAAAACATCTGCTCTTATGTGAGGTTGTACTCCAGAAATTGCCAGAGCTGACCAGAGTTGAAGGTTAGTCAAACTTTTTCTTCTACTTGCTCAAATGCTAAAATGAATAGAATTGCAAGGATAAAGATAACCCAAGAAACTTTTGTCTTGAATTTTCCATACATTTGTACCTAATTTCTTGGAAATGTAAGTGGTCTTGCTATAAATATATGGTAGCCAGCATCTAATAAAAAATCTATATATATACATCTGGTTTCAATATTAAAGTGACATTTATATAACCTCCAGTGTATTATGTTATGGAGGATAACAATGATGTGGAAATAAGGACTATAAAAATGGTGGTTTTGAGATATAATAAACAAATACATCTCTTTTAAAATTTTGCTCCACTATTCTATGTAGATTTCTAATAGCTGCTTGTTCCATTCATTAATAAAATTTGCTCGATACTGAAATACATATGCTCATAGAAACATTTGGGTTAGAAGGGACCCTAAAGATCATCTAGTTCCCAGCCCCCTTCCACTAGACCATGCTGCTCAAAGCCCTGTCCAACCTGGCCTTGAACACTTCCAGGGATGGGGCATCCACAATGTCTCTGGATAACCTGTGCCTGTCTCTCACCATCGTTACAGTAAGGAATTTTTGTCTAGTATCCAATCTAAACCCACCCTCCTTCAGTTTAAAAGCAATCCCCCTTGTCCTATGCATACAGGGATTTTATTATGTACTGTTTTAATGCTGCTTATCTGACTTGTTTTTGCAGTACCTTTGTTCTACTGGAAGGTTAAAGATGAAGAAGGAAATACTTTTTCCCAAGAAGCAGAAACTGAACTCTTCCAAATGTTTGTAATGTAAGATATTATTATCTCTCTTTTACTGTGGTTTATTGAAGCTTGTTTTCTTTCATGTTTTATAATAAACTGTGACATTTAACAATGTCTTCAACAGCCTAACTAAAATTTTTCTTCTTTAGATGCCAATGATTAATTTTTTGTGTGTATTCAAAGAATTTGTTTTTTCCACTACCACAACTACAGCTTCACACAAAAACAACTCCTAGTTAAACCCTCCTTTTACTCTTGCCTTATTCAATGAACAGTTGTCTATTGTCCTGCAAGCAACAAAGTGAGAGTGGTCATCAATTAATGGATATATTTAGGTATCTTTCTTACAAACTTCATCGCCTTTTTTTGGTTATTAAAGAGAAAAAAATCTCAAATACAAAAGCAATTTCTTCAATGACGTGTTGCTTATTTTTTAAAATAGGTTGGCAAAATGAGACAGATGTGTCAGGATACTGCGGTTACACCAGTCAAGGCCATTCTGTGTCCTTATTTTCCCTGTAGAGAGCAGTGTTCCTCTTAAGGCAAGAGTAGCTCTTATGGATATTTCCAGGCCACGTATATCAGATGTTTGTGCCTAAATGATCAAGCATTGCCACTTGCACATGTCTGATATTCAAGCTTGGTGCAATTTTTCATGTTAAGCAGGTGGTATGTTCTGGGAAAACAAAGCATCGTGCTTCTTCACTGCATCCTGACCTTTTCAGCCACCCTTTCTTTGGAGGGTCTGGCACAGACTAACAGTGTCCACCCCGTCTGACATAAGAACATCAGTGCCTATTTCAGAAAGAGTTTCTTCACAGTAAATGTGTTTCTGTGTGTTCCAGTAAATCTGGTAATGCCAGAAATGAATCTTTTCCAGTCTGGTTTCCTAGATGCATGACTGTGGAAGGAGGAATTTAAACAGAAACCAGACCTGCTGACTATTCATCAAGGAAATATTTTATATACACAGTTAGGATTCCTTTACCAAGCTTGTACATTAGTATATTCAGTTTACTTTATGTAGAGCTTGCTTCCCAAATATTGTTCAGTCCGGTGTCTGGACAAGGACTTCCCTACCTTTGTTTTTCATCAAGCAATAGAGTAAAAACTTCTCATCTCTCATATTAACTAACTGCTATGGTAGAGCTGCAAAACTTACATATTATTTCCTATGAGTTACAAGAAATTTTCTTTATATTAAAATTAGATGACTTGATGAAGTAGGAAAACATACAGCCTGCTAGCAGTGTTTGAAAGGTTTTTTCAGTCCTTAAAAAGAATAGGGTCCTCAAACATGCTCTGTGGCAACTCATAAAAAGAATGTGCAAAATGCAACGAGAGCAAAGCCCGGATGAGGTCCTGACATGCCGGATATTATGTCCTTAGCCAGAGAAAACTTTCGCTGGCTTTCATGCACTAGAGAGAACGTGCATGGTGCCAGTTTATAATCTCAGCTGCACCAGTTCAACAGTCCTGAAATTACACTTCTTTCAGCTGCTACTAGAATTAGAACTGATTTCAAGTAACAAGGACACATATTGCAGACTTGTCATTCAAATTGTTTCAGTAACACTATTTAAAGCAATGATATTTTGATCCAAAAGGTGTAGAAAGCAAAAGAGTTAATATATTTTAGATTTATTTTCATCAAGTTCAGTGACAAGTAAAATCTGAGCTCAGCTGTCTAACAGACAGCTCAGCTCTGTAATGATGGAAGATGGAACCTGTTCCTTGCATTTCTCGTTATGGCCAACAGTTCATTTGCTAAAAATATGACTGTGGAAAAAGTTAGAAATGTTTCAATTGATTCAGTTCTCATTTATAAGTCAGGAATTTACTCCACAGCTATAAACAAAGTCCCAGCATTATGCAGTCACATAAATCAGACTATAACTAGTACTTGACATTTATTTTGTCCTGAATAGTCTTATATTACTTTAAATATATAAATTCATCAGTATTCAGATTTTGCATTGCTTTGCAGGACTTTGTATCTAAAAACTACAGCAAGGAATTTATCAGGGAAGCAGAAGTCAATATTGAAATTCAAATCATTAAAACTGAAAGGATCCTCTGCAGCTTCATTTAGTTTCTGTGACTTATATCCTAAAAATAAAAAATAGTAGCTGCAAATAATATGTTATAACAAAGCCTAATAACTTTGCCTCTCATATAATCTCAGTTTTGTTGTTTTGCTTGGAGTCTCAGTACATGAAATTTTATCTATAAATCAAACTGTTGGATATAAACTTGCTGAAATCACAGAGTCAAATATTTATGTGATGATTTTTGTGAGAAGTTCAGTAAATATGTTGTCATCAGTTAGAGTCTCAAGAAAACATCTCAGTTTTTTTTCTCTTCAACATGAAAAAATATGATTCAGTCATGGACAGGAAAATTATGCTTGAAAAAACAGCTTCCTAGCAGGTCTGCACAGGAGCACCTTCACTGTGCTGCCCAGTTTTTAAAAGTTTCATAGTGTGCTCATATTTCTTTGACGCGTCCCACAGTTGATACTTGGACAGTCTTTTAAAGACTCCCTCTGTCTTCCTTCCCGATACTGATCCCATTTGTTTCTCTTCATCACACTCTCCTCCCTGTCTCCCTATATTTTTTGAAATTTAAGCTTGATTGTGTCTTGCTTTTTATCTTAATAATATTGTCTTCTCCCAGCCACAAACATTCAGATCCCATTTCCATACCCTTCTTTTATTACCTTCCTCTCACATTACTCGACTTCACACTTTTCCTTTCACATCCTCCCTTATTCACCATTCCTGTTCTCATTTCCATACTGTCTTACCACTCTTCCTAATTTTCAGCTACCTTGTCTAGCCTAGGAGTGGTTCTGCACTCATGTCCTTTGCCATGGATCACATCTTGCTTGGTTAGGTGCTGGAAGTTTGTACATGGCCAGCAGCTGTTGTCCTGATATTGGCTGATGGATCCCCTTCAATTCTCCAGTGGTCTCTCTTCAACAGCCTCTCTTTCCCTGCCCTTTGACTTCTGAGGTGTTTGGGTCTTTGTTTTCTACATACATACATTGGCTAGCAACTGACCAATGTTCCCAGGGACTACTGCAGCACAGGTAAACCCCATGGCTAAATAAATTAAATAAATAAATAAATAAATAGCATATATCATATTTCATTGTGAGTCAAAAACAAGCTGCTATTTTTTAAAGTTTTTCGTAAAAGCCTCAAATGTCTATGAGTTAGATATAAATCAGAGTTATAACACACCGGAAATCTGAGAGTTTAAGAAGTTTTGTATTGAGTGTCATAGATTGATAGGGAACCTTGGCCCATTCTAGAACTCTTCCAAATTTTGTGGCTTAACTGAATATTAAGACCAACAAGAATTGATTTTGTATCATTTACAAACAAGGAATGAAAAGGAAAGGGAAAAAGTAAAATTACCATGAAAACCATAAGTCTGCAAGTTTGTGCAATAATGTTCAAAGCTTTAACTGCATGGTCAGAGACAAGCTCTGTTCATGTTCAGCTGCTGACAGAAAGGAAATAAGCTGTTTATAAGGAATGAGTCAGGAATTAATGGGCGAAAATAGACAACTCTGTGGTCTAAAGTAATGGCGCAACCTCACTTACATATTTTGATTAAATCTTCAAATTCCATCTCAAAAAAAAAGGGAGTTGCAGGATTATAGTAAGTCTAATAAAGAAGGAAAGAGTATACAAACTGTTTCTTAAAGTTTATAGACTGCACACACTCAGAGCGGTTTTTATCTTCGTGGGTACAGAAACCAGGATCTTCACGGGAACCTTTCCTAAGTATGAGCGTAGTTCAGTTTGGATAGCTATGTTTTCACACAGGCTATTAGTTTGGTAAGGTCTAAAGAGATTTTAAAGATCCTTTGAAATAAAGGGTGCTGTGTAAATTTAGATTAATACATTTTTCCTGCAGGTAATATTTATGTTAATTTTGCCATTTTTCAGGTTTCCAGTGAAGGAACAGCTACTGGCTTAGTGTTTAACTCTGCATATTTACATAAAGCTTTTCCATGTAACTCCTCATTCCGAAGAAATAAAGCATGCTTGTTTAAAAAAATTCTGAGCCACATTCCTGTAAATTTTCATTTTTAACCTTTTCTTTGCTTTCCATTTATATTTCACAAATACAAAGTTAAAAACTCAGCAAATCTATGTAACTGCAGTAAAAACAACTGCATCATATTTATTCTTCTTATGTTCTCATTGGTTTTTTCAGAAACTCACTTCTTTGCGAGTGGGAAACTTTTTAGGTTCCAGTATAAATTCATGCTTTATTCTTCATGTTGTATGTTTCTTTCCTCCTCACAGATGCTTATTCTGGCTGTGTTTCAAGAAAAGAACTGTCCATCTTCTCTAGGTTTGATAAACTGTGTAATTTTGTTACAGTTACCTAAGTTTCCGCAAACACGGGAGAGCAGAATTATACACATTTTTTCATTTTGGATATGCAGTCCAGGCTGTGTGGAAAAATAAATTTATACACTCCCTTGAAAGTGCCTTTCCTAATGCATCCTACATTTGCCTAGGTGTTTGATTTTTTTTTCCTGGAGATTTAGCTGTTGTGTTTAACCAATCTGATTGACTCCTACAATGGCACAACTGGACAGATGAGATCAGTGGATGTTGTCTACCTGGACTTCAGCAAGCCTTTTGACACTCTCCCATGATATCTTCACAGGCAAGCTCAGGAGCTGTGGGCTGGATGAGTAGACAGTGATGTGTTTTGAGAACCAGCTGAACAACAGAGCTCAGAGGGTTATAATCAGTGGCACAGGCTCTAGCTAGAGGCTTGCCATAGGTGGTGTCTCCCAAGGTTCAAAACTGGGCCCTGTACTGTTTAATTTATTAATTGATTACTTGGATGAAGGTGCAGATCCCTCCTCAGCAAGTTCACTGATGACACAAAGCTGGGAGGAGTGGCTGATACCCCAGTGGGCTGTGCAGCCCTGCAGGAGGACCTTGATAGGCTGGAGAGATGGGCAGAGAACTGTCTGAGATTCAGCAAAGGCAAGTGCAGGGTCCTGCACCTGGGCAGGAACAACCCCATGGAGCAGCACAGCCTGGGGCTGACCTGCTGGGAAGCAGCTCTGTGGAGAAGGACCTGGGGGTGCTGGTGGACAACAAACTGTCCATGAGCCAGCAGTGTGTCCTTGTGGGTAAGAAGGACAATGGGATCCTGAGCTGCATTAGGAAGAGCATGGCCAGCAGGTCGAGGGAGGGGATCCTGCCCCTCTGCTGAGCCCTGGTGAGCCTCACCTGGAGTGCTGTGTCCAGTTCTGGGCTCAATATAAGAAATACAAGGAAAGACTGGAGACAGTCCAGTGGAGGGCTACAGAGACGATCAGGGGACTGGAGCATCTCTGTCAGATGGAAAGTGTGAGTCCTCCTTGTTTGCCCTTCTTGAAAATGGGGACAACGATTGANTTATTATTATTTTAAAAGCACAAGAGGAATTCCAGTACACATCTGTTGTATTTCAGACTTGAAGTCAGAATAACAAAGACATCAGCACAGCTGTAAAAGGTCACTTATGTAGCAGGCCTGTGGATTTCTTTCTGGCTGAGTCAATAAACAGGCATATTTAATCATGGGTTAGAAGTTGTGAGTGACAAACAGGACAAGTTGTATACGGAAAAAGAATCCCCACATTACAGGAGGTGGTATAAAAGTACATTCTGAGAAATTTTTGATTCCCCTGTGAAAGAGTCACTAAACTTTTTATCAGGGNGAGAACTGTCTGAGATTCAGCAAAGGCAAGTGCAGGGTCCTGCACCTGGGCAGGAACAACCCCATGGAGCAGCACAGCCTGGGGCTGACCTGCTGGGAAGCAGCTCTGTGGAGAAGGACCTGGGGGTGCTGGTGGACAACAAACTGTCCATGAGCCAGCAGTGTGTCCTTGTGGGTAAGAAGGACAATGGGATCCTGAGCTGCATTAGGAAGAGCATGGCCAGCAGGTCGAGGGAGGGGATCCTGCCCCTCTACTGAGCCCTGGTGAGCCTCACCTGGAGTGCTGTGTCCAGTTCTGGGCTCAATATAAGAAATACAAGGAAAGACTGGAGACAGTCCAGTGGAGGGCTACAGAGACGATCAGGGGACTGGAGCATCTCTGTCAGATGGAAAGTGTGAGTCCTCCTTGTTTGCCCTTCTTGAAAATGGGGACAACGATTGAAAATCATTGAGAGAGGCTTTGAAATGACATCAAGCCAGCTCCTCAAGGATTCTCAGATCAGACTCCATAGATTTGTAGGGATGCAGCTGTAGCAGCAGATCCCACACAAGTACTGGGTCAGCTCTCTAAAATGCTCCTTTAAAAATTGTGAGAACTAATGTGTCAATAATGCCTGGAATTTTATGGCTTTTTAACACATAAAAGAGATATCAACTTCACCTCTCTTAAAGCCCAAAGGAATCACCTGAGATTTGGAATAGACAAAATAGCCTTACTCTGTGCTCTTTTCCATAAAGAATTAAAAGTAGTTTGAATCATTTCAGATAACTCGCCAGTCTTCTGTGATTTAGAATGCTATTCCATTCATAGTCTTCATAGACATAAATTATATAATAATAATAATAATAATAATAATAATATTTATTATTATTATTTTAAAAGCACAAGAGGAATTCCAGTACACATCTGTTGTATTTCAGACTTGAAGTCAGAATAACAAAGACATCAGCACAGCTGTAAAAGGTCACTTATGTAGCAGGCCTGTGGATTTCTTTCTGGCTGAGTCAATAAACAGGCATATTTAATCATGGGTTAGAAGTTGTGAGTGACAAACAGGACAAGTTGTATACGGAAAAAGAATCCCCACATTACAGGAGGTGGTATAAAAGTACATTCTGAGAAATTTTTGATTCCCCTGTGAAAGAGTCACTAAACTTTTTATCAGGGAATGTTGAGTCATCCTGTTTTAAGTGAACTAAAGTTTGTTTTGGAGAAATTTGTGCCTGGTATTGTTTGTCTTCTCATTTTTCATATCATGGTTTTCCATTTGAGTAGGCGATAGAGCTGACAATTTGGAGATAGTTAGGGAATAAACGTATAGCACTTGCAGTTTGAGCAAAGGAAATAAAAATAATCCCTTTATGCCAGGTTTCTGATCGTACTACTCCAAAGGAAAGTTCAAAAGCTGATTAGTTAAGATCCAGATGACACAGGCAGAGTACTACTGGAAGGTAAACCTTATTAGGTCCATGCCTAAAACCAAAAATTCTATTAAAT